>LPNX010820456.1:186513-330430 GCA_001517045.1 Pseudotsuga menziesii | reverse complement strand
AATGAAAGGTTGGGGAAGCTCAAAAGACATTGAGGGGCATCCCAAGAGTTAGGTTTTTTGTATAAATATAGGAGAGTTTTATATGTAAAGGGACCTTTTTCCCAGACTATCTGGAGAGAGTATTGTAAGAAGAACTATTTCCTTTTACAATAAAGATTCACATGTTTCTGCTGGAGAAAGTTGTGTGGAATGTTTCAAATGTTTGCTGTGGACCACTTGAATATGAAATATTTCATTTTCAGCTTACTTCCATTAATTGTGAGATCATTCTGACTCATTGAATTACTTTTCATGTTATGAATGTACTCTGGTTTATTCTGTGAAATTTCCACATTGAGTAATGAAGGTTTTAATTAACAATAAGCTATCTTGTTGTTTATATTTCTATCGATGTTCATGTGTTATAAAATATTCACAGCTATCTGCAATTTTCTTAATGCATGCACTATAGTACATTACTCACCATTAATAATAGTTTTTCTCCCTAGGGATAGGTTAATAAGTCTTAGTTAATTTCTTGTTGTTTGTGATTTAGATGCGAGAGAGGTAAGACAAGAGGTAAGAACCTGTGCATCACATTGTGACCCTCCTCGTTATCTCTATCATCTGCATTTTAGTTAGGCACTTGCACATCATACCTTAAACACACACAAAAATTAAAAATATACACGGTGGATCGAGCTGTAACTGGTAAAACATTTTAATTGTTACTTGACCTACGGTAGCCGGACCATAAACCGGACGAATTCCCCATACCAAACAGTAACGGGCTAATTGGGAACGTTTATTGGGGAGATTCCCTAACTATTGTTACCTGCGATTTTCCAGGCCTCAACATGTACTAAATCTCCAAGGTGGCTTTGTGGGAGGGTTCCTATTGTTTCATCAGAAGTGATGATTCTTGTCCAAGTTCATAGTTTAGATATATCACAACTAACATTATAAGGCTGTTTTGGAATATACATTTCTTACATAGTAGTGAGTCCGTTACCATGTATCTAAACATATTAGTTCTAGTGATTAATGTGTATGTGCATTTGGTATGTAGTTTCATACAATTCAATTTTATCCCATCATAACTAGTGTACCTTGTTGTTAGATTTTTATCTATTTCAACAATATGATCTTAGGATCTTTACCGAGAGAATAACAAGCACAACAATCAAACACAGGAGACAATGAACACAAATATTTTCCTCAGGGAAACCATAAAGGATAAAACCCTGCAACTTCCTCAGAGATAGAATGAGCACCAAAAGTAAAACCCAAAGATACAAAGATGATCTCCTGACAGCAGTTGTCTCTCTCTCTCTTGTACCGGCTTCTTCTCTTTCTCAGTTATGTGCTACAATTGAGTGTGAGTGACTGTGTGATAAATAAAGAGGCTCACTCTCTATTTATACTAATTCCCGACTTGAAAATAACTCACTAGGGCCAAATTCTCTAGGAGAGTCTAATAACCCTAGTGCCCCACAACTGCGGGGACTTTAACCCTTGATCAATAAGGAGGGTTACCCTCTATGACCTTGCATGACTTGTTTACATTATTTATTCTCCCGATAGGAACATCGGGGTATGACATGACTCAATTACATTTCTGATACTTCCCGATAGGAACATCTAGGTACAATACATAAGTTATACAAGTGAATACATTCCAAAGTTACAAATACATCAACACTTCCTCTTAACTAGGAAGGTATTCTCTTGACACAATACATCAACACAAGTATTCTTCTCTGGATCATCATCAAAACTAGATCATCACTGCATCATCATCAAAGTCTAGATCATCACTAGATCAACATCAAGTTTGGATCATCACTGGATCAACGTCAAGTCTGGATCATCACTGGATCAACATCAAGCCTAGATAATCATCATCATTACTGCTTCTTCTATATCGATCAACTGGTACCATCTCTCAATTATTCTTGTCATAGGAATTTCTACAAAGCCAACCCTTTTTCATGCTAGTTGTAGGCCTAGCCTCCATGTAGGTATTCATCTTATTCAGCACTTATATCTGACCATGGGAGGAACACATCCTGTAACCATGTCAGAAAGGCCCACCCAACACTTACATCTGACCATGGGGGGAACACATCCGCCACCATGTTAGAAAGGCACACCCAACACTCACATCTGACCATGGGAGGAACACATCCTGCAACCATGTAAAAAAGTCCCAGCACTCACATCCTATCATGGGAGGAACACATCCCGCAACTATATTGGAAAGGCCCAGCACTTATATCCAACCATGGGAGGAACACATCCCACAACCATGTTGGAAAGGCTCAACACTTATATCTGACCATGGAAGGAACACATCCCGCAACCATGTCAGAAAGGCTTAGCACTTATATATGACCATGGGAGGAACACGTCTCACAACCATGTCAGAAGGGCTCTGCACTTACATCTGATCATGTGGGAACACATCCCGTAATCATATCAGAATGGCTCTGCACTTACATCTAATCATGTGGGAACACATCCCACAATCAAATCAGAATGGCTCTGCACTTACATCTGATCAGGTGGGAACACATCCCACAATCATATCAGAATGCCTCTGCACTTACATCTAATCATGTGGGAACACATCCCACAATCATATCAAAATGGCTCTGCACTTACATTTGATCATGGAAGGAACCAATCCTATCACCATGTCAGAAGGGTTCACGTACTTATCACTTCCCCTTAGAAGGAACCTCGATCTGGAGAACGCAAAGCTTCTCCCTGAAGTACTCAAACTTCACTCTAGCTAATGGTTTGGTCAACACATCAACTATCTACTCGTCTATCACAACATACAGGAGCTTCACTGCTCCTCTCTACACCATATCCTTGAAATAGTGATATTTGACCTCGATATGCTTAGACTTGTCATGGAACACTGGGTTCTTTGACAACTTCACACAACTCTGGTTGTCACAATATATACAAGTAGCATCCAACTCGAGATCAAACAAATCAGATAGTAGCTTCCTTAGCCACACTGCCTCACAACTAGCCGAACAAGCTGCGACATACTCTGCTTCAGTTGTACTCAGTGCCATGCAGGATTGTTTCCTGCTAAACCAAGAGATCACACGTGATCCCATACTGAAGCAACACCCAGAAGTGCTCTTCCTATCAATGGCACTACCTGCCCATTCTGAATCCACATAACCCTCTAGGTTAATCTTCTGATTTGCCTCATACTTGAGCCCATAATCAATTGTACCCTTCAGGTACCTTAGAATATGCTTTACAGCAATCAAGTGAACATGTCTAGGATCTGTCAGGTACTGGCTCAATGTGTTCACAGCAAAGCAAATGTCTGGTCTCGTGTTCGTCACGTACATTAAGGACCCAATCATCCGACGATATATCATAGCATCAAGCGACTCTGATGAAGCATCACTCAATAGCTTCAGGTTTGATCCCATAGGTGTGGTCATGGCCTTGCATTCCATCATCCCGAACCTCTTCAGGATCTCTACTGCATACTTCCCTTGTCCCAGGGAGATTCCATATGCATTCTTCCACACCTCCATGCCTAGAAAATAGTGAATCATGACCAAGTCCTTTATCTCAAACTCAGCAGCAATCTTCCTCTTCATATCAGCAATAAACCCATCCTCACTTGTCACAAATAGATCATCTACATACAGTAGGAGTATCACTGGGTTCCCTTCTTCAACCTTGTTGTAAAGGTTGGAATCCTCTTTACTCTTGGTAAATCCCAAACTAGTCGGGAAGCTATCAATTATGTCGTAGCATGTCTTGGGTGCCTGTTTCAAACCATACAAGGATTTCTTCTATTTACATACATGAGTCTCCTTGTCATGTGTCTCAAAACTAAGTGGTTGCTCCACATACACTTCCTCTTCTACTACACCGTTCAAGAAAGCAGTCTTAACATCCATCTCGTGTCTCTTCCATTTCATTACTGTAGCCAAAGAAACTACTGATCTGATGGAAGTGTATCTGGCTACAGGTGCAAAGGTTTCTTCATAATCTATTCCTTCCTTCTGGGAGAATCCACGAGCCACAAATCTTGCCTTATATTTTTCTATGCTTCCATATGTAGCATGCTTGATCTAATATATCCACTTAGAAGTCACAACAGACTTCCCCTCTGGTCTTGGAACAACATCCCAGACATCATTCTTCATGATCAACTGGTACTCCTCGATCATAGCATCCTTCCATTCTTTCTTCTCTATCGCTTCTTCATAGTTGGAAGGTTCTTTACCAATGATGTCACATAATAGGGCTACATATCCGGAGTAGGATCAAGTTCTCTTCCTTTCTCTGTGCATTTCTTCTGGAGCCCATATCTTTCTGCACCTTGGATAGCCTCTCGTACCCATGTAGGTTTCCTTTTGTGAGGATTATTCTCGTGGGGTGGATCTACAGGTTCCTAGGGTTATTCTATTTCTCGATCTTCTTCTTGAGTTGCATTGTTCATAGTTGTATCTTGAATTCTGGGTACTTCTGTTTCTTCGAGTTCTTCAACAGGTCTCTTTCTAGATTTGTTGTAAGCTGAATCTTCGTCGAATGTTACGTCTCTACTAATGTTGATCTTCTTGAATCCTGGGAAGTATATTCTGTAAGCTTTTGAGCTTTCATTATATCCCACAAATATACCCTTCTTTCCAGAAGGATCTAACTTTGTCCTCTTTTCTTTTGGAATGTGCGTGCACACAAGACAACCAAATATTCTAAGATGGCTGACCTCTAGTTTCTTGCCGGAAAATACTTCTTCGGGTGTCTTGTTCTCGAGTAATCTGTGTGGAGTACGGTTCTATACATACACCGCTGTCCTGGAAGCTTCTGCCCATAGATGCATGGGAATATCTTGATCATGAAGCATTGCCCTTGTAGCTTCCATGATTGTTCTATTCTTCCTTTCTGCAACCCCATTCTGTTGTGGATTATATGGAGTGGTTAACTCCCTCTTAATCCCCAAATCTCTACATAACTCTTTGAATTCATTTGATGTGAATTCTCCGCCATTGTCTGATCGAAAGGTTTTGATCTTATTTTCTGTGTGATTCTCGATCAAGGCCTTGAATTACTTGAACTTAATGAATAATTCATCTTTGTTCTTCAAGAATTATGTCCATGTCTTCCTATAAAAATAATCAATGAAATAAACATAGTATACATACCCACTCAATGAACTGGATGACATCGAATCGCATACATCGGAGTGGATGATTTCCAAGATTCCTTTTTCCTTGCTCTCGCTACTTGGAAATGTCTTCTTTGCGTTCTTTCCTTTCACGCATCCTTTGCAGACATCGTCATGTTTTGCTTGAATTTCTGAAATACCTTCAACAGCTTTGCTTACAAGTGGTAGTGCTCTATAGTGCACATGTGCAATCCTTCTGTGCCAAAGTTCATTTGGCTCTATTGAGTCATGGACCAAGGCTTGTTCTGGTTGGCCCTTTAGATTGTATAATCCTCCCTCTTGCTCCCCAATCACAACTGTATCATCTATGGTCTTTCCCTTTGGCCACATAAGAACTTGGCCTTCTACAAATGCAACCCTCATGCCTTTTGGCATCCAATGCAGATATGGAGAGAAGGTTCTTATTTAGTCTTGGTACAAACAAGACATCCTTCATCTTCATAGATTTTCCAAAATCTAACTTCCAGGAGGATTCACCACTACCTTTTATTGGATATTGGTAGTCATCCCCAAGTTTCACCTTGTGGGGTGACTCATGTTCTGATAATTTCACAAATGATTCTTTGAATCTCGTCATATGCTTGGAAGCCCCACTATCGATAAGCCAATCCTTGCTCCCATGTGTGACAGTTCCCGTGAGGGTAGAAATCAAAACATATTCTTCGTCACTTGAAGAATATTCACTTTCTTGTTTGATTCTTTTCTTGGAAGGTTCATCATCCTCTGCACCATGAGCATGATGTCTTCTTCTTTGAATACCGTCATATGCTTGGAAGCCCCACTATCGATAAGCCAATCCTTGCTCCCATGTGTGACAGTTCCCATGAGGGTAGAAATCAAAACATATTCTTCGTCACTTGAAGAATCTTCACTTTCTTGTTTGATTCTTTTCTTGGAAGGTTCATCATCCTCTGCACCATGAGCATGATGTATTCTCTTATAGTTCTTCTTCTTTTGAGAGACACCTTTGTTTCTAAATTCAAATGTATAGCATTTGAATTTAGATAGATCTCTGGTAGGTCTTCTAGAGTTATCTTTCTGGTTATAATGCTTACCTTTGGGATGATGGTAGTCCCTTCTACTTTTCTTGGAGGGTACTGTGAGAGCTTGATATTCACTTCCCATATTTTCTTCTCGGGCTACTATTCAAGCTTCTTCTTGTGATCATTCTTCCCACAGTCTACTGAAGGTGACTAGCTTTCTTCTAGCACAAATCCCTTGAATGAAGGAATCCCATGACCTAGGGAGACCATTCAAGGTGGTCATCACAATATCTGCATTATCCACTTCTTCATCCACTACTCCAAGTTGTTCTTTGATATGGGAGACCCTTATAAAGTATGACTGTATGGTCTCCGCATTCTGGATCTTCACATTCTTCAATTGGTTCCTCAAAGTCATCTTCTGATTTATGTTCTTTCATTCAAACATCTTGGTCAAGGCATCAAACATTGCTTTAGATGTCTTTAGGGAGGACACCTATGGTATGAGGTGATCCTTGATTGAATCAGAAATAATCCTCTTAGCCATGACCAATTTATTTTTGTGTAAGGCCTTAGCCTCATCTCCCTCTGGAACTGGAACCTCTTCACTGATGTAAGAGCCCAACATTTTCTTCCAGGACCAGGGAGGTCCTATACTTCCAAGCTCTGAAGTTATCAACTCCCTCAAGATTTTCTTCAAGATTGGTGTGATGAGACATATTAACTGAGAACCTCAAATGGAAATACAAAAAATTTAGATCTTACCAATTTGAGAAGCTGAAAACTGGATTTGGAGCTGATCTTCTGCAGTGTTGGTTTTCTGGTTCTAGGGAAAATTAGGGTTTGAATTTCTCAGAGTTCTACCCAACCAAAAACCTTGATTTTTGTCTCTAACTTCATTTTTGAGGAGGAGAGAAATCCTAGCCTAGGCTCACTCAAAAATTCTTCTTCGATGAAAATCCCTAATTTCCTGATGCAATGGTAGGTCAAAAACTGAAATTACTTAGAATTAGATTCTGCTTCGACAGAAAGATGCGCCCTTCAATGGAGGTTCATCCTAGGCTCCTTTTTCTGATGGATTGTGGAGAGAGACCCAAAAAGTAAGAATCCCTAGATTCCGCGGCTTCATAGTGTCTTCTTCTTAGGTTAGCTCTGATACCATGTTAGATTTTTATCTATTTCAACAATATGATCTTAGGATCTTTACTGAGAGAATAACAAGCACAACAATCAATCACAAGAGACAATGAACACAAATATTTTCCTTAGGGAAACCATAAAGGAGAAAACCACGCAACTTCCTTACAGATAGAATGAGCACCAAAATTAAAACCCAAAGATACAAATATGATCTCCCGACAGCATCTGTTTCTCTCTCTCTTGTCCCAGCTTCTTCACTCTCTCAGTTATGTGCTACAACTGAGTGTGAGTGACTGTGTGATAAATAGAGAGGCTCACTCTCTATTTATACTAATTCCTAACATGACAATAACTCACCAGGGCCGACTTCTCTAGGAGATTCTAATAACCCTAGTGCCTCACAACTGCGGGGACTTTAACCCTTGATCAATAAGGAGGGTTACCCTCTATGACTTTATATGACTTGTTTACATTATTTATTCTCCCGATAGGAACATCGAGGTATGACATGACTCAATTACATTAATAATACTTCCTGAGAGGAACATTGGGGTACAATACATAAGATATACATGTGAATACATTCTAAAGTTACAAATACATCAACACTTGTATGGTTAGGCATTTTTTCCATGCCAAGACTAGTCACAAAGTCTAGACCCTGGTAAATGTTTTGTGCATGATAATTCCTAGTACTTATACATAATATGTGTTACATGAGAAATGTGACCTAGATACCTTTGTCAATATGTATTTGTATTTTTCATACCATATTTCATTGTAAATGGAGTACTTGATGGATATGACTTCCAAGCTAATATTTTCTTTTTGAGCATATGGGATGCCTCTTGTGACATGACCCATTGAATTTTTGCATAGTTGACAATTTACTTTCAATGTAGATGCATTCTATCCAAATGGGAGATTGCATAAAAATAATTAATGGATATTCAAACAATGTGGAACAAGGGACCTATTGGTCGTGGAAGCCTTGTTTTAATATGACAATTCGATTTTCTAAACAATTTAGAACTGGAGGAATATAAAAAAAACTAGTTCACTCATTCAAAGTGCATATGCTTATTTATTAGTTGTATTTTTCAGTTTCAATGTAACATCGGAAGATCATGGGAACTTTAATTTTGAGGAATTTGTAATTGTGTTACCAAAAAATACTTAATTCACCTTGGGTACCATGCTTGCTACTTCATTTTTGTCTTTTCGTACTTTATTTTTGGTATTAATTTTTAGACTTTAGTGGTAACCACAAGACCAATCCATCTGGCTTCTTTTTCAGGTAGAGAATATGAAAAACATAATCTATTTAATTTTACTTTCCATTAATGTTTATGTGGTATGAGAAGTAGACATGAATTCTCAATCTTTTACTTTCCATATTCTGAATTTTCAACCCTAACTGAGAGCCACAATTTCCCTTGAGTTTGACTGGAAATGAAGAAGAAAGGGTAGAAGAATATGGAAATTTTCAGCACTTGTACCTTAATGAGTAGCATTTAATAGGATCAAAACATACACTACACGATTATGAATAGTTATAACAACTTCTAAAAAGTGGCTGGAAAAAATGGTAACTATAATGATTTGGATGAAGCTGATAAGAAGCCTAACAATTCCAAAATGGTTTTTCAGTTACGGGATTCTCTTCATGTATATGACCCAAGAATGGTTTTTCATTTGTCTACTAATAACTGTTAGGGTTGTGGCTGTTGTAACTTAATAAATTATAAACCCATGTTGTTATTTGAGATTTGATTTTGCCAAAGATGGTTCACCGTCATAACAATCTTCCATTCCTATGCTAAGGCTTCCAATCCAAGAGAAAATAGCATTGTCAATGGATGAAATAGGGATGATGAATTTTCTCTCAGGTGCTTCTATAAAAAAATTCCCATATCTAATTCATTTTGCTTCTTTCTATTGTGTTGATGCAAGCCTCAAGGGTTTCTCCAACTTAAGCCCAAATTGTTCATTGATAATTGGGACAAGCCACAATTGCTCAAAATTATTCAAGATGTTGTTCAGGTTCCCAAGTACTATGCTTGGTGCAAGTTGACTTGATTTCAATGGAAATGCTTGAACTTTACTTTCAAAATCCAATAGAATTCACGTTTGATATAAATGTCTATATCTAGGGGATAGTTTTTGCATAACATAAAGGAAAATATATTTTCTGCCAATAGTTTTGGTATTTTCCTTCTTCATTCTAGTAGAAATTCATTGGGAACTCCATTTTCAATATAGGTGACTAATTCATCCCACAAGTATCCAAATTGTACTCAGTATGAATTCATTTATAATGTAAATATAAACTACTCAGGTCCAAGAAGACAAAGATTTGTTTCCTATCTTGTGCTATGTGGTACTATTGGTTTACAACTTCTGTAATCTTTACTGCAATATTATTAGTTGGAACATCTTCATATTTTCTTATGTTACAGTCTTTATGATGGTATTTTTCTTGTATTGTTGTCCTAGTTTCTTCCATCATGAGAAGGTTCTCTACAATTTCTTTTACTACATTGATAGCGGGAGCCAGATTTGAGTTTTCAACTTGTTCTTCCATAGCTTCAAGTGAATATGACTATTGTTTGTCAACATATTTACTTTCTGTTTCTTCTTCATTTATTTTTTCTTCCACAAATTTCCTCTCAACTACTTCATTAATGGATGTAACATCTACCTCTATTTCCCTGATAGAAGTTGTATCTAAGTGTTTAGGCGGTTATTTAGTAGCTAAAATGAGGTATCATCTGATGAATTTTGTATTGTGTGAAGTGTCTTTGGAACTTCTATTGCTGCATCAATATATAGAGATGACTGCGGTTCTTTATGTTGTTATTCTAGAGATGGAGACAAGGTTGAAGGTTGCTCATCAGCGCCTCTGGTTTTGGTCTTTTTTGTGTTTTTCCCATTATCACTTTCATGTTCCACACCAGTGCCCTCTTTTATTGCATCAGTTTTTGGACCTATGCTGGATTCATTATCCTGTTCTACCATTAATTTTGTTGCATGTGCATTGTTTCTTGTCAATTTCGTTAATGTAGTTATTTTAGAGTCTTCATGATGTTTTTTTTGTTTGTACTACTATTGTTGTTTCAACGACCGTGGGAAGGTTTTCAACAATTTCTTTTACTGCTGTGGTAGTTGGAGCTGGACTTGAGTTGTCAACTTGTTCTTCAAAGATGTAGGTGATTGTGACTATTGTTTGTCAACATATTTACTTTCCAGTTCTTCTTATTTTTACACATTATTGTTTTTAACTTTTACCACGTTCTCCTCAGCTACTCCATTGATGGATTTAACATCCATCTCTATTTTCCTTTCAAAACTAGTTGTGTACAAGTATTTATGTAGTTCTTCAAGTTCATAATCTATAATCATGCCTGATTCCGATGCTTTGTCCAGTGTGTGAATAGTCTTTGGAACTTCTGTTGCTGCATTGATAAATGGGGAGACCTTTGGTTCTTCATGTTGTTCTTCTAGAGTTGGAGATAAGGATGAATGATTCTTATCAACTTCTGTGGTTTTAGTTTTTTCTGCATTTTCCCCAATATGACTTTCATGTTCCACACTTATGTCCTATGTTATTGCATCAATAGCTGGAGCTCTGCTATGTTATTTATACCGTTCTGCCATTCTTAGCATCATGTCTATTGTATGTGTATCGTCTCCTATTAATGGAGTTATGTTAGATTATTTATGATGGTTTTATGTTTCTACTATTGTATTCTAGTCTCATCCATCATGGAAAGGTTCTCAGCAATCTCATTTACAAATTGTTGCAAGTAAATATATCATGGATGGGGGCATAAGAACATAGAATAATGTTGATAACTTAGTTGAAATTGATCCATACAAAGGAAGTTGGGGACTGTGATTGCTTGAAATTGACTTTCAAATCCAATAGAATTCGTGTTTGATATAAAGATCTATATATAGGGTATAGTTTTTGCATCATGTAAAGGAAAATATATTTTCTGCCAATAGTTTTTATATTTTCCTTCTTCATTCTAGTAGAAATTCATTGGGAATTCCATTTTCAATATAGGTGACTAATTCATCCCACAAGTATCCAAATTGTACTCGGTATGAATTCATTTATAATGTAAATATAAACTACTCAGGTCCAAGAAGACAAAGATTTGTTTCCTATCTTGTGGTATGTGCTACTATTGGTTTACAACTTCTATAACCTTTACTGCAATATTATTAGCTGGAACATATTCATCTTTTATTATGTTACAGTATTTATGATGGTATTCTTCTTGTATTGTTGTCCTAGTTTCATCCATCATGAGAAGGTTCTCTGCAATTTATTTTACTGCATTGATAGCGGGAGCCAAATTTGAGTTTTCTACTTGTTCTTCCATAAATTTAGGTGAATGTGATTGTTGTTTGTCAACATATTTACTTTCTGGTTCTTCTGTACTTTCTCTTCGTTTATTTTTTCTTCCACAACTTTCCTATTAGCTACTTTATTACTATATGTAACATCTACCTCTATTTCCCTGCCATAAGTTGTGTCTAAGTATTTAAGCAGTTCTTTAGTAGCTAAAATGATGTTTGATTCCAATGAATTTTCTATTGTGAAAAGTTTATTTAGAACTTCTATTCCTGCATCGATATATAGAGATGATTGTGGTTCTTCATGTTGTTCTTTTAGAGCTGGATACAAGGTTGAAGGTTTCATTATTTTCTATGTTTTTCCCATTATCACTTTTGTGTTCCACACCCGTGTCCTCTTTTATTGACAAAATATTCAGGTAACCTTACTAAGTTCCTGCAGCTGGACAGTTGCAATTCTTTAAGCTCTGTCAAACAATGGAAGTCACTAGGTAATTAATCCATATTATCACAATATATAATCCTAACACCTCCAAACAACTAAGTTTGTTAATATTTTGAGGCAAATTTTCTCTAACATTTTACATCCTTGTAAACATAAGTCTTTGAGGAAACTAAGCTGACCCAAACTTTCAAGCAGTCCCCACAAACTCCTACAATTACATAAATCCAACTACCACAAACATGTGAGTTCTTGGAACTGACTAGGAAGCATCTTTAAGCTAAAACAACTCCTTATTGAAAGTCTATCTATCATTTTCAGACTATCAGTTCCTTCTGGTACTCTTGTCAATCCTGAACAATAATCAAATACAATAACTAACATGGAATTCATTGACTAAAGTTGTCTATGAGACTAATCAACAACCAACATTGTTGTTGATCAAGATGAATTAATGGTGTTAAATTTCCAAAACCTTCAGGAAGCATAATCAATTTGCAGCAATGGTACAAGGACACGAACTGTAATGATTTAAGCTTCCAAAAATTGTCTAGAAGCTCTTGTAAACTACAACATTTACTCAATCAATCTCCATAAGAGAGCTCAATTCCCCTAACTCTTCTGGCAACTGCTTCAAGTTGTTGTAATCACTAAAATTTAATTTATGTAAAGATTGTAACTCCAAAGCATATAACTGACCTAAAATCCTAGGGAGTTCAATAAAATCAAAGACACACAAATCCAACTACTTTAATGTCTTAATACAGTTAAAAAAATTTAGTAGTATTTTGTTTTTTCCATTGCGCATCTATTCCCTTTAGAAAATTTTAGCACTTCCAATTTTGAAGGAATCTGCAACAAGTTTTTTCTCCCATTAATTGAGCATGAAATATAAAAAGATAGATTGCAATTTTAAACATCAGTTAGAAAATTCTAAACCAGGAGGTTTCATAAAGTCAGATACAGGAACCCCAAACAGTTTGTTAATAGAAAAACACAACTAAAAATCTAACCCTTTGTAATGTTTTTTTGTTTATACTGTTGTTTTAGTCTCATCCATCATGGAAAGGTACTCAACAATCTCATTTACTACATTGGTAGTTGGTGCCATATCTAATTCAACTTGTTCTTCCATAGCTGCAGGTGAGTGTGATTGTTGTATGTAAACATATTTGCTTGTTGGTTCTTTTGCTTTCTCCACTTTATTGCTTTTAACTCCCTCCACTTCCCTCTCAACTACTCCACTAATGGTTGTAACATCTACTTCTATTACTCTTTCAGAAGTTGTTATGTCTGTGAATTTATGCAATGCTCCAGAAGATATAGTTAGGTCTGCTTCTGATGCATTGTCATGTGTGTGAATGGTCTTTGAAACTTTTGTTTGTACACTGATATATAGAGATGCATATGGTTCTTTGTGTTGTTCTACTAGAGCTGGAGATGAGGTTAAAGGTTTCTCATCTCCACCTGTGGTTTTTGTCTTTTGTGAATTTTTCCCATTGTCCTTTTCATGTTCTACATCCTTTTCCTGTGTTATTGTATCAATGCAAAAATAATTGGCCTCTTTTGTTGCAGCATTAGTTGGAGCTCTGTTGGATTCTTTATCTTGTTCTGACACTACTGCCAAGTCTATTGTTTTTGCATCGTCTCTTGTTGGGAGTATATAAATAATTTTGGTTGTTGCAATTCTAGCAGCATTACTATATGATTCCTCATGCTGTTGTTTAGAACCTTGACACAAGACTATTTGATGTTGGTCAATATACTCAATATGTATGGTTTTCGGTTCTTTTACAGTTTCAAAACCATTACTTTCAAATTCTACAACTTTTGCATTGTCTATAACTTCATCAGTAATTGGAATATCCATCTCTGTTATTGCATCTCTATCGGGTGTTATGTTTCATTCTTCATGTGGCTCTTCCAATATCATTGTTTGTTTTTCTACCACTGCATCATCCTCTGTGTAGAAGGTCTCAACAAGTTCTCTGCAGAATGGGTTTAAGTGTAGTGTAATAAGTTTCTAGTTGCATACAGGGTAGATCAACTATTGTCAAGATAAACCAACATTAATGAGTGTACCAATAATAATGCAGTAAGGGCCAAAATTTCCCTTGAGTTTGACCGAAAATCCAAAGTGCATAAAGTGTATTAAGAGTTTCAGAATGATAACTTGTGTAACAGAAGTCCAAACCAAGATTTACTAAGGTCAGGTGGCACACTGGCATTATATCTTCCAAACAGAAGAGAATCCCAATAAGCTAGTAAGATTGATGTCAAGTGATCGTTGATAAAAATCCAAAGAGAAAAGGATGGTAATAATACGTATGTTGTATTATGGACACTTGGATGTGTTGATTCTACAAGATAGGATGTAAATAGGAGAGTTTATGTAAACATGTTATCAAGAAAATTTTGAGTGATAGAGATTGTGCTTAGATTTGTCAGAGGATTCTCTGTATTATTTTCCATCTAACGAATAAGTATGGACTGTGTATTTTAAACTATGTCTGCATCTCATTTTTGGTGGTTAAATTTCCTTTGGGGAAATAACCTTGCATGCCAGAAAATTTTGGCTTAGCAGCTACATTTGAGGGGTTTTATTCCCCTAAAAGAATCCAGGACTCACTCTTGGTCTTGTCTGCCTGCATAGGACAAACCACCAAGAATCACTTAACTATGAGATATCATAAGAAGTTAGTTGCATTAGCACATCAACATGCCTTTTTTTCTGGGTTGAACCCAGGTCTCTTTGAAGAAGGCTCACCTGCTTTACTACTACTTGTAAACACATGCCTACAATGATGGAGGGAAATAATTGTAGATTGATGTCTCTTTTCCTAGTATGTGGGTATGGCTATGTTTTTCCCATTTATGTTTTTCCTAGTAAAGGGTTAGGGTTTGAGTCTTAACTTTTAGGGGTTTTTTATTTGTTTTTTCATGTCCAAAATATGTTGAAAAATGTAACTTCCAAAGATATTCTTATTGTATTAGTGGTATACCTCCTTTGGGGAATGTTATTGATGTATTTGGTAATGTAAAAGTCATTGAAAAAGTCAATGTAAACACTCATTGTAAGTTAGGTCGGTATAAATTGATAATGTGCCATTGTAATAATTTTATATCATTTTTCTCATGCAGGCTTCACTCCTAGTTTCTATATCGATTTGGAATTTCAATTTTGGAATATTAAGTAAGATGTCAAACATGGATTATGGAAAGAAAAATAAAACATCAAAACAAAAGGATGTAATATCATGTTTTCAAAGGCCTCAATCCAATAATGCACATCCTATTCATGCTTCAAGCTCTCTTGAGCAAGGTATCGGTGAGAGAGATGTCAACACTTTTGAGAATGCATCTGCAACCCAGACAATGGATGGTAGAATACATTCCTCTAGTGATCAAAGTGAGACAAATGCATTTCCATATGAAATTGGTAGTTCAAATGTTGAAGATTCTTCCTTGCAAGGTGACATAGTGCATTCATGGAAAAGGATAAAGGGCCAATGGGAGATAGGGAGAAAAATCAAAGTTGATTGGGTCTCAAGATACCCATGTATTGAACCAATACCTCCAGCAAATGAGAATGAGACCTCACAAGAAGTTAAATGCATTTCATGTAGTTGGAAACTTGGCAAGGTAGTGAAACTACAGATGAAGGTAGACACAATCGAGAAGTATGTTGGAAAGGTGTATGATAAGAAAGTTGCAAATGATGAGAATAAATCTACTTCCATATGGAAATGTTTTAGTGAATGTCGACATCTCCAATTTGAAGTGGAATATAATAAATTCTTACTAAATAAGAAAAAAATCAAGGAAAGTGGAGCAACCATCACATCTCAATTTGGAAAGATGATGGAAACAAATTTGCTATCAAAGACGATACAATTAAGCATTGTATTTCACCTCCTATCCAATGGTCGTCATATGCCATATTATCGAAAAATTACAAAATATCTATCTTTTATTCAAGTGCCAAATTTTCCATCTTCTCATTGGTCTTTATCGAGTTGTTGGGAATGGGGAAAATATCTAGCTCAAGTAGAAAAGGACGATATGAAAGAGAAGATTGCAAATGCTACATTTTAGTCACTATATTTTGATGAACTTACGACTATTCATAATACTTCATGGATTTGCATGAGCATTTATATGGTCAATGACCATATCATGCATTCCTATCTACTTGGAATTCATAAAATGACCAAAATTTCTACAATATAAATAATTTGTGACTTTTTATTGATAGTTTGAAGGAAATTGGTGGTATGGATCATTCCATGATTGCAAAAAAGTTGGTATGTGTTGGAGCAGATGGAGCATCAGTAATGCAAGGACAAAGGAATGGCCTTTGTGCTAGACTGCAACTCTCAGCTTCACCGTATACGCTTAGCATTCATTGTATGGCTCACAAGATGAATCTTGCATTTAAAATAGGGAGCAACTTTTCTTTGGTTTCAAAGATTGAATATCTTATACGTGAGGTTCATGTATACTTTTTTTGAAGTCCCAAACGATTTTTAGAGTTCAAATTTTTTTTCGATGGTGTTACAAATGGAAAAAAAAACTATTAAAATATGTTGATAGAAGATGAATATCACTAAAGGGAACAACTGAAAGACTATTCAATGAATATGCATCCATTGTAGGGGTGATGTATGAACATCACTCGAGTGTAGAAAAAGATCAAACTCTTCTATTTCTACTAACTGATATAGAGACATTATTAACATTGGATGGAATTCTTCCTATGCTTCATGAAATGAATAACCTCATGAATATGGCTCAAAGTCGCACGGTGTATATTTTTAAATACACAAGAGAAATAAAATTAACATGTCTTGCATTGGATAATTTGTATATTATGGCAGAGTCTTTTACAGGTTTAGCATTTACAAATTGGAGTAAGATAATCAATATAGAAAATGATGATTTTTTTAAAAGTTTGATGAAAAAGGGATGCTATGTATGGAAATTTGTGGGCATATGGTTCAATTTTATTATAATGATAAGATAGGAAGATCCGCTAAACAGTGCCCCATGTCAAGAGAATGATTTCACGATGTTGTAATTTCAGTGAGACGCAACCTGATAGAAATTACAAAATCACTATCATCAGAGATAAGAGAATGGTTTCCTCGAGATGAATTATTGGAGGCCATGTCTATCATATACCGTCAATATTGGGACCATAGTCGAGGTTCGAATACTTTAAAGGGTGACTTTATAGAGAAATGCAAGATTTTGCAGAGCCATTTTTGTCGAGAGGTCGAGATACAAGGAGAACATATTCAAGGTATTTTAGATTGAGAAAAAATGATAAATCAAGCTCAATGCTTTGCTACAACAATGTGGAACCAATTTTCTCTGTCGGATAATACATAATATGGTGCAATTACAAGACTATGGACTAAGCTCAGTGGTAGCAAAATGCTACAGCAAAGAATGTAAGAATATTTCAAAATAGTGGATTTATGTCAAACCATGAGTTTGGGATCAGTGGAGGATAAGAGAATGTTTAGTGCACTGACATTCTTGAAGTCGAAGTTGAGGAACAAGCTTGATAAAAATGTGGATACATGCATAAGATTATATGTAACAAAGTATGAGGTTGACAATTTTCCATATGAAAGAGCATTAGCTCTTTGGCGATCAAATCATGAAAGAAGGAGAGAAAACAATATAACAAATTTCTCTAATGAACTTGATGTGGAACATAATGTTTTGGATGATCATAATGACGGTTCATCTGGAGAAGGTCGTGTTTAGAATGTCAAAAATGAGGAACAAGGCCAGAATGTGAATTGGAAAATGAATTTCACCTAAGATTGTATATGATCTAATACACATGAGGGACTCTTGAGTCTTATTTTGGTCCAGGTGTTCCATGTACCCTTACTGGTGATCACTATATGTAAATTTAAGGTTGTGTTTTAGGTAAAAATAGATTCTACATTGTACATTTTGTTGTAACATTGATGATTTGAGCTACATTACCTTCATGCAGCTTATTTTAATATTGATGTTTTGATATTTATCTCTTGCATTGTCTCTTTCTTGTATATGACAGGAAATGACACTAGAATTTGAGAAAGCTAGGCCTAGGAGCTATCTCTTCACATAGATAGTGTCCTAACATTAAAGGATAAATAACTAATTTGACAACACTTTCTCTAAGAAAGAATGGGCTCATTCAAGTACATGAAACCATGTTTTTGTTTAGCATGAATATCTTGACAAATTTTTATGGTTTGTTTATTGCTTTTGTTTGAAGCATTTTGTCGATTTTTGAAGTTTGTGTGTATTTTGGTTAAATATTGTGTTAGTCCCTTGAATGCTTCTAGTTCTCATTTGATGCTTGATTTAACCATTTTTGGTAGCTTGAATCAAGATTGGTTTTAGTCGATTTTCGTTGATTTAGGGTTTGAGAAAATATATTTTTATTACCCTTTAGTTGCATGAATTAATTGTCTTCACTTTTTCGAATCTCAATTCTTTTAAGTTGATTGTATATTTTCTTTGTAAATAATTATCATTATTCAAGAAAGTAAATGAGCTCTACATAGTTAAGTGAAGATAAAAATGGTCTATGCACTATGCTCCTATGCATTGATCATAGGATACCTATTGGCACGAGACCAACATTCATCTAATGCAATAATCAATTGGCATAATTACAATGCATAATTGTATTAGCCTCCACGACCACAATTGGCTAGTGGAGGCCAAGATCGAGCATAATGTCTGTTTCTATCAGTTTATCGGTTTGTCAAGATTCAGATCCCCACATGTCCGCTGGACTATTAAGGGAGGAGATAGCAAGTGGATTCCCCACTTGCCCCGAATCTAGTCATTGCAGTTGTGTTTCACTGACACCTTCGAGTTGTGACTCGTGAGTCTACATGTTCTGTTGTTGATGATGTGATTCATGTTATTTGACTAATGTTGTTGTTCCTCTATTTTTTAAGTAGGTTGAAAATTCTATATGGTAGCAAGATTGCTATATGTCAATTTGAGGATGCATTAAGGTAAAAATAGATTCAATATTTTGTGTTTTTTGTTGTAACATTGATGATTGGGAGTGCATTTTCTTAATGTTAGTTATTTAAGATTGATGTTCAATATTTCACTATTACATTGTCTTTCTTGTTTGTGACAGGAAATGCAGTTAGAGTTTTACGGAGTTGGGGCCTATCTTTTCACATATATAGTGTCCTAATTTTCAAAGAAAAAATTTAAATCTAAAAGAAAAGAGTGTTGGTGCATTCCACACATATAGCCTCACGTCTCTTGATCACAAGTAATATTCTTGATGCCTCCATTTTTAAATATATCCTTGTTGTCCTAAATTCTATGATCTCATATTGGAAAATTAAATTATTTCCTATTATAAACTTTTCTATACATCCATAAATATGTTATTATGTTGTATTGGATCAATGGTAGATTTTGATTTTCAACATAATGTGTGTGGATGGCCCACATATGCCTAGGGTATAATGATGCTATCATTTTTATCGAAAGGAAGGTATGTTCCCTTTATATCAAGCATCCCTTGTTTTTAGGTTTTCATTTTGATTAAAGTCCAATTTTCATCATATTCTAGTGCTAGATTTCTTTTAATGAGGTATTTTAAGAAACCTGATGAAGTTTGAACAATTAATGATGAGGGTTTCTCAGACTTATTATGTTTTCCATTTTTTCATTGTAGGTTCAATTGAAAGCAAAGAAGAGGCTTTACAATATGCTTGATGTTTTGCATGAAGGTAATATTCCTTGATAATCTTTGTATTTGATCCATAGTTTGGTGTCAAAGGATATTCCCTTTTCCACATATGCAATGACAAGAAGAAATGATAGAAAAGGTTCTTAGTGTTGGGATTATTAATCCTCCCTTGGTTAATGTCTATTAGATTAATTTAGCCTAAATTAGGAACCTTAATTAATTATTTGGGTCCACAAGTACAATTGGGTCCACTTGGCCTAATGGGGCCACATGTACCAATCACTAGAGTGTGGGGAACACTGCCAGAGGTTAATTGCCACTTATTGCATGTGCATGCATCAGTTTGGGCACCTCCTAGACCAAACCCTACATTTTAGGAGCCACTATGAGTCCCGGTACCAACCTACTTCATTTAGTTGGAGTTAGTACTAGTCAGTATTAGTTAGCCCCCAGTTACTTTCAGTTAGTTCACAATCAGTTAGCTAGTGCAAGCTTTGCATGTCTAATGCATGGCTGCATGTGGAGTAGGTGCCTTTTTCCACATACCACACTCAGTTGCATTGAGTTAACTAGCCATCATTGATTGATTGCGTTGTTGGACATCTCGGAGTTGATCTGTTGGACTCTGATATTAATTGAGACACCACAACTTAGATGGTCAATTAGATATAGTTAGAACCAGTAGATAGATTTGAATTGCTACCTAATGCATTCAAATTCTTTTCCTATGTAAACTATTGTAACATCGGATTTTATTATTATGAATGATACTGTAAGTTCCTGAGCAATACTTGTTTGCTTCTTGTGTGGTTTGTTTTGTTCAGTTTGTATCTTCATTCTCCATTTGATATAAACATTAATAGAACTATCTTCTTGAGTATCTAAATGGCATTCAAATTCTAATATGGTATCAGAGCCTTCTCAGGCAGGTTTCAATCTTGTTTCTCCCCATCAAACATCGGAAGCAGCTGGGTTTCCACAGAAGTCCCCTATGATGATTTGCTAGCTCTGGATTTATTCAGAGCGGTGGAGAGGGCGTGATGGACCCTGAAAATATGTTCATGTCGAGAGGAAAAGCATGATTTTAACAGTTCAAACATGTTTTAGTGTTTTGCAGTGATATTTTACAGGATCAACTTCATATGGATTCGGTATTATCAGTTCCTCTTCTTACTCCATCCATAAGATATTCAAAATGGCAGTTGAAGATGATTGCATATCTGAAGAGACAAGGTCTCTATGAGGTATGTATTGGACTTGGTAAAGAGTCTTATAAAGATGAGAATGAATGGCTAAATGACGGTGATAGAGCTTTTGGAACAATAGGCATGGCTTTCTGGAAGTCTCCAAGCTTGCGTTACCTTATTGAGTCTGCAAAATACCCAAAGGATCTTTGGACAAAACTGGATAGAACCTTTGGGAATCACAATGAGGATATTTATAGCAATTTGGGGAGCACATTCAGAACCACAAGAGTTATTTACTCAAAAGTATCTGCCTCTACTCTCTCTGATGAAGTTTTTCAAGGTGAAGAAGAAGCAGAATCTTCCTCACATTCAATTCAAATTGAAGAAAGTCTCCTTGGAGTGACTCCTTCTCCTGTTGCTCCGGAAGTGTATGAGATCTCTGATATCTCATCTCTTCACATGGCTGATCCAGAAGAAGACATTTGAATATCTATTGTTGAAGAAACTCTCTCCTTCCATTCTATGCAAAAATTCTTCGGTGATTCTTCTATTATAAATTATGTGCATAGTTTACCGGTGATTTCTCCAAGAAAGGGTGAGGAATTTGATTTCTCTATCTCTAATGATGTTGTTGGTGTGAAAATAAGTAATTCTTTGGATATTTTGAAAATAATATCATATTGTAGGATTGATCCATTCACTCTCATTGATCTAGAACTTCCAACAAATTCCTACGCGATTGCATGCACCGATACTCAGGGTTTTGAAGAAGGGGAAAACTGTGCATCTACCATCTCGGTGGAGCACACTCTTAGATTTGATATGGACTTTATTGGATCTGATATGATATTATTTGGATATTATCTTATATTACTTGTTTCTATGGTTAAACAGCTTTCAATACTACTTGTAGTTGTTCTCATCAATTTTGGTGTGAAGAAACAAGTACCAAAAATCTCTTTCAAAGGTTTTGAAGAAGGAGAAAACTGTGCATCTACCAGCTCGATGGAGCACACTCCTGGATATGATATGGAATTTATTGAATCTGATATGATATTATTTGGATATGATCTGATATTACTTGGTTCTAGGGTTCAAGGGCTTTCAT
The DNA here is from genome assembly GCA_001517045.1 of Pseudotsuga menziesii. Lineage (NCBI taxonomy): Eukaryota > Viridiplantae > Streptophyta > Pinopsida > Pinales > Pinaceae > Pseudotsuga > Pseudotsuga menziesii. The sequence goes on along the minus strand of LPNX010820456.1, from coordinate 308,282 downwards.
TACTGCTTGTAGCTATTCTCATCAATTTTGGTGTGAAGAAACAAGTACCAGAAATATCTCTCAAAATTTTTGTTGGGGATTTGATGTCAGTTTTCTCTCATGAGTTTGCTGATATTATATTTTGTAAATATTTGGATATTTTGGAAATAATTTCATTTTGTAGGATTGATCCATTCACTCTCATTGATCTTGAGATTCCAGCAAATTTCTACATGATTGTATGCACCAATATTAAGAATTTTAAAGAAGGAGAAAATTTTGCATCTACCATCTCGGTGGAGCAAACTCTTGGATATGATATGAACTTTATTTGATATGATATGATCTTATTTAGATCTGATATGGTATTACTTAGTTCAATATTCCAGGTTCATGAGATTTCAGTACTGCTAGTAGTTGTTCTCATCAATTTTGGTGTGAAGAAACAAGTACCGCAAGTCTCCTTCAAAATTGTTGTTGGGGATTTGATTTCATTCAACACTTTTGGATCTGATATGGACTTATTTGGATCTGATATGATATTATTTGGGTCTGATATGATATTACTTGGTTCAATATTTTAGGTTCATGAGCTTTCAGTATTGCTTGTAGCTGGTTTCATCAATTTTGGTGTGACAAATCAAGTACTGCAAGTCTCCTTCAAAATCGTTGCTAGGGATTTGATTTCACTTCACAGTTTTGGATATGATATGAACCTATTTGGATCTGATTTATTTTCTGATCTGATAATATTTGGTTCAGGTTTTGATATTCAAGAGCTTATAGTATTGCTTGTAACATGTTTCATCAATTTTGGTGTGACAAATCAAGCACCGCAAGTCTCCTTCAATTTTGTTGTTGAGGATTCGATGTTAGTTTTCTCTCATGAGTTTGCTGATATTAGATCTTGTGAAATATTGGTTATTTCTGAAGCTATATCATATTATGGAGCTCAATCATTCACTCTCCATAGTCCCAGGGATTCTCTACCTACTTTTTAACATGCTCATCTCCTCACAGAACTAGCAAAGTTGGAGACATTCTGCATCCACCTGGACACTTGCTCCTAACACTTGGGGCTGATTTTACCACTCATGGTTTGCTATTAAAGGCTGACATATATCAGATTCTTGGGTGTTCCTCACATGGTTCAAATTCTCAAGCACCTTTTCTCTCTCATCAGTTGATTTCAGCTTCTCTACATGGGTCTAGTTTTCATCCTGCAGCTGTCTATATTCTTGATTCAATTGGGCACATTATTCTTCTTACAAAAAGGAAGATTCATCCATACATAAGCACTTTGTTTGGATTCATGGGTTCACCTACACAAAAGAACCAAGATATTGTTGTTGCATAGTGTTGCAAATAGCAGCAAAAAATTTCACAAGTTTTTTCAAAATTTGTATTTCTGCTTATTTTGAGGAGGGGGGGGTTGGGGGGTCCCATGAGGTTTTCTCTTGTTTCCTCGGTTGTATTAAGCAAAAAAAATTAGCAAATTTTTTTACTATATTTTAGATTTTGTTTGGGTGACCTATGGTCTTGTTACCAAGGCCCACGGTTGTCCAAGTTAGGATTCAGGGGGGGTGTTAGGATTACTAATCCTCCCTTGGTCAAATGTCTATTAGATTAATTCAGCCTAACTTAGGAACCTTAATTAATTATTTGGTTCCACTAGTACAATTGGGTCCACTTGGCCTAATGGGGCCACATGTACAAGTCACTAGAGTGTGGGTAACACTGCTGGAGGTTAACTACCACTTACTGCATGTGCATGCATCAGTTTGGGTGCCTCCTAGAACAATCCCTACATTTTAGGAGCCACTGGGAGTCCCGAAACCAACCTACTTCAATTAGTTGGATTTAGTACTAGTCATTTTTAGTTAGCCCCCATTTACTTTCAGTTAGTTCACAATCAATTAGCTAGTGCAAGCTTTGCATGGCTAATGCATGGATGCATGTGGAGTAGGTGTCTTTTCCCACCTACCACACTTAGTTGCACTGAGTTAACTAGATATCACTGATTGATTGAGTTGTTGGACATCTGGGAGTTGATCTATTGGACTTCGATATTGATTAAGACACCATGAGCTAGATGGTCAGTTAGATACAGTCAAATCCAGTGGATAGATTCGAATTGCTACCTAATGCATTTGAATTCTTTTCCTATGTAAACTATTGTAACACCGGATTTTATTATTGTGAATGATACTGTAAATTCTTGAGCAATACTTGTCTATTTCCTGTGTGGTTTGTTTTGTTCAATTTGTATCTTCATTATCCATTTGCTGCAAACATTATTAGAACTATCTTCTTGAATATCTAAATGGCATTCAAATTCTAATACTTAGATATCTCATTCACTACAATGATAGTTGGTGCCATATTTGATTCAACTTGTTCTTCCATAGTTGTAGGTGAGTTTGATTGTTGTCTGTAAACATATTTACTTGTTGGTTCTTTTGCTTTCTCCACTTTATTGCTTTTAACTTCCTCCACTTCACTCTCATCTACTCCACTGATGGTTGTAACATCTACACTTCTATTACTCTTTCAAAAGTTGTTATGTCTAAGAATTTATGTAGTGCTCCAAAAGCTATAGTTAGGTCTGCTTCTGATGCATTGTCCTGTGTGTGATGGGCTATGAGATTCTTCCATCTATAGTTCTAGTATCTCACCTGTTTTATATTTTCCATTGGTATTGCCACCTATAGTATCAGTAAACCGTTCTCTATAATATATTTCGATTTTGATGTCATCAAATGACTCTGAGAAAATTGCAGTTTATGGTTCTAACTTATAAACTTATATTTTGTGTATTGAATATTTTAATTTTTTGTTTTTGATCATCATTTGACACTTCTATTGATATAGTAACTAGTTGTATCCATATGAATGAAAGAGATATCATCAAGTGTTCTACACCCATCACCAGCTTCATTATTGGGGCTCTCAGAACATTTTCAATTTTGCTTCTTCTATTGGCCTAATTCATCAGATTCTTGGAATCTCCAAAGACTTTCAGATGATTGTGTTTTGTTTCTTTTGACATCTTCATCAAATCCATAGGGCATAACCTCAGCTCTATTGTTGGTTCACATGTCCTGCCTTTGATTTTGGCATGTCCTGTGTCGAATAATTGTAGCAACATGTCCTACATGTCTTGTTTCCCATAATCACGTGAGTTTGCTTAAAAGCTGATCAAGTGAACTTTTTTTTCACAATCCACTGATTGTATAACTTGATAATTTAATTTCATATATGAAAACATCTCTATACCTCAATATTCTCAGGCAGTATCCTTGTTCATGATGAAATCTATTTTGGTCTGATAATGTAAAATTTCATGTCAAAAGTATGAAAAATTACAAGTTACAAGTAGATAGAATTAGTTCTGAAGATGGGAGGATTGTTTAGTTTTCTGGGAATATGCACAGTGTCATAAAAAAAGTTGCAACATACAACTTTAATTTTCAAGTCGATCAAAATTCCAAATTTATTATTTGTAAACGTAGTCTTCTCGTATCCAATTCTTTTTTGGGATAGATAATAAGAGAAGATAATTTATCAATGTTCAATGAATGACCACACGAAGTAGGCCAATGGGACTGAATGAGATTAAAGTGTACCAACCACTATAAATGAGGAGTCTTTGAAGTCTTTACTGTAAAGTTGGATTGTTTTGTCACTATGATCAACAATAACCCTGTATTGGGAGACAAGTTGCAAACTAGAATAAGAGGAGCATTTGGAAAACCTCAGGAAACATGTGCATGTGTGGCCATAGTCCAAGTCCTTATTTTAGTATGATGAAAGGACAATCACTCAAATCATACCCAAGAACCTCTACGTTGGGCCAAGTTCAAGTTTCCTGGGAGACGAAAAATCATTGTCAGTAGAAAATGGTAATTTACATTAATCCCAATTCTATATATTTTTAACACCTAATTACTATACAGGAATTAGTCTATTGTTATTCATATTGTAAGGGGTTCACTAAATTCACCAGAACTGACTACTTGAAGTGGAAATCAGAAGGCATAATTGTTCCCGATGGTGTGAATGCCAAGGTTAGTGGAAGTGAACAATTGTTACTTTTACACGTTTCTTTTATTTTGTCTGCTTTTTATCTTTGGATATTTTAGTAGTTCATTTTGTATTATTTTAATTATTCCCATGTTTACTATAGTTGCTTGGTTGTCAAGGTCCACTATCCAACTGAAAACCTGGGCATGCATTCCTTAAGCCTGCTCTTGTGTCATCATCTGATTTAGTTGCTTATATTTTTGCTTTATGATGGATGATAAATGAAGAGCCTAAAAATCTTGGCCCTTAATACATTAAGCCTATCAATTGGGTCAATCCACACTTTTTGATGACCAAATTAATCTTTATTAAGATACTTGTGAACATGTTTATTATATTGTTCCTGATATTTTTATGTTTGGATTAAATTTTGTTATTATATGAGGATAGTAATATTACATTTTGCACTTAGTGAACTGATGTATAGAAGCTAATTATGCTGATAGGTGTTTCTTTTGTGAGTCCTATGTCTAATTGCAACATACTTTTGGATCATATTCATTCATCTATCTTAGACGACGGTCAGTTTGATGATGTCTCACCATTCTTGCACTTAAACCTTTTATTTTTCATCCTTGTCCTAGTTTTTGTTTTCCGTCCATCATGTGAGAACCCTGCGGCCTATGCAGAAGGATTAGCCTTTGTTATCCCACCTTATAACCAAAATATTTTAAGCTTTGTTGGTGGCCTTGTGATTGTGATGCACTTCAATGAATGCATCATGGATCTGGTTTAGATGATTGTTGGAAATAGTGGTTGTCAAGCCCTATGGGTTTTCAGTGGTACCACCATCCAACTAATCTAAGAACTCTTCGATCATGCCAAGCATATTAATTCTTGGTTCAAACACCCAAAGATTTGAGTAGTTTTCCAACCATAGAATGATTAAGGCTCCTACAACAAGGATCTCGTCAAGCAGTTTAATTCTAGGCTCAAACGCTCAAATATTTGAGTGAAACTACCATTAAAAGAGTTATAGGGCTCTTGCATCAACCGTGGGCTGCATTTTTTTTTTATGACTCTAGCCCCGAGAAATTGCGGAAATGATTCTCATATAATTTAACTTTTAAATGCCTTGAGATAGTAGTTACTATTAGTATAGTTTTTTGAAGAGAAATGTTTGTGCATTTATTAGAGTCTCTTCCATAAGATTGATATTTTCTGATATTTTGTTATCAAATGTGGGGAGTGGCATGAACATTTTTTTCCTCGTTCAAAGGAAAAAACATGGCTATGTGCCTCAATGGCACATAGGAGACAAAAATATCCCTACTCCAAAGACCCCTACTCCAAAGACCAACTAGAAAAAAAAGGAAAAACAAACAGAAATCCTCCTTTCTCAGAATAGATCATGAATTTATTCTGTAGAAGAACATTCTCCTATTTCTAAAGTAACCAACACAACTTTGGAAGGGGTAGAGCTTCATTTCCCTATAGACATGTTGAAATTAAGCACATAGAAGAAGCTTTTATTTCGATTTTATCCATGATTGGAAGTGTGAGTGGCCATAGTATAAGATGAGTCCTTGCAATTATGAGAATTATGGTGAGGAGATTCCTGAAATGACTTCACGTGATGTGGAGGGAGCCCTTGGCAACTTAGTCTGGCCAGATCTATGTCAGGGACAAGCAAAGTGGGACGCCTAAGCTTGCACTTGAGGTTAAATACTATCATATCATGAAGCAATTAATAAGAAGATTAGATCATTTAAACCTCAATCATGGAAGGAACCACAATAATCACTCCATCCCCTAACCGTTGTCCAAAGGTTAACCTTAGATCTATAAGGGAATAATATGACGTAGGCATTGAACTGGGCATATAGTTTCAAAGAAACAATATGCTATCATCAGATCATGTGTGAATCGTGAGCGATATAATCTAAATTGGCTAATGAGTAGTTCAGTTACATCTGTACCCAGAGAGGATAGATTTTATACAACAGAATACTTTTACCAGAGTATCAGGCCATAACCTGGAGCTTATAAATGTTGCACAAGAACATGGGAACTTTCATTTCAAAGATCTTGAAATATTTTATATTGATAACAAGGAAAATTTTAATATTGATTGTTTGTGAGTTGAATAAAATACTTGTTCTGAGAGGATGGTGGAAAATAAAGCCTTAGTTTTCTCTAGCTATTCACAGTTTATTGATCATCGTTACCATCTTCATTCATTGCAGGCTCAAGTGGTTCCAGACCAGAATCTCGAATACACTTACTATGTTTATGATTCATATATAGCAACTGGTTATGGAATGGGGGCATTTCTATTTCTCTTTGTAAGTCAGGCACTGATAATGGCTGCCACAAGATGTCTATGTTGTGGTAGATCTCTCGGGCCAGGAGGATCTCATGCATGGGCTATTGTTTTATTCATTGCAACCTGGTAATACTATTTCCCTCTTGAATAAGATGATTTGATGTGAATTAATGCATGTGTGAATATCTTCCAGCGCTAATGTTGCAGTATAAAAGGATTTATTTTTCTTTAACTTGCACAATATGTAACCCAGGGATCTATTCCTATTGGGGGTTTGGGGTTTGGACATGGTTTTTTTTTAAACCATGGGAACAACAACCTCCAAAAGCATGCAAGATAGATATACCAGTAACTTGTGACTCAGCGGGGTCTAAGATGTCCCAAATCCCACCAGGGTGAGCCTCTATCCTAGGGGTTTCCTACTCTTCGAGCCTCATCACAACGGGCCAATGAGAAACCCCACCCCCGTCAGTTTTGAAAATATGAATTCCAAGAAGATAACACAAGTTCTTAGCCATTAGGTCCACTCAGGTGCTCCAAACCTGGGTTGTTAATATGGATGGCAATGCTCCATATCTCAACCACTACACCATAGCTCAATGGACTAAAAAAGACATCCTTAAACCTCACTACATTTGTGTTCACAAAAGGTTGCAACAAATTCCAAGAATAATATCAATAAGACTAACAATCATCTTTTTCTTGTAGGTTGACATTCATCATTGGAAAGGATTTCTTTGTTGGTGGTGCAGCAAGAAACACCTACCATATGAAATACAAGGGTTTTTACCAATCAACCAATGTTTCTTGTGAAACACTGCGAAAGGGTGTCCTTGTAGCAGGAGCATCATTTACAGTGTTCACCTTGATACTGAGTGAGTTTCAATATGTGTGTTTCGCTAGGTCCAAGGAGGGGGGTTGGAAACCATATGGTAGAGAATCTTCTATTGGGATGAGTAGCTTTCCTTGAACAGACTTTAGTGGAATGAGAGCCATCATTCTATTTCTTATGTTGTATACATTGATGTGATTCTTGTTATCAAAGAATTGTTCAGTACAAAGTATTGTTTCAAGTTAGCTCTAGAAATTGGAAAGACTAGAAATATGCAGCAGAGAGTGTTTGTTAGAAGTTAATAAGAAAAAATTGTATTACCCATTGTATTTTTCCACATAATGTACAAGAAAAACTAATGTACTGAATTAGATCTTCAAAATATTATGTTCAAGGTTTAATGGTTACCAAAATGGGATCTTTGCCATTTCACAAAATATTAAAGATTCACATTGGTCTTAGTCTCAGTTTGGCTTTACAATGGGTTCATAGAGGAAGAAGTGAATCCTTTAGTGAACTATCATATGGCACAATTTCTACTCGCTATATAGTGAACAAGTATTTCTCTTTATCTTGCATTATAAAAACAAATAATTAAAAGAGCAATGCACAATCCTTATTTTTGGATAGAGTTTTCACCTTCACCAGTTTCTCCAAGTTAGATTTTCTGTTCAATTTGTTAATGTTGTGCATTTTTATTAACATTGTATTCATATTCTTATTTGTTCAATTCATTTCAGTCTTTCAAGTGGCATGCTTCTAATATCACAACTTAATCCTAAACATTCACTATATAGTATAATATAATGTAATTCTATTTATAGTATCATATTCAAATATGTTGTGATGAGCTACCTCATGGAATATCCATGTTAGTTTGCAAATCATATTTGATATCATAACCATTTTGTTTTCCATTCCCATGGAATAGTTGCATGATCCAAAAATCAATACAAGGAAGGTGGGAAAATAACCTTAAGCCGCAAATATAGTAGATAATAATGAAGACATTCCAAAAGATGAATTAGTTAAATGATATGTGAGATGAGAAGCAAAAATCATTGGCATCACCGGGGGTATGACAATGTTAATGCTATCTCTAGAGGGAAAATTCAAGCTCTTTGAGGAGTGGTTTATCTCTGATGGAAAGTTTGGCTATCATGATAGTACTTGTTATAACTTTATTTAGTCATCCTTAACCTTATATCTTCATCTATAATGACCTTTATGATTTCGAGTCTCTTAGTGCCTCTTTTGGACAACCCCTCATTGTTATTGTGCCCTAGTGTGTGGCAACCCATAGGAACCCATGTCTTGCTTTGAAGCAACCCATAAACAATCTCAAAGTGAACCAAAAAGTATATAAAAAGGTACAAAATGTTGGTTTTGAGTGATGCACTAGATGTGTACACTTGTATGTCTTTGATTGTGATCTTAAACCACATGAATTGATCTCTCTAAGTATAAATAGAAGATTCATAGATGGTAAGGATTAGCTTGCTTATCCCTTGATATACTAGGAGAACGCTTTGCTACCAATACCTTTTCTTTAAGAGAAACCCTAGACATTTCCCTACAAGTTTCATCTAAATAGCTTAAGGTAATTTAGATTCACCTTTGTAGGATCCCTCACGGTATGGTGACATAAATCCTTGAATTAAGTCAGAGTTTGAATAAGGTAAGGGTAGGAGGAACCCAAGCTTGAGTGAGGAGGTCACAATCATCATGACCATGTATTCAATATTGTTGTAAACTTCCAATTTTCCTAATATAGATCTCTCTTCTCTGCCCTTAATCTTGGTAAATTGGTATTTAATTGTTAATGCATATTGTTCATAAGATAGAATTGGCAAATTTATTTCCTGTTTGCAATAGGTTAACTACATTTGAATATATCTTTATGATTATTGTCAAAAGAAAGAGTATGCATATCTTGAGTTTGATTGGGTGTAGGTGTTCATAGAATCCAAGTGGCGAGGGTTCAATCCACCAATTGATATTCATAAACAAGAAACAACCGAGGACCAAGAGGTATTATGTTTTTATTTCTTTACTATTTTTAATTTTTATTGATCTAATTTAAGAAAAAGGAAATTAGTATATCTTGTTCTATCAAGGAGAATCAACCTCTTGTCGGGGATAAATCCATTGTTTGTAAGTAATTTTCCTATATAACACCCAACATATAAAAAATCTCAAGATAAATCCCTAATGAAAAATCTAGAAAAAGAGATGCCAAGCTCTAGCAACACATCTTCTCAACATCTATTAAAAGTGGACATTAAGCACTATCAAGGTGAGATCATTGTTGTTAAGTTGAACCATTGGTTGTGACAATCTGAAGTCTATGATTTAGTTTTCACAACCTAAGAGAAGTGCATAAGATGTGACTATCTCGACTTATCCTAGAGGGCCACACCCAAATTTGGTGGAAAAGATACACATATATACTTAAATTCAAGGGTGATTCACTAGTCCTAATTTGATGCTTGATTTAACCCTTTGTTGTAGCTTGAATCAAGATTGGTTTTAGTCAATTTCCATTGATTCGGGGTTTGAGAAAATATGTTTTTATTACCTTTTAGTTGCATGAATTAATTGTCTTCACTTGTTCGATTATTTTATGCTAATTGTATACTTTCTTTGTAAATACTTATCGTTATTCAAAAAATAAATGAGCTCTACATAGCTAAGCGAAGAGAAAAATGGTCTATGCACTAGGTTCCTATGCATTGATCATAGGATACTTATTGACACGAGACTAACATTCATATAATGCAATAATCAATTGACATAATTACAATGCATAATTTGATTAGCCTCCATGATCTCAATTGGTTGGTGGAGGCCAAGATCGAGCATAATGTCTGATTCTATTAGTTTATCGGTTTGTCAAGATTTAGGTCCCCACATGTCCGCTGGACCATTAAGGGACGAGATAACAAGTGGAGTCCCCACTTGCCCTTAATCTAGCTAGTGCAATTGTGTTTCACTTACACCTTCCAGTTGTGACTCATGAGTCTACATGTTTTGTTGTTGATGATGTGATTCATGTTATTTGACTAATGTTGTTGTTCCTCTATTTTTACAGTATTTTATAAATCAGTGAAAGATTCGCTAGTTTTTACAATTTTTTTATAATGAAGTGAAATATTCGCCAAGAATTTGCAATATCTTATAACTTAGTAAAAGAATTTCCAAGATTTTACAACATTATATAATAAAATGAAAGATTTGCCAGGATTTTACAACATTATATAATAAAAAGAAATATTCGCTAGGATTTTACTACATTATATAATAAAAAGAAAGATTCACCAATTTTTTTATATATACATATTATATTATTGATAAAATCGCCTTCAAATTTTCCTATATATCAGAGAGATTCGCCCATTTTTATACATATAAATCTAGGGGGGGTTCTTAAAATTATCCTTGGTCCTAGCTACCATTATTAGTTTAAACTTTTGTTAAACCCACCCCTCTTATAAGTTCTCGTTGGAAAGGGTGGTTACATAGATGTTTAAAGGCTTGATGGTATTTTGTTAAAAGACATTGCAAGCTTTGTAACAAGTATAAACTTTAGACTATGGTTTTGAGGCCCTAGCCCCACGAGCTTTACAGAACAAGGGGAGATAGTTTATAACATAAGGTTTGATATGTAATTATATGTGTATGATGGAGGGGATACAAGTGAATGACAATGATGAAGGTTTTAATGGCTCGTATTAAAGTTTTAATGTCATAGCCCTAGTTGCGAGTTGAAAACGCAACTAGGCACATTTAATGACATGGATTAACCACATGCATTATGGCTAGAGATAGATCTAAACCTAGTTGTGAGGGTTTTTTACGCATCCATTTGATCTGTTTGATTTTTGTTGATGTCGCTCTGCTGCTCCATGGCTACACTGCAATAGTCATTGCCCTACGTGGTCTGTTAATGAAAGTTTAGCATTCTGGTATGTGATCTTGAGTTGTTTCGAGGTTTTATCAGTGGATTAGTGGCAACATGGTCGCCATTACATCCTCGTCCTTCTTGGCTCATCGTAAGGTTAAGAAGGATTCCCAGTCGTGTTTCTTTGAGTCTTGGTAAATATTTTGCAGCCTGCAAGGATCGATTTAACAAGTAAGAAAGGAATTACTTCTTAGCTCATTCTGCAATTTCATTTTAACGGTTTCTTAGTTGGTTACAGAATTGACTTAAATGTTGCATGTTATACAAGCAGAGGAGGAAAAAGGGAAGCCAGGAGGAGTCAACCCTTGGCCCTCTACGCATCTATCAAAGGTAAGTTTGTCTTTCTGTCTGCAATACTTATAAAAATTATATTTCTTTTATGTAATGGGTTTTTTCTATAACTTCATATCCCATTTTGCAGGTGGAGTTAGGTTTCCATTGAAGCTTTGTATGAGCTTAGATTCATCCTTATGGCCCAATATTCGCTTTGCAAGGTAATGGTTTACAAAGAATGTGTTTTCCTTTTAACTATACAGGTTACAATATATAATGCACTATTTTAACAATACACAAATGTGAAATGCAAGTTGCCAAGGAACGACCAGTTGAGAGCTGCGACAGGGACACCTCGTCTCAAGCTCCAACCTTCTTTGTCCATAGGTAAGGGATTCAACCGTACTCTATTATAGGAAGAATATGTTCAAAATTTTGATTATCCTAGTTTAATACTAATGCCCGTAGGTCTTGTGCATGTGAACACCAATGCGGCATGGCTTGGAATGTACATTCAGATCATCCATCAGTCATAAGGTAATACTCTTGATTGGGTTCATGGTTTAAACGAGTTCCCTAGTTGCTTTGCTCGCAGTCGATGGAAATATAGGGCTTTACAACCACAACGAAGATAATTTTTGTTGTTAAGCCATAACCCTATTGGGTCTGTACTTAGATGCATTGGTTTACAGAGTGGGCTTCGTAGCCTCTCATACTCTGAAAGTGTTTGATTTTACAATAGTTGTTCTGTTTGAGAATATTGATTCTTGGTCAATAAAGATTTTACTATTCTATATTTTAATGTTTTAAGGCCCGATCTTATAAATTTAATTTGGGGAAAAACTTGGCCACGTGGTCATGGTTCTTGGATCTAAAAATTGTTTTGATCATTATTATAAATGTGAATCTTGGATCTTTAGTTGTCTGTTGATTATGCTTGGATATCGTGGCTATGTTGTTAATTTAGTTCTTTAACAAGAGCGGTCTATTCTAGGTATGGATGCCTAAAACAAAGAATGTGCATTTGTATTTGATTATGTTATTAAAACATGTAGATGTGATTTGTCGATTTTAGATCTTAGTGTGTATTTTGATTGTCAGATACGATATTGATTTGGTAAATAAATTTGTTTTGTATTTATCTAGATTGATTACTGTTAAATTTAAACACATAACTGTAAGCTAAGAGTTTTGTTACTTAGCTTAGATCCATGCTGCTATTTACCTAGGAAACCATCTATGTCTATTTTATTTCTTTAAGTAATTATCTTTACAAAGAATTCATTTTCTTCATATCTAGTTTATTTGTATTATTCTGAAAAATGATGCCTTTCAGTTCTAATCAATGTATCTACGATTAATTTGTTTGATATACGTTTGATTGATTGTAATCCCTTTGTTTAGTTCTTTTTATTTGTTAATATGTTTAGATTTGACTTAATCTAGGTATGAATACCCAAAACAGATATTAGGTTTAATAGAATATATGTGTATTGATTTTAAAATAGAGATAGACTCTGTGTGGAAGCCTTCAGCTCCAAGACGGAATAATTTGTTTATACTTTAGATCTGTTTTATTAATTCGTTATATAATCACATTTGAATAAAGCATTAACAAGGTAATCAAGACGTACTTAGAATATAGATAAGTTCTGCGATTTCCTACATTATGTAAATAAATAACAGTTTACACTAAGAACATTATTGAAAGAGATAAAAAGATTAGGCATCAACGCATAATATAATCCTTTAGTTTAAAATGCATTTAGAATTCAAATCTACGCTCAGAATATAATTATCAGCACTAAACAATTAATAAATTTAGTAAGGAACCTGTCACCACTGTCGAGAAAACAGAATCGAAGTTGTCGTTCCCCCCAACCAACTCCTATAGTAGCCAAATCTTGCTTGCTCCAGAACCCTCGATCCTGTTTGTTGAACCACAAGGACAAAATTTGATCAATGCGCCATCTCTTTGCATCAACATGTCATTTCCCCATCCATCGCCAACCTCCTTCTTACTCGATGGACATACTATTTTATAATATTTTGGCTAGGATATGAGCCTTCTACTCTTTAACACTCCACAAGGAGTCTTGACCTGATTTTGAAGAAGATGCCTCCTGCATCACTTGAGTTCTCACTCAGCAACTTTCACCATTTGTCATTTCCCCTTGCGGGTCAACAAACACTCTTTCAACAACTACTTATGTTTCCTCTCAGTATTTTAATTATTCAATAATAATAATAATTCATTACATTCTTTTTGACTTTATTATCAAAATATATAATAAAAAAATTCCAAATAATTGCGCCGAAGAGGCGCATTCTACAACCCAGTAAGGGAGAGATGTGTAACTCCTTCCATGCTCATCCTAGAGCTAACACATGTCCTTTATAAAAATAAAAATAAAAAATTATTAAAAATAACATGTCGACTCAAATTAAATTTAAATTATTTAGAATTGCATATATATAACCACACAAATTAAATAAAACCCATAAACAGTGCATTACACACTTTCTCAACATCTCTACTTTATTGGGTTGAAGAGGGTCATTCTACACTAAGGGAGATATGTGTAACTCCTTCAGTGCTCATCCTAAAACTCGCAGGTGTCCTTTATAAAAAATAATAAAATATTAATAAAAATGACATGTCTGCTCAAATTATATTTGAATTATTTAGAAATGCATATATATAACCACACAAATTAAATAAATTAAAACCATAGACATTGCATTACACACTTTCTCAACATTTCTACTTTAAAAATGAGCTTGCATCTTGAAATATTGGATTCCTCTTGACGCTTGATAGATCCCCTTTAGATGGATCTATGCTAGTAAATCTCCCATAATCATGGTTTGAATTACAATGGAACTACAAGGGAAATGGCTGCAAAGTAGTCATAGCCTTAGGAATATATTTATGTTTTTATCTAATTGATAAATGAAAAATCAAATTTACTATTAACTATTTTTGTAAACTAAAAAGTTGTTTATAAGATGTTACAACTAATAATTTTCATGTAATGACCATATTAAAAATCTTTTAAAAGTTTCTAGAATAAAATCATGTTAAAATTTCAACGAATTTCATTAATCCATAATCTTTTTAGATATTATAAATGGAACTTATATATATATATATATATACAAATAAAAATACACAAAGCAATGCTCCATAAAAAATATATATATATATATATATATATGTTCTAATTTTATATAAAAACATATTCATATATTTTTAGTGAATACCATGTATAACAAAATATCTTGCCTGTAAATCATTACAAAGTTCTAACCCATCTTATAGTATTAAAAAATGAATAATTATACTTTTATATGTTACCACTTATAAATACAAGTTATATATATAAGTTATATATATGTTAAAATTATAAAGTTTATCCACGAATGCAAGTTCTAGTTAAGATAGTTTCTTTCATCCATGGAAGGCAAACTCTTAACCAATCAAAAGCAATTTAAGTCTTATAATAAAACGAAAAAGGCACTTCTAAACCCCTCTAATATCCCAAAGATAACAAGTATCCTTGTTTTTCATCATAGAACATGAAATTACTATTGTTTAAAAAAAATGTTTCTCCCAAAGTGGCAAAAGTTATCATAACTTAATTAGTTGCTAGACTCACATGAGAACAACCATCACTAACCAATGCAAGTTAACGCATTACTATTATTTAAGCAATAAGCTTTGGGTTGGTAACTTGTTTCCTTAAATTATAAACAACAATTGTAGGTCTTAAATCTATGACCTAAACTTATCATAACTTAATTAGTTGCTAGATTCACATGAGAACAACCATCACTAACCAATGCAAGTTAACGCGTTACTATTATTTAAGCAATAAGCTTTGGGTTGGTAACTTGTTTCCTTAAATTATAAACAACAATTGTAGGTCTTAAATCTATGACCTATACAGACACTTTCAACTCTTATAATATTCTCTAAAATATAACTTGTATCCCTTATTCTCAAAATAGCTTATATCATTGTTTTATGTTTGAAAAATGTTATGTGAAAGTATCAACAAAGATTTAGCTCCAGCTCCATACATAGAACCAAGATAATATACTTATTGTAGCTTTACCTTATAAAAAAATATTTACTATTTTATTAATTTATAATATTGTAAAAAAATAATAATAATGGTAAAATATTTAAACTTATTCTTATCGATCGAAATACATTCACTTTCCTTACTTTTCAACGTGAAAAAATTGGACAATCTTATAATATTCTATAAAAAAAACAGCCCTTTAAATTTGATGGCTGCGATAACATCACAAAGTCATTTAAATTTTATTTTAAAATTTATATTACACGCCGCTACATTTTAATCTGACGATGATGGAAAATTTTACTTAAAAACCAAAATAAGATGCCTAATTTCTAAACTGTCTAAATTTGCAGCTAAATCTGCAAAACGCATTCTGTCAACTTAGAAATCCTATGAATCAACAAAACGAAAACAACACAGCAGCACAGGAGCAGCAATGGCAGCCAGGCATATTTGAAGCAGTCAAAAGAAGAAATGAAAACGATGGTATTGTTTGTTAGCCCAATTTTTCAACTTCGGCGCACAACATCCACCACAGCTATTCTCACAACACAAGCGGAAGCCACCGCTCCATCTCTGGATCACCTGAGAACTCTATGTAAACAGGGCTGCCTGAAGGAGGCGTTGAACATTTTACATACTGCAGACATTCACGTAGACTCCTCTACATATGTCGATCTCTTGCAGCGCTGTATCGATAAGAAGGCCTTATCAGAGGGCAGAAGTATACACACCCACATTAACCAGAATAGCTTTAAGGCGGACAGGCTATTGCATAACACGCTTATTAACATGTATGTCAAGTGCGGAAGCCTGGCGGACGCTCGCAGAGTTTTCGATCAAATGACGGAACCAGACGTTTTCTCATGGACTGTCATGATTTCGGGTTATGGGAAGCGTGGATTTTCTCAAGAAGCTTTGAATCTGTTTAACCAAATGCGGCGAGCGGGCATTGAACCCAATCAGTTTACTTTTGCCAGTGTTCTTCCGGCTTGTGGGACCTTGGCTTCCCTGAAACAGGGCATAGAGATCCATGAAGAGATAGTAAGCGGTGGATTTGAGTCTGATGTTTTTGTGATGAGTGCCCTTGTTGATATGTATGCCAAATGTGGGAGTGTAGAGAAAGCACGCGACGTGTTTGACAAAATGTGTCAACGAAATGCCGTCTCATGGACTGTGATGATTACGGCCTATGCAAGGCATGGACCTGTTGAGGAGGCACTCAGTTTGTTTTTTCAAATGCGACGAATGGGTATCCAACCCAATCGGTTTAGCTTTGCCAGTGTTCTTCCAGCGGTTGCCAACTTGGGGGATCTGGAACAGGGTGTGAAGATCCATGAAGAGGTAGTGAGAGCAGGGTTTGAGTCTGATACGTTTGTGATGAGTGCACTTGTTGATATGTATGCCAAATGTGGGAGCATAGAGAGAGCGCGCGAACTGTTTAACAAATTGCCACAGAGAGATGTGGTCTCATGGACTGCGATGATTACAGGATATGCACAGAATGGGCTTATTGAGGAGGCTGCTGAAGTCTTTCGAGCAATGCCTCATAGAGATGATTTCTTGTGGACGGCCATGATTGCAGGGTATGCGCAAAATGGGCTGGTAGATGAGGCCTTGGGACTCTTCATAGAAAAGTCTCCTCTAAATGTGGTTGCTTGGACTGCGATGATTGCAGGATTTGCGCAGAATGGACGTGGCAAGGATGCCCTCAGGTTCTTTCAGCAAATGCAATTGGCCGGTGTGAAACCTGACTCAAAAACCTTGGCCAGTGTTCTCCCTGCATGTGCAAACTCGGCAGCTCTGGAACAGGGTATGGAGATCCATGAAAAGATTATTACAAAAGGATTTCTGTCCGATGTATGTGTGGTGAATGCCCTGATAGACATGTATGCGAAATGTGGGAGCATCCAGAAGGCACGTGAAGTGTTTGACAAGATGCATCAAAGAGACCTGGCCTCATGTAATTCGATGATGTCAGGATATGCCATGCATGGGCTTGCCAATGAGGTCTTCAAACTCTTTGAAGAAATGAAACATTCTGGAATTAGGCCAGACCATATTACCTTAGTCGGAGTTTTATCTGCCTGTAGCCGGGCTGGCCTAGTGGACGAGGGCTATGAATACTTCAATTGCATGAGCAACTATTATAACATCACACCTGTGATGGAGCACTATAGCTGCATGGTTGACCTTCTCGGCCGTGCTGGGCTGTTATATGACGCACTGAACTTTATTAAGAATATGCCAATAAAAGCTGATGCTTCTGTGTGGAGTTGTTTGCTTGGTGCCTGCAGAATACATAACAATATAGAGCTAGGAGAGGTCGCAGCAGAACATGTTTTTGAGATGGACTCAAAAGATGCTGGAAATTATGTGCTTCTCTCCAACATATATGCTGCGGCTGGCAGGTGGGATGACATTGAAAAGGTACGGAAATTGATGAAGGACAGAGGTGTTAAAAAGACACCTGGATATAGTTGGATCGAGGTCAATAAACAGGTGCATGCCTTCCTCGTAGGAGACAAGTCACACCCACAGATACAAGAAATCTATATGGAGTTGGTAAGATTGTCTTTGGAGATGAAGATGGCAGGGTATGTTGCAAATACAAGATTTGTGCTAAATGATGTAAAGGAGGAAAATGAACAAATTCTTTTAAATTATCATAGTGAGAGGTTGGCAATTGCTTTTGGGTTATTAAACACAACCCCAGGCACGACAATTCGAGTTATTAAGAATCTTCGAGTTTGTGTTGACTGCCATACTGCAACTAAGTTCATATCCAAGATTGCTGCACGAGATATTGTCGTGAGAGATGCCAACCGTTACCATCATTTCAAAGATGGACATTGTTCTTGTGGCGATTATTGGTGATGTTTGTCAAGCAAGCCGTAGAAATAGGCTTTTGTGGTAACAAGCCTAGGGAGGTCATCAATCATACATTTATCGTAAGGGACTGGGTTTTGTGTACAATTTCCAATAAAACTGCAGTATTTGGTGATCCATTGTATGATTTCGGCATGGAAAGATATCAGGATAACTTCAAATTGGAAAATGGTGCTCATTATATCAAACTTGTTTGTCCAATGATGAGCAGATAAATTCTTCCTGCCTAAACTCCATATACAAGCACCATCTTGCGTTTGAAATGCAACAACTTAAAATCTCTCTTTGTCCTCCCTGACATTGTTCAACAATTCATGCTTACAGATCAATCATTCCTCATGACTTATACTTCTGCAATCATACTACAATGTTTTCATTGGAAGGGACGTATTTTATTCTTGGATCTAAAATCTGGTAGCATTTGTTGGAGTGTAGCCAAAATCTGGTAACATTTGTTGGAGTGAGCTACACTACACTCTAGACCAGTTGCACTATTTTTTTGGTGAAAAGTCTGACCAAAATTTGGCAAGAATTGTTGAAATTGTACTTTCAGTTTGTTGAAATTGCATAATTGGGTGTCCCATGGGTTATTGAAGGCACTGAATCCATTTTGCAACCAAAATTGTCATTTCGGCTACCAAAATCGCAATTTCAGCAAAAATTCCTTCCCCAAATTCCAGCAAATTTCACCGGCAAAGGTGCAAATAGTCTAGATAGTCTAGAGTTTAGCTCACTCCAGATAGTCTAGAGTTTAGCTCACTCCACATTGGTTTGGGCATTGTTTGAAATTTGGTGGTATGAGCTACACGAAGGCCATAGATTTTATGTATCTCCATCAAATCTATGATTATGAGAATTAAAATGCAATATAATGGATTGCAAACAAAACGCAGTTTATCTGTCTTAATATTTAATCTTTCCTCTGATCATCACATATAGTAAGTGCGATGTTCCCTCCAGTCAAATCGGAACTTATACCTATAGCGGGAGAACTTTCCAACAGATATTCCAACAGATCGGTCTAATGATATTCCTTTTATCATGTTGAGGTTGAAATAACATGTTTTGTGTTGAATTAACAGAAATCGATCTAATGATATTCTTTTATCATGTTGGGGTTGAAATAACATGTTTTGTGTTGAATTGGCTAAAGGATCCCTTATATGTCAACATTTATTTTGGCAGGAAAAAGAAACATTGATTATATAGTGTCACGGAAGGAGGAAAGTACAGAGGTAGCCAAAAGTGGGAACATTTGATTTGCAAAAATCTGCCAACCTTTAGTTATTGAAACATTATCCCTTGTCTTCCTCTTCATACTGCAAATAAAATGTGCAGATATCTTCATACTGCAAATAAAATGTGCAGATATCTGATCGATCTCTTTGTTTCATAAAGTAATATATAATGTCTCTCATAAATAAACCTTGTAAAATATAGAGATGTTAGGATATGATGTTTACATGTTGTAATAAAATTTACTTTATGACTTCGTTATATTTTTGTATTTTTTTATGTAAAGCAAATTTATCTCACATTTATAAGTAGAAATGATTTTCTCATGCATAGCCATATATAAGGAGGTGAACTTGTATGCAATAATTACACCACTTTCTCATAATGTGTTATTGTGTTTGTCTTTCTTGTGTGTTTATGTAGTTTTTGTCATATTGTATTAGAGTGGGAGCAAGCCTAGGGGATCTGGTTTCTATTTTCTTGAAAAGTTAAGTATACTCTTCTCTTGCATCAAATGATGTTTTGGAGTAACAAAAAGGCTTCATGGAAATATTAAATTATCACAAAATGCATCAAGGAGTCCCCATGTAATATTGAAAGAGTTGCAGTGTCAAGACAATAACCATCAAATGTGAAGGGAGGTTTAGCTCTTTGATTTGTCATCATTATTAATTGCCTTAGAATTCCTTGTTAGCGTTTCTTCATGCAATAAATCAAGCAGTCTCTTTCAATTTTAGAGGAGGAAAACCTAAACATTGGGATTTATAGAAGTTAATTTATGTTTAGACATTCAAAGTTCAGCATAAATTTTGTTATAAATTTGAGTTTTCAAATCAAGAAAAAGAGTAGTTTGTCTCTATTCATGCAATTGAAGGTTTGTCAGTGATTTTCTACCAATATAATCTATGTTCAGCAACATTTGTTTCAACAATCTCTATTAATATATTTCAATAGGTTGATCTAGGGTTTCACCACTCAGTAATCTACCTCATTTTATATATCATTGTGTTGACAAGTTGCAAAAAGATGGATCACACAACTTGTACTCTCAAGTTTATCAAGAGTTGTAGCGATTGTTGAAGATCCACCAGAGTTCGATAGTGATGATGACCTTACTAAAGAAGAGTAATAGCTTAAAAATCCCTCACCTTGAAGACAAGAAGGGATTTGATGTAGATAAAGCTTAGCATAGATGGTTGTTAAGATAATTCAAGGGTTTGTGAATCCTGGGAATTATAGCCTTAAGAGGGTCATGAGATAACTTGATGGAACACTGTGGATGTAGTTGAACATGGATGGTTATCTAATAACTCAAGAGATTCATAATTCAAGTTGAGGAGGTGGAATCCGGGAACTTGGGAATTCAACTAGGAGCCACACCCTTATAAATGTTACAAAGAAGCTTAATGGAGCTCTATTTGGTCTAGAAAATGTTTTCAAAGAATAATTTTTTGAAGGATGTTTGGCTCTAATTACTTTTGGTATTTTGTTTTCAATTAGTTTAGGTTTCAATACTCTTATAAATATTGTTAATATTAATTACTTAGCTTCAATTTCTAGAAATGAAGAGCCACATATCTAGGGAAACTGAAACATAAAGTTCACTCTTCCATTGTGTAAATAAGTATTTCTCATTTAATAAAATCATCCATCTCTGGAGTTATTACCTGCACCGGTATCATAGTACAAGCTTTTCCATAACTCCAATTATATCCTCTCTAGCTTTACATATTCTTTGTCTCCCTACATATCTTTGTCCTCCTCAGACTTGCCATTGTATGGGCATTTTTTTCTTTGGCGTGATTCCTCTTTAGAAAACCCTAATTCTTTCATTCTCTGTGAGGATCTGAGTGATTGTGTTTGAAGACTATGTGTGGTAATGCACATTGTAAAGAGAGGATACCAGTTTCCCTAGATACTCTTGGTTTCATCTTGAGTTGCAAGAGGAAATCCCAAATCCCTTTGCGTGAGAGTTGTTGCATGTGCATGGGGTTGTGTGAAGTTTCTACCCTAGAACAATGACCTCAATTGCAACTGTGTGGTATTGGTATCTTTGGGATCTCCATAGTGCATGAATAACATATGTGCATGAAACAACCTACAATATTTGTGTGTGACTAACTTGGTGGAACCTTCCTCCACGCGACCTCTTCTATGCAGGTGCTCTTTTAAAATGTGTTGTGAAGGAACTACATATGTGAGCATCAAGCCCATCTCCATTCTTCTTTCAATTTGTGTGGTGTATCTCTATGTATCTAGTGGATACTCCACTAAGTTGGTGCACAAAAATTTCTCCACCTTTGCATGGACCATATTGTTTGCATCTACATGAAAGAGATTACGTTCATTGTAGTGTAGCTGGCATACTTGCAGAGACCACATTGTAAGACCCCTGCAAACTATTGCAGAGATTATATTGTAAAAGTTGGTTGCAGAGACTTTGACCTGCACTTTGTCACAATGTTGAGGTGTTTGCAAAACCTGTTGTATTGCAAAGTTTATTACAAGAAGTATATTGTAGATTAATTCTTGAAGATGCATTCTTTAGCTTCCATCATCGAAGCGGTGCACCCCTGCAAGGATAACTACCCATAATGGTTGAGAAAGATCAAGCACACGCTCATCTTCACCGATATGTGGGATGCCATCTGTAAAGCATCTGTAAAGGAGAAATCGTTGAAACAACGGATGGCCCTGTGATCCTCACACCAAAATAATATACAACAAAAAAAAATCTCACCATATGGAAGAGTAGAGACAAGAAGGCATATGCATTGATCATTGCTACATTAAGTGAAGAGGTGAGTTGGCACATAACACTTGCTAAAACCTCTCATGATGCCTTAAAGAATTTAAAAGACTTGTTTGACTCACATTCAGAATTGGAGCTAATTCAATTGATATTGAATCTCTTCAACATAGAGGTGAAAGACAATGATCTCATGATTATTGCATCTAAAATCAGAGAAATCATGCATGACATCAATTCCACTATTGCGAAGGTAGAGCTTCCTCTCACTGGTATTGTCAAGTTTCTCAACCACACATATTCACACTACCTTGAATTACTTCAAGCTAGCGGTAAATTGAAAGACCTCATCTTTAAAACTCTGGTGCAAAAGATTGCAGAAAGAGAGAAAGCCTTCACAAACAAGTCAATTCATACCACTGGAGAGACCTTGCATCTTTCCCATAAGGGAAGAATCACTCAAACGATTTGTCTAAAGGAGAAAACAGTAAGAGAGGACGTGGAAGAAGAACTTCAGAGGCAAGGGGTAGAAACAATCACAACAAGAGACATGACCTTCACTGTGGCCGCTGTGGCAATAATGGATATGGTGCAAATCATTGTTAGGATCCATGGGAGACAATTAAAGAAAAGCATAACCAGAAGAAAGAAGACAAAGGTAAAACTCATGAGACTAGTAACGATCCTGAATCTATTCACTTTATTGTTGCTCATTCTAATGTTGGAATAAATGAAGTTGCATTCAATACTTCATTTGCATCTTGGAGAGATACATGATTGCTTAACACTAGTGCTACCTCCCACGTGACTTTTGGGAAATATTTTTTTGAAGAATTTGGATGACAATGTAAGGGGTGTAGTGTATTTTGCAGATAAGTCTAGCCTCAAGCCCAAGGGAATTGGATCCATCAGGCTCAAATTGCCTAGATTCCCTAACTTTATGTTGCATAATGTTCTTTATTTTCTAGAGTTTCAAGAAAACTTGTTGTTCTAAGATGCACATTCGACAACAAGTCCATTCTATCCACATGTTCAATGGAATAGTTGAGATAAGGAGATCATCTGACAACTAGGTTATCATAACTAGATATGAATATGAGAAATTGTTGAAGTTGAATGGAACATCTGCAAGAGATCGGAATTTTGCATGCCTCTCTTAGCATGAAGAAGGAACATTGTCTTCCAGTTTTTTATGGCATGCAAGATATGGACACATCAACTATAATAGTCTCTTATTGTTGAAAAAGAACCTAGCGTTTCTAGTTTTCCCACCATTCCAAAGAAGTTGAAACAACTATATGCTTGTATTCTTGGCAAACATAGTAAGAAACCTTTTCATGACTAAAAATTTGGAGCACGTAGAGAGCTAGACTTGATACACTTTGACATGTGTGGCCCCATGCCCATTGCTTCTATGCATGATAATAAATATCTCATGACTTTTGTTAATGATTACACCAGGATGTGTCACGGTATATTTACTAAAGCAAAAATCTTAGGCTATGAAACACTAAAAAAATCTCATGTATGTATTTAAAATGAAGCACAATATCACATTGACGCACTATGTCTTGAAAATGGAAAATAATACACTTCTAATGAATTTGAAAACTATATTCAGCAACATGGGATTAGACATCAAACTATAGTTCCATAAAATCCTCAACATAATGGTGTGGCAAATAGAATGAACATAACCTCTTAAATATGGTACACTCCATGCTATTTTTCAAAAAATTAAAATTTATGTTTTGGGGTGACGCAATTTTATGTGCAGTTTAATTGAG
Organism: Pseudotsuga menziesii; assembly: GCA_001517045.1. Lineage (NCBI taxonomy): Eukaryota > Viridiplantae > Streptophyta > Pinopsida > Pinales > Pinaceae > Pseudotsuga > Pseudotsuga menziesii. The sequence goes on along the minus strand of LPNX010820456.1, from coordinate 284,139 downwards.
GAATAGAATTCCAACTCATGCTCTGGTAAACAAGACTCCACATGAGATGTGGTATGTATGCATTTCTTCGGTGAGGCATCTCGGGGCCTTTGGTTCCACTTATTATGCCTTGATACCAAAGGAACCAAGAAACAAGCTTTGTGCATGAAGTCAAAAGTGCATCTTCTTGGGGTATTCAAACAACACCAAGGCATGTCGTCTTTATGATGAGGCAAACAAAAAGTTTATACTTTCTAGATATGTTATTTTTCTTAAAATGAATAAACATAACAAGTCTATTGAGAGGCATCTTGACTATCTTGATAAAGTTACCCATGTAAAGACATTTCATGAAGTTAATAATGACATGCCACATCTTGAAGGGGGGATCCCTATCTTAGATCAATGTTTGAAATCTCTTTTTCTAGCACAATCTTTCCCTCATGGACAAGTTCATGTGACTTCACCAGGACAGGAGGTTCAAATGGATGATGTCATTGAAAGGATCGAAAGGATAAATATTGTAGAGAATGTAGCACCACCAGCTAAGAAACTTGGACCTTCATAGAATTTTTTTAAGTGGGTCACAAGACACTCGAAAGTGTCCATCCTGATGAACTCAAAAATACATGAACCAAAATTTTGACAAGGAAAGAAGATGGAGGAGATGCAGATAATTCATGTTCAAATGATGTTGAGGATATGGATGCTTCGTATGCTAGTGAATTGAATTTCTATACTAACCTTGAACCAACTTCCTTTGAAGAATTTGTTGCTCATGATGAGTGGAAAGAAGCCATGCATAACGAATATGACGCTCTCATAAAAAATGGGACGTGGAAGTTAGTGGAACTTCCATTTGGAACCAACCAATTCGCTACAAGTGGGTCTATAAGAAAAAGTACAAATCATATGCCTCACTTGATAAACATAAGGCGAGGCTTGTGGCAAAATATTTGCACAAAAAGAAGACGTTGAGTATGAGTAAATTTCTTGCCCACAACAAAATGGGCTACCCTCTGCACCCTATTGTGTTTGGTCACATAGAATGGGTGGAAAGTTCATCAGATGAATTTGAAGCATGCTTTCTTGAATGGGGACTTGAAAGAGAATATTTTCATGTCTCAACCAGAAATATTTGTTGTGAACGAATAAGAACAAAAGTTATACAAACTCATCAAAACAAGCACCTTGTGCATGGTATGAAAAGTTAACCAAGCATCTTCTGAAATCAAATTTCAAACACTTTAATCTTGATGATGCTACATTGTTTGTAAAGAATATTAGAAGATCTATTGTGTATCTTTTGGTGCATGTAGATGATCTATTGATGACAAGAAAACATAAAGGTTGCATTGCACCCATAAAGAAAAAATTGAATAAGGGATTCAAAATGATATATTTGGGACATGTTCACTACTAATTGGGAATTGAAGTGATTCAGAACCCCAAGTACATATTCATCTCCCAGAAGAAGTATGTCTGATAGTTGTTGAATAGATGTGGCATGACAGAGTGCGCCCCTCTCTCTACTCCAATGAAACAAAATTTAAAGCTCACATCAAAAGAAAGAAAAGGAATTTGACGATGCAACCAAATATAGACAGTTTGTGGGAAGCCTTATCTACCTTACCACCACCAAACTAAATATTTCACTTGTTGTTGGGATTGTTTCTAGGTTTATACAAAAACCTTGTGAAGGACATTGGTTTGCTTCCAAAAGAGTTCTAAAATACTTGAAGGGGACTCAATATTTTGGACTCAAATAATTTTAAGAGGATGACTTTAAACTGATTGGCTCTTCTGATTCAGACTTCGATGGCAACAAAGATAATGGAGTGTCTACTTTAGGATACCTCATGGGTCTTGTCTTAGGAGTGGAATCCTAAAGATCATGCAAACAGTTTGTTTTAGTAGATTCCACAACAAAGGTAGAATATGTGGTTGTGGAAGAAGCAACAAAGGAAATTGCGTGGCTAAGGAAAATACTTGAAGATTTGTAAGAGAAACATGTGAATTCTCCTCCTCTACTTATTGACAATACTTATGCAATTAAGTTGTCCAAGAATCCCAAATTCCATGATTGAACTGAGTACATCAACACAAAGTACCATCTGAATTCGATTTCATAAAGAGGACAAGATAGCTCATTTGAGACATTATTTCACAAATGAGCAAATTATAAACATATTCATGAAAGAGCTTGGAAAATAAAAGATGGAAAGGTTAAGAAAGATGTTTGGACTCACAAATACCCATTCAAATTAAGGGAGGGGGGGTGTTGGAAACCTAATCCTAGAAGATTATGGTGAAAAATGTAAATATTATAAATATTAATTACTTAGCTTTAGTTTCTATAAATGAATAGCCATGTACATTGGGAAATTGAAACCCAAAGGTCACTCTTCCATCAAATAAATAAGTCTTTCTTGTTCAATAAATTATCCATCTCTGAAGTTATTCCCCACATAACTTAATTATGTTTTTGTATTTTTTTTATAAAGAAAATCTATATCACATTCATAAGTGGAAATTATTTGCTCCATGAGTAACCATATATAAGGAGGTGAACTCGTATGTAATAATTGCACCAATACTCATAATATCTTATTGTGTTATTGTGTGTATCTCTCTTGTGTGTTTATCTAGATTTAGTAATAATATATTCATATGTAAACGAAAAAGGATTGCATAACTAGATAGCACCATGTTAGAATAATAAGTTCATCACATCTCCAGATCTTTTGGAGATAGTCACTCTATAGTCAACAATTGAAATGGAAAGTCAACTAAGTGGTTTAGTAAGTTATGTTGACCATGACGGTGGACCGGTACACAAGTCAAGGAAGCATTCAAGGAGTTCAGTGTGCACTTGCTGAGCTAGTAACAATGCCCTAAGTTATGGTTTTTTTTCAATTTTAATGAGCTTCAACTTTCCTTGAATGCATCGGTTATAGAATGTCATTTTGAGTCATCTGACCTTAGTCCTTCAAAGTATTTATTGATAATAGACTTATAATTTATATTGTATTTAATATCTTCTTGATTTTGGACTTTATATACAATGGTTCTCATCCTTTGTCTCTTTGAAATTATATTTATTGGATTGCTTTTTATTTCTCCTTCAAGCATTGGTCTAAATGGTTCCTTGATTTTGATTTAAGAAAATGTTTTGATTCATGTCAAATGGTTGTTGTATCTCAAACCTCTCAACAAATATGATTGTCATGCATTCTATCACGCTCTTTGAAGTTCCTCTAGCTGTTGGTTTTGAATTTTTCTTCAAATGTAATTGACCAGTATCTTTTGAGGTTCTTTATTATCGTATGTTTTAAAACTTTGTAGTGCAACTCCTTTTGTTTTATTGTGATGTATCGACGGTTCATAAAACTTATCTTTGCATGATATATATGTTCAAAGCTTTTTGAACCTGTGACATACCGCAAGTTCAAAGTTTTGAACATACAATATTGCAAGTTTGAAGTTTTTTCACAATGGGTGTTCCCATGAGGATATGTGACACTTTTTGGCAAGATGCAGGCATAGATTGCGTGAAGCATGAGCTTGATCAAGGGTTTTTTAATCCCTCGATCAAGCTTTTTCCAATAGGTAGATAAAGGGTTAGCTTTGGATCTTAATATAAAGTTAGCTAAACCTTAGATCAAACTAAAATCTTGAAGGAGATAATGTAAAAACTTATTTTCTAATAACTTTTGATAAACCCTCAATAGATGGTATTTTCAACATAAAAATATATAAGTTAAAGTAAATTTTTTTTTTGTCTACATTAAAAATTATAAATTATGGTGAAAAAGTTTTTTTTGTTTTGTTTTAATTACTAATATTTTTCCAATAGTTATATTTGTATTTGATAGTTGATAGTTATATTATTTACTCTACTAACATGTATTAGGTGCGATATTAACATTTAAATTTTGGGGCATAGAAAAAAAATCATAAATATAAGAGAAGATATAGTAAACAAATAATTTGGACATAAAAACAAAATAAGAAATATAATCCATGGTATCAAATACCATCGACAAATTTACTATGGGTTACCAAAACCATAGGCCATAAATCACTAACAACAAACATGCTAATTAACATGTTTGTTGTTAGTGATTTAGGGCCAATGGCTTTGGTAACCCATGGTAAATTTTCCCATGATATTTGATACCATGGATTATATTTATTATTTTGTTTCTGTGTCCAAATTATGTTTTTACTATAAATTATATTCCGTGGATAAAATGTTATTTACTGTAAATTATAAAAAAAAAAATCTATTACATATAACTTATGAAATTGTCTACTTGGACTTCTTAGATCTAGTTGGAAATGATCTAAAGGGAGTGGTGGAGGAATCCATATTCAAGGGCCATGTTTCAAGTGCCCTCAATGCTACCTTTTTAGCATTGATCCCAAAAGCCTCAAAGCATACATCTTTCAATGATTTGAGACCTATTTCATTGTGTAATGTGGTCTCTAAGATTATGCAAAAGTAATTGTGAACTAATCAAGAATGCCTTGTCAAAAAATATTTTTGAGCAAGACTTTGGTTTTCTCCATAATAGGAAAATTCTGGATGCAATAGAGTTGGATCAAGAGGCTATGCATTCTATTAAATCCATATATAGGCTACTATGATATTAAAGATAGTCCCGATAAAATCTTATGACACGGTGGTTGGATTTTCTTAGACTCGTTTCACTTTAGGTAGGCGTTTGTTTGGAGGTAGACTCATGGTTCTCTATGGGGGGTAGACTCATCCTTATAAAAGGTGTCCTTAAAGGTATTCCAATGTATTAGAAGTCCTTGGCCAAAATTCCTAAGTCCATCCTTGAGAAAATAATGCATAAGTATTTTAATTTTTTGTGAGAAAGAAATAAGGACATGGGGAGTATCCATTTAGTAAAATGGGAAGTACTTTCCAGACCCAAAGGATTGGGAGGATGGGGCTTAAAACAGTTTTATGTTTGGAACTGCCTTGGTACCCAAAAGTTTCAGAAGATGTTTGGTTGGGGATGGGATATGGAGAAAGGTGATAAAGGATAAGTATTTTATGAATCTGTTAGTTGAACAATGGATCAAAATATAGCCCAAAAGGATTATAAATGTCGCTTTATTCTTGAATTATCTTGTTAGATCCCTTCCATTCATTGGAAAATGGTTAGCTTGGAAGATTGGTGATGAGAACAAGTTGTTGACAGGGGAGGATCCCTGGGTAGGTGGATATTCTTTCTACAAGTTGTCTAATTCCCTTATATGCAGGTTAAGGAATATGTGTTTGTTCACTTTGGATCAAGTGAGTGTCCCTTTTGTTTCTAGTTAAGTATGTATGGGAAGTATTCATTTGGGATTGGAAGGACCCTTAACTGAAGAATGGAATACCTTTGCTTAAGGACTAAAACATTTTGATATTTTTCTTTTCAACAAGGAGGAATCTATGGTATTGTCTTAGAATGTTGTGGATGGACAAGTATCATCCAAACTTTCCTATGAATCCATCTGCTATAAGAAAATTTTCAAGTTAATATATGGTGGCCTCCTTTAATTTGGAAGTGTCTCTTCCCACTAAAGTTAATTTTTTTTACCTAGCTATCTCTAGCTAATATAATATTAACTTGGGAACAATGAATATGTGGATCACTTGCTAGTCCATCGTTCCTTTACCAAACAGGTCTGGAGGGAAATTAGAGGTGTTTTGAAGTTTCTGGGTTGATGGGTATCAATATCCTATGCTCATAGTTTGAGGAAGTGATTTGATATGCCTAAGAACGAGTTCAAAGAATTACATCTCTTCATATGTTGGAAAATATGGAATCACATAAATAAAGTCTTATTTCATAATATCACGCCTTGTGTCCATTCAGTGGTAGTGATGGTCTTGGGAGATTTCAAAGATTTTAATCTAGGAAATATGTCAACAAAGAAAACAGTTGTGATTCCTCCTAAGGTAAATCCTAGATATCCTCTTGGGTATTTTGTTGGGGCTTACATATAAGGATCTAAAATCACTTGTTGAGCAAGGGTGTGCCTCCTATTTCTTGCAAATCATTCTTTCAATCTATATTAGGGGAAGGAGTTGGCTCCAACACTAGAGCAAATATTTTATCTCTCTAGGGTTTGCTTTTCTTTGCCCAGTCAAAGGGGATGTTACAACTAACGGTTTGAAGTGAATCACAAGTTATTATTGATTGGTCAACAGGGGAAGCTTCTTTAAATGTCCTCTGACTTAGGTGGTGGAAAAAGAAGATAAGATCTTTGCAGGAATTCTTATCTGATATAGCTTTCTTCCATTTTTCAAGGAATACAGTGTGTTAGATAAGTCCTTGTCCAAGATTCGCTTTCTCTTCTATATTGTCATCTTGAATTTGAATAATGGTTCGATGGAATGGTGGTCTCTAGGGGTTCTTTCCATTTTTTTTTAGGGGTATTTTTGTTGTTCTTTCCTGTAGGGGAAATGGAGCACATTTGTAATTTTTTATTGTTGGACAGGCATACCTTCTAGTGGGGTTCTAATGCAACTATGATCTATTTTTACTCTTTGGGTTATGTTGTAGGTTTTGGGATATATTACCCATATAGACATTAGGCAATGGGAATGCATGCATGTAACATTATTTGTTCTCCCTAGTGTTTAGATCATATTTGTTAGCCACCTAGTGCATAATCCTCATCATTCTAATTATCTTGGACTTTACTTTTGTCATTTTTTTCCTCATTATCCACTCATGCACCCTCTTCCATGATTTTAGGATCAATTGAGTCAATATCCTAAGTTTTAGGACCCAAACCATTAGTTAACTAGGTTAACTAGAGTGCCTTCCTTGATTTCATGCATGCTAGGATGATAGTGACCACCGATGACCACTTACTAATCTGCCCTCTTGAGATACTCTTTGCTATTTTTTAACTTGTAACTCCCTCTTGTGCCATTATGTCCGCCTACCATCAATTAAATGGCCACACATCAGGAGTTACAATTGGCAATCAAGTCTAGTGATGGAAATATTCCAAGATAATCCTACCACATGCATGGATTCCAAATGCCTCATAAGGACCATGAATTTCTCTCTTGAGAATGTATTATAAATGTACACACATTGGTAAATAATAGATGCATGGAAAGTATTCCACTTGAGTTCCAGACCTCTTGTGCTCTAGCACATTTTTCTTCTCTATTTTCCTGTGCATCTCTGTGAAACTAAGTGAGGATTTTTTTTTGTCTCTATATATGCTTATAAAATTTCACATGGTATCAGAGATTTGTTGAGAAAACTAGTCTTCCAGAGTGTTTCTAGAGTATTTTTGCAAGTGTAGTTTCTTCTAGTTTTGCACCAGCAACAGTGGAGGTTCCACATAATTCCCATGGAAATTGCATCGATCATTTTTTGTTAATCCAAATTGGTCTACCCAAGTGTGATACACTCCTGTATGTTCATACTGTCACTGTAGATATCTCGTAGATCTGTTTTTTTGCAGGTTATTGTCTCACCGAGAAAAAATTAGCAAAGCATGGATCATATTCAAGATGTGATTCTGGATCCTTTCAATTATTTTGAATGGAAGGACAAAATGGAAGTCGTACTTTGAAGTAAGGGTCTCTACAGAGTCACCATGGCACTAGGAAATGAACCAAATGTTGTTATTAAGAAAGCTAAGTGGTTTAATAGATTAGATGAAGCTTATGTTTTTCTTTGTCTCAGCATCCCCCAAGATACTCTATTTCATCTTGATAGTTTGACAACTCCAAATCTAGTGTGGACCAAGCTCGAGTCCTATTTCGAAAACAAGATGATCTAAGAGGCCATCTACTGGTGAATGAGTTAATCTCATTCAGTCCAAACACTTTTGACACCATGCGAGATTTCATCTCAAAGTTAAAGTCACTAGTGCTTCAACTCGATAAATGCGAGATTTAGAAGAAAGAGGGGAAACTCATTCATTCCATCCTATCAAAACTGTGTCCTGAGTACTCAGTGTTTTTCTCTACATTCTATGCAACCAAGCAAGCAATTTCGATTTGGAAGATTCCATCCTTAGGTGCATTCATAGAGTCTCTCACCAAAGAGAAAGAAAATTTAGTACATATGGGGGCTTTGATATCCTCCAAGGGCCATGTGCTTGCAGCTTGTGGAGCCAAAAATTCCTAAGGAAAGCCAAAGTTGAAAGAGAAGAACAAGAAAGGGGGATCCAAGTTTCCTTATTGCAGAAAAGTTTTCCATGTTGAGAAATGGTGTATGAAGAATAAATTGGACATCATGAATCAATTTCTATGACAACATAACATTGATGTTCCTGATCTCACAAGGAAGAAGGAACCAAAAAAGCCTACTACTCACCAAGAACATTGTCTCAATGCTAATCACCAAAGTATTATTTTTTATGCTTTGAGTTCGCTACTCAAACCACATTCTTATTCTTCTCATGATTCTGATTTATATGCACATTCTGATACATCTGAATCGGAAATATCCATCCCTTCCTTGGAAGAATTTGAAAACAATTCATCGAAACCACCTCTCAATCCTTGTATTTTTCCACATGTTTATGACTTGCCTCCAAAAATCTCTTTCCAGGTCCATTTGAATCCTTCTATCATATCTATGAATCTAATGCAGAATTTGATAATTTGGTTGTATGGCCCACAAATTCATCTCCTTAATCATTGGATCCATAAAAGACTCCTCAACCCCTAAGTGTACCAGTTGACAAACCCATGGTTTCTGAAACTATGTCACTTGTTTTAGTTGCATTCCGGTCTTTCATATATTTTAGTGGTTCAATTTACATCACATTGGACCTCTTTGGTCTATTATTCCACATGTATGGACCTTCTATCACCTTTTCTGGTTCGAATTTCAAGGTTACAAAGTCTAAATACCCTGCGAGTTCACTCAACAGACAATACATTTCAACTTCACCATATTTTCCTTATGTGATCCTACTCTCTCATGGATACACTTCACCATTGATGTTTTCTACTCCATATGGTTCCTATTTTTCTATTACAAATCCTCATAATCTCCATTGTGAAATTAGGAAGGTGATCAACCAGTTTGGAAGGAAGATACATGGCTACATCGTCTATTATGTATTTGCACATGTTATTGATCATGTTGAGTTCATTGGTGCATTTTGGATAGGAGATAACACATATATATATTCCATTTTTTCCTATGTCTTTAGATATGATTATGTATGTGTTCACATTAAGAAGCATTCATATGATGCTCCACCATCAATAGAAGTTTAGTTCCAAGGGGATCCTACACATGTTTTTTGGCTACGCTGCTTTGAAAAATTGGTGCATGATCAAGGAATCTACAACATCTTCACCAAGTATCTCACTAAGAAGTAGTACATTCAGATCATTCAAGTGAAGAAGAATACATTGTGAATACCTTTTTTCATTATTTATGTGCCATGTCCATTTTGAGGGGGGGTTTATTCCCGCTCACTTTTTCCTCTTTCCTTAGTTAATTTGGACAAATAAAGTTTTTTTTTGTAAAGGGTGACCTTTGGTCTTTGTTACCAAGGCCCTATTTTCATTGTCATCACATAAATTGGGATTCAGTGGGGGGTGTTGGGATATATTACCCATATAGACATTAGGCATGCAACATTATTTGTTCTCCCTAGTGTTTAGACCATGTTTGTTGACCACCTAGTGCATAGTCATCATCATTCTAATCATCCCGGACGTTATTTTTGTCATTTTTGGCCCTCATTATCCATTCATGCACCCTCTTCCATTATTTTAGGATCAATTGAGTTAGTATCCTAAGTTTTAGGACTTAGACCATAAGTTAATTCGGTTAATTGGAGCGCCTTCGTTGATTTCAAGCATTCTAGGATGATAGTGACCATTGATGACCAATGACAATCAACTAATGCACCCTCTTGAGATTCTCTTTGATAATTTTTAGCCAGTAACTCCCTCTTTCTCCATTCTATCCACCTACCATCAATTAACTAGCCACACATAAGGAGTTACAACTAACAATCAAGTCTAGTGATGGGAATCTTCCAAGATAATCCTGCCACAAGTATGGATTTCAAATGCCTCGTAAGTCTCATGAATTTCACTCTTGAGGATGTATTATAAATGTATACACATTGGTAAATAATAGATGCATGGAAAGTACTCCAATTAAGCTCCAACCCTCTTGTGTTCTAGCACATTTTTTCTTCTTTAATTTCCTCTGCGTCTCTATGAAACTAAGTGAGGATTATTTTCTGTCTACTTGTAAAATTTCACAATAGTTATGGATAGTTATTTTGATCTTCACAATGGTCTTCTGGAAAGGGGCAATGAATCTTGTTTGTAAGTTTTTATTGTTGGACAAAGGTACCTTCCAATTGGGTTTTGGTGCATCTTATTGTAGCCATGGACATCACTTTTGTTTCTTCACAATGGTTAACTTATGTTCTTTTAGGTCCCTTTTTTATGGACATCCTAGAAGGATGTGAAGCCTATTTGAAGTAGTTTTTTCTCGGTTGGAATATACTTGGCCTGAGAAATATATTTGTAGAGTCGTTATGTATTCACGTTGTAGGTATGAATAATTTTTGTTCCATGAAGTTAGTTTTTGGTCGCTTTCCTAGAGATGGCTATGATGCATGTTTATGTAATTGTTGTATATGTTTTGTCTTCTAAATTTATCAAAATTGGTTTAACATCTTGTTGACTGAGTTTCTGGTAGTTATTTACCTGTTCAATCCTTGGTAAATTTCTAACCATTTACAATTTTATATCTTGATTAATACAATATCCTATGTAAGTTTTTTCCTCAGGGGAAAAACTTATAAAAAAATTTATTAGCTTGATAAAAAATCATTTTATTTTTATTTTTTGTAAGTTATAAGTTATTAGCTCAATAAATATTTATTTGCACCCTTAATATATTGCGGTATAAGTAAAATGATTTTTGTTTCATTTTTTAGGTAAGTTATTTTCTATGGAAAAAAAAACTATTAAATCAAATATCTTGTTTGAGCTAGTTGAGTTAATAGTTATTTTTTCCAAATAAAGTTTTTTATGATTAAATAGCTCGATCGAGATATTTAATCCAATAGTTATTTATTTTCCATACAAAATTTATAGTTTTATATAATTAAATAGTTTGATTGAACTTTTGGCTTAACCACAGTTAAACCCTTGATCAAGGTATTTTAAAATGCTATTAAGACCTTGATCGAGGGCTTTCAAGACCTCAATTGAGCTAATAACTCAATCGAAAGCCTTAAAAATATAACTTTAGCCCTATTTTTTATAGAGTTGATTTCACTGGTCTTTTTGCCAACCATAAACCCTATCATGAGATGCACATTGAGTGGCGGGCTTCATGTCGATGGATTTGTCATGAATCATCTATCCACTAGCATATAACTTACGGGTTTTTGATTTCATATGATAATTTTTTTATTTTCTTTTAAAACTTACACTTAATAACCATGTCTACAACTTCAAAGCAACTCAAAGAAAAATCAACATCATAAAAAATACACAACCAAAAAAGTTTCAAAAATATATACTCCCAAATCGACACGTACTATTCAAAAGAGTATTTTTCGATTTTCAATTTTTCTAGTTAGTAAAACAAACTTTATGTGCACAATCATGTGTACAAAATGCAATTAAAATTTGTAATGGTCAGTTTCGAAAATTAATAAAAATATAAATTTTCAAAATAAATAAAAATAAAAATATGTGCACCCAGTGCATTCTATGTAGATTATGCTCCTATATTTTTTTTCAAAAGTTATACATATATCATTAAATTATTTTACGTACACACAAGCCACTTGTTAACTTTTCCTAAAATTTACAAGAATAAACATTTCATTAAATGCAATTTTGAAACTTTAAATGATATTATTATATTAAAGAATATATATAATTGGAAATACAACATATATGACTTGTTTTTTTGTTGCATTCCAAAATTAACAAGCCATATATGAGTTTTGAGGGCTTCAATTTAATACATGAGTAAAATATTGAATTTTCACTTTTGGCCAAAAAAGTGTTACCCATCTTCATGCATTGACCCCAATGCTATATAGCACAAACTCTAGAGGTTTTACATCACAAGTTTAAAATCTTTGCAAAGCTATGGCACATTGCAAGTTCCAAATATTTGGAATGTGTGACATAGCATAGGCCCTCAAAACTTTGTTTCATCACATGTTTCAAAGGTTTCTCTTATCACAAGTTTCAAAGTTTCGGAACATGTGATATGTAACAAGTTTTAAATCTTTATAGCATGCAATAAGTCCAAAATATTTGAACATATTATACATCACAAGTACCAAAGTTTCAGAACATGTGATATATCATAGGGTTTCATAAGTTTCTTCTATCACACATTTCAAAAATTTTGGAACTTGCAATACATCACATATTCAAATATTTGTATTGTGTGACATGTCACATGACCACTCAATGTCATTACTATAGTATCGTATGATACATCGCACCTCTCCCAAATTTTGACCTGTTAAACAAATGATATGCACCTTCTAACTATGGCATGCAAACAAAAGGAAATTTACTTTCCCATACCCCACAATGTGTAAATTTATAGCTCTTCACCCAAAAGGATTGTTAAACACAATAACATAAAAGGCGAAAAGGTGTTGGTATGTCCACATTATTTTAAAATAAAAAAAGTTAGTGAAAAATATAATGCCCTCTGTCACTTATTGCATTAGTACTAGGGGGTGTTATGGGGTTATAGTGTAAGCATGGGACATACTGGTTATGGCCACATTAGTGGGGCATATCCCTACACAATAGTATTAGACTATGTAGGGTTATAATAATAATAAAATTTTAATGACATAGTGTATATATATATATATATATATATAGCATAATTAATTATGATTAGGTTAATATGGCGTTTAAAAGGGAAAATAATAAAAATTTATATTCATGACCTATTTATCTATTTAGTAGAATTTGCATGGGGAATATTATGTGTGGACATTTGTCCACCCTCGGGGAGCTGGGAAAAAGGTTAAATATGAGGAAGGAAAAGGGAAAGGGGTTTCTTCCTTCTTGCTTTCTTTGGTGGGGGTTAGAGGAGATATAGATGGAGCCTGTGTGTGTTCTGTTGACATGGATGTTATTAGACAGCTTGGTATTTTCGAGTGAGGGCTCGGGGGTTCTCATTCTATGATTGAGGGGTTACTTGGGAGGAGAGTGGTTTCCATGCATGTGGTTTTCATCAGGATCTACTGCTGATTTGATGGACATTCTGTTGATGGGAAACCTAGTGTCTTCAAAGGTACAATTGTAGTTTAAACCTTCGATTCAGGTATGTACCCCTGAATGTCCCTCTCTTTGATAAATAGTGATATTGTTGTTAATGTTTCCAAATCTATAATCTTGTGAAAGCAGATGAAAATTTTAAGATGTATATCTTCATTTTTAAATTTTTAAAATTTTGTGTGTTATGTGTGTTTGGGGTGCTACATACTGGTATCAGAGCCAAGGTTTGTAACTCTTGATACCTATGGGTTAATAGAACTGAAAATACTATTTGTAGATTGCTAAATCTATAGAATTTTTATGCATTGTGACCTACCATGTAACCTTTTCCATAGTGGAATGTCGAGATGTACACAACAAGCTCCATTTTCCTTTATCACCCATATCCAAGTGTAGCTATTTATATCAACATTACAGGAGATCGATGTTTCATATTTCAACTTGGGACATTGTATGTGTGGTCCATAACCCACAGGTCCGAGGATCAAATCCCTTCGTGTCATGGTCGGGCTTCACACACGGTTGTTATCTTCTATGTCCCTAGTATCCTCTTATTTATTTGTTTTAATGGATCGGCTTGTTTGGGATCGATTAACACGATCCTTACCTCTCCTCCTTTGGATAGGTTCATCTTCCACTTCTATAAAAGCTTGATTTATTTGAAAGTCACAGGTTCCTCCAAGAGCCACTCCCCCCTCATATAGTTCATTCACTTAGGTTGGTAACGCTTTTGTGCAGGATTCCTTTAGATAGGGTTGGATTTCAGGGGAAATTTTGATAGAAAGAAAAGCTCTATCTTTATATTCCCATGAGGTACACCTGAAAATTGCATTACATACTCCACTATGTTCCTTACATTAATATGAGCTACCCCGGATTCCACCGAGCTTTAAGAAATATTAAGGTGATAGAATGTGATGTAAAAGAGAATATACATAGGTAATACTAATGACCTTATCTTTCACCCTCTTTTTATCAACTGATTTCGTAGGATACAACCACAAGGCTCATACTTTTATGGATGTGCATGGATTTGATCCAAATAGTATTTTGCAGTGTTCAATGGATTTGGATTTGAGTACCCATTTTGGATTTTTTATCCAACAATGATGTAAGATTAAGGAATGTTTTACCTGTCGACCGAAACTATAAATTATGAATAATATAAGACTATATAATTTAATAAAAAATATAGGTTCTCCCCAATATATTTATTATGCATTGCAGTTAGCAATTTTCTCTCTAATATATATAACAATGAAAAAAAAAGAAAGAGCGAAATTCGTAACCTCGCTTCCCAATTTTCGTGAGCTATTTTTTCTTGACGTAAGCATAGTTTACTATGTGTAACATCCCCTAAATTACAAAATAATTTCTTGTTACTATATGTTAAGTAAATATGTACTTTCCTAGGAAGATAAATCTATGAGATGTTATAATTTACGTTCTTTACCAGTTGTGACAACCAATGTATCTTGATTTGGGCTAAAATGTGTAAACTTAGATCCATACAACCCTTGAACTATGTTTAATTTTTTTTTAAACCAAAGGTTTATTTTGCGACATCCCTTTGATGTAGAGTGATGTTATAATGTCATTGCTTGTTATTAAAAGTACCTTTACTTTCTGTTGGCTGAAAATGATGTGGATTTTGTTTATGTTTGTTTCCGTCATGAACCTTTCCTATATGCTAGGAAAAAGGGGGCATGGGTCTTACTTAGCTTTCATGACTAATGCAAAAACCTTGTACCCTTGTGCAGGCGTTGCTTATGGAGAACTCACAACTGCCTAACTAAACCAAACCTATGCTAGGTATGAAATAACTTCTGAATAAGGTCTAAGTACTTGTCGTAAGCTTACCTTAGACCTAAGGACATAAGCATACAACGAATGGTTTAGTCTCAACTCAAAGAAAAAGGATTGGTATAGAAACTATATGGTAAATGGGTAAGAATTTCGTCCTTAAATTGTAATAAAGTGAGCATTGAAAAGTCTACAGATTTACAGTTGGAATCCATAATTGACAACTCATAAACCCTAGGGTTTAATGAGCCTCGAAAACGATGTTGGATTTGTCATTATATTTGGCAATTGCACTATTCTTTTTGTTTTCTTGTTCAACTTCGACCAACCTCTATTTGCATTGTTCCAAGTTTCATGGTGTAGTCGTCGTGGAGGATCTGAAGAGCTCAGCCCTCAACACCCTGCATAATACTTGTTGGTATGGCTCTAGTTATATGCTGAAGAAAAATGTGGCGTATGTGTTCAACTCTTGCTTTGGTTACAGTCATATACACATAGATAAGGTAAGTTTTTCCCCTGCACTCATATTAATGGCATTCTTGTGTCATCTATCAGTTTTATAAAATCAAGGTTTGACCCTTGTAGGTTGTATGTGCAGGATGCATTCTAGAATGGTTCTCTGCAAACAAAAACTTGTGGTCTGGGTAAGACCTGTTACCTCTCCCTTCGTGGCTTTGTGGTTGTATCATCGTGGCTTGACCTAAGTTCTCATGGCATGGTATGGATTTCCATCTCAACGTTGTCTTTTGGTATGAAAGTGATAAGTTTCTTTGGTAGCCGTGAGGCCTTTTTATATTTGAAACTGTAATGGAAAAATCCTTCGACCATGGAGTCAAGGTGACTATGTAAATGAAATATTTGTATGAACAAATGCAGGGTTAATGTTCTTGTCTTTAAGTTGTAAGAACAGTCCTACGATTGTCTCTACAAAAATGTAATTAATATATTTCCTTTAAAAGAAACCTGTGAGGGATTTCGTGATGTACATACTCAGTCGTATTTGGTTTTACAGTTTTGTTGTTGTTTTTATAAAACTAGAATGCGGTCGTGAGGCCTTCACCCTGTCATATTTAATTTTGGAAAAAAGGTCGTAGGGCCTTTGTCAAAATCATACTGTTGTTTACTATTTCAAGAAAAGGTTTTTATAATTGAAGTAGCCCGTGAGGCCTTTGTTGTTGCAGTCCTGAATACTATCTTGTTTTTCCAATGTTTTTCTTCTTTAAAGAGTTTAGTTAGCAAGATGTAAGGACGTGGATACTCTTTGTGACAGTTATGTTAAAATATTTTAGGCCATGAGGCCACGATTATGTTACTAGGAGAATAGTTTGGGCCGTGAGGCCACTGTCAAATCGTTTTCAAAATTTTAAAAAGGGTAAAACTGTTTTATTTTATAGTGATTGAATTAAACCCTAAGGCTATTGCGATTTTATTCTGTGCATTTTAAGTGCAGATGATAATACCAAACGGCCTTCAGCCTATAACCCAATTATGGCCTATCGATAATCTCGATTTGGTATACTTAAAAACAGTTTGTAAAAGATTGGACCATGAAGCACTTATAATGAAACTTCGTTAAAATAAAACCCTAACCGTACTTGATCTTTAAACCTACTTTAATTACTATTTTAAATTTGAACTTGTTTACCCTATTTGTAAACTATAGTTTAGGTTGTGAGGCCAAAGCTCGACCGTAGAATGAAATTTTGATTTATCTACATATATATTTATGATATATCCTTGTAAGTTTCTTTAGGCATAATTATAAGACTTTTATATTGATTTTGATTCACCGTTTTGATAAATGTGTTTATAAGACCTATTTATATAGTTAGTTTGTTAAATAAATCATTGAAGAGAATCTGTAAGGTTGTTGGAAAAAGCTCTGTAGGAGATTTAAAACTAAAATTATTTAAAATCTTGGTATTAATATGGCGTATAACGTCATAAAATAACATTACTAATTAATGTTAATATAACTAGTAAACCACAACACAGAACACATTTTTGACCTATAAACCTGAAATAATGAACATTAAAACTGACTATAACATTACAGATTCCTTTTCCAGAGTAATACAAACAGTTATCATTTAAACTTCTGTAGATATTGAACATACTTCAACAAACAAAGATGCATATATATAATTAAAACATAGATAAATATAAACAGTTAGAACTGGGATAATTCGCAGAAGGGGGACAACACCTAAATAAGACTATTCCACCCAACCTTCTCCTGAAGTAGCCAAAATTACTTGCTTAGGACCCCCGAGCATGTTCACTGAACCACTAGGACAAATATCACTGAATAATAGCACACAAAGCAACTTGTTGTAACTTAGCACTCGGTAGCAGACTTAACTCAACAATTCCACTTTAGCTATCCCCTCACCAAATTCCTTGTGTGCCTGACTTTTTAGTTTGCAGCAGTCACAAGGTTCATTCACTTGGAAAATAGAATGTAGTAGTGAGCCTCCTGCTCAATTTCATGGTATTTATAAGATTTCCTAGGTATTTAGGTCTGTTTTGGAATTAAATGAGCCACTAGCTCAATTCCCCTTCTCAGGGAACATGGCCACAATTTTAGGGATTATGCTTCTTGCAACAACAAGAAAGTCAAATGTTAGTGCTGCCACTTGTCAACCAGCCTTCTACAGCTGCCCATTCCTCCTAGTGGATCAGTGAACACTCATTCAACAGTCTCCATTGGATAGGTGTCTCTTCTATTTAATTATAATTATTAAAATAAATAATTCTTCAATTATAGTCATCATTAACCAAGTTGGTCATAAAAACTTTACAATAAATTTAACATAATGTTTTCTGAAATAAATAAAAATATTTATTTTTCAATTCTAGGTGTGTTACACTATGCGAGCTACATTGTGAGACTTTCCAAATCTTCTTGACTAGTACAGAAAAATGGGACTCACCTAGTTGGGGAACTACCCTCGCGAGTTTACACAATATAATTTGAGTGTGTTCCTGTGTTAGGGAATCACTAATTTTTTGTAGGGATTTTTCTCCTACAAATTTTGGTAGATCTCTTGTTACTATGTGTAGTGAACATTCTAATAGATATGAGGTGGGTCAAGCCTTGTAGTACATGTTTATTTGGAAGTATCGGTTTGTAACAATAGTTGTTTAATGTCCAGAAGGGAATGGTTTTTATTAAATAATGAGGAAAAATAAGCACTGCCATTATTTTGACCCAAGTAGAAAAGGAATTTAAATCATGACTTGTGGATGGAATCTTGAAGTCTTACAAGAAAATTGGATCCCCCTCTCCCCTCTTAAAATAAATAATAATCAATATGTACAGTTTTATTTATTTTTGCAATATGGTACTTGCCTCTCCTTGTGTTACCAAGAGGTCAATTGTCTATTGATATTCTCTCATTTGGTAGTCATGTATACATAGATCTTTTGACTATTATCCAATTCACATGTACAGTGGAAGAAGCAAACAAAGGAAGCAAAGAAACCCATATATATATATATATATATATATAGAAAGATCATTGATAAACTAGAGCTCAACTTCCTTTGGTTTGACTCTAATGGATGCCATCAACCTGTAAAACACTTGCTATCATGGGAGGATGTGAATCGACCTACAAAAGGGGGTTTTGGTTTACATAAATTATAGGATTTCATTAGAGCTTAATCATAAAAAAGTTATAGAATATTGAATATACCTTATTAAACTTGGAGAGATGTATAGGTGAAAAAAGGGTTAATATTTGATCTTTGAACAAAAATCAATTAAGCAGTTGGGGTTGGGTAAGTGCTTGGTGTTACATTAAAGGGTTTTAGAAGATGGTTGCTAGAACATCTCCCTCCGATATAATTTCATTGTTTGGATAAGGAGTGCTCATAGAAATATTTAATGGGAATTTGAGGATGCACAACATTCATAAGACATATTCATTATGTCTGCTCATATGTTCCCATCTCCAATTTCCTTTTTTTAGAAACCTTGGACCCGCGGTCAATATCATTATAAATTCTATAAGGTGATGACCAAAATTGTCATGATGTTCTCTGGCATTTTAAATCATTGATATTTGTTCAATATCTCCCTCAATGATAAAAATATAATGAAACATTTGTGATACTGGCAATATTTTATGGTGTCGCTTAATGTTTTAATGATTGGGATATATGTGTACAAATATTATGGTAGGCAGAAATCGCACTAAACGAATAATATTTATATGACTGATTAGATATCAAGAAGGTTCGCATATCAATAGGAAATTAATTTGGGTTATGATTGAAATCCCCTTAATCATTACTTTTACATAGAAGACTGTAAATTGAAATCATTGATTTAGGTATGTAAATTTTAGGAGTTGGGTGTTGACAAATAGTCTAGTTACCTTTAACTAGAGGGAAGGAAGACATGAGAAGTCACTCTCAAGACAAAATAAATAAATCTATGGGGGTTAAACTAAAAATAGAGGTAGATATAAATCTCCAAGAAAGTATGTGAAGAAATTATGTTAGAATGCGGTTGTGGGTCTGGGCTTCATAGAAGATTCTACATGCAAAATGGAAAACTTTACAATGGAAATGGAAGTTAAAGAAAAGGCATGGTTAGAAATAGCGATACTAATTGGGTCGTTGGTCCCATTGATTGTGCCTCATAAATTTTATAAGGAATTATATCCATTTCATACACTATTGACCAAATATAGCATGAATGCTCTTACTTTTGAAATTAGACAGATTTCTAAGCAACTCTTGTTTTGAGGTAACTTTGTGAAAAAATTTCTATAATCTTGCACTTATTTACAAGATCTAATAATCATTTCCATACTTCTATTTGATTGGAAATAAAATGTATTTAATAATAGAATGTAGTTCGCAATGGAATAATCCAACTAGTGTTGCAAACATATAAAACTCTAGATTTTTATAATATTAAATAATTTTTCACTCTCCTTCCTTCATTAGATGAACAAAAATGACCGAGTGGAATATCATTTGTATATACATTTAGAATATATTGAAAATTAATGCCTCCAAGAATTCATTTCCTTCGGTTCTCAATCAATATAATCATTGGCCTTTTCGTAGCTATGGTAAATCAAGAGCATAGAATCATTGATTACCTTCTCCATACTCAACAACAATGAATAGTTCCTATTAGATTTAACCATATTCAATATTCAACCATGTTATGAGCTTTTTTAGGTCTTATTAATCAATCTCCTACAAGATAACTTCACTTGCATATATGTTGTTGTAAACTCTGCATTAGGAGTTTGTGCTAGAAATGTCCTGAAAATAAGTACAGCTGGGGAACATTTTGTGAACATACTTATATCCAGTCAATAGTATTTAGTTATCTTTTCATAAAGGAAACATATTGCTACACCATCAATTTCTTCATTTGACTTCCTCCAAAGGGAGCGGGAGTGTCTAAACAATATTCCTTAAAAGGTTTGTTAAAAAGCATCCTAAACAAGCACCCCCATGTATAACTAACCAAAAAATAAGATAAAATAAAATACAATAAACCGATGATGTAAGCCAAAATGATATGAGTACAATTGCGGAAAATGACGAATGTACACAAAGAGATTGTTGCAATTATATGTATGTTGTACACTCTAT
The DNA here is from genome assembly GCA_001517045.1 of Pseudotsuga menziesii. Lineage (NCBI taxonomy): Eukaryota > Viridiplantae > Streptophyta > Pinopsida > Pinales > Pinaceae > Pseudotsuga > Pseudotsuga menziesii. The sequence continues at coordinate 263,450 of LPNX010820456.1, read as the reverse complement.
ATTCATTAAGTATTTATAATATACAAAGTGACCCAAAATTAGAATATATATGCAAAATTAAAATTCATAACTTATATCACTTGGTTTTGTTGCCCTATATAGAACTAAAAGTGATAATGATATGATAACACAGCTATACTAAAAGCATGTGAGATAGTATAACCAAGCTATACAACTAGACCAAGTCTTATTATAAGATTCATTAGTAATCTAGTGACTATCGCTACTACATGAACAAAGGTTGAACTTGTGTGAACCATGGCATATGCCATACACAAGACTATAGGTCTCACAATAATAAGGAACTTTAGCTAGTTAGGTCATCTTCTCATCAATCTTCAGTTATAATCTCCTTTAATTTTGCAATTTCGTTAACTAGAGTTGATATGGACTTGTAAACGATCATCCCAAGCGTTTGAAGACATTGTTCAAGTATTTCTTCTAGTTGAAAACAATTCTCTATTGTTAGAAAATGTAATCAAAAATCTATTTGCAAAAAGAAAGTTAAGTACATGAAAATAAATAATCAAGTAGGGGTTGTTGGCTTTTTCTCTCTACGACCCAGGTTCAGCCTCCCTTTTTGTCACCACAACAAAGACCAAGATATTGGCCCGACGGAGCAGAGCTTAGCTGGAAGCACCTACAACATAGATGTTGTCTCACCCGAGATATCCCATTTTTATGGATAACTGCCAAAACCATGTTTCCATAGTTTGTACGGGAGGCTGTTTTAAGTCCTTGGCTCTGCGCCAAGGTTTCCAACGAAGATCGGGAAGGTGGGTTGGTGGTTTTCACGTTAGTATACCAACACTAAAGTATGATTCTCCCTTATTTATGTAGTCTTAAGCAAATGCACAGTGAACAGACATCAAAGACATATTCATTACTGAAATGCAACATTCATACATTTATCCATTTATATCACAATAACCAATCAATCATTAAACACAGTAAATATGCACTTTTCTAAGCTACTCAACATTCACACATATACACAGCATGTAACGTGAAAACCTATCCGGGAAAAAACCACAAGGTGCTCTTCATCTAGCATTGGAATGAGGAAATAGATGCACCTTTTGTCTGTACATAAAGCTACAAACTATGTTCAATTTCTTCTCTTCTATCTCTACAGACTTCTCCTGCCTCTCATGCTCTATGATCTTCTCTATCTTTATCACTCTACTCTACTCCTATGTAGCGATCCACACACAACTTGGATCGACTCGACCTTCTCTATATGTTTGCGCACTCAGTTACAAAACCACTACTCTGATGCACTCAGCAATCCACAGTCATTAACCAAAACTATCTACCTCTAGTCTAGCTCAAGCATCTTTTCCAAGAGTCTAGAGACTTACTCAAAATTGTTGTATCGACTAATCAACTCAAAACCATATAAGTAAGAACTAGCTAATGGGTTAACCCATTTATAGCTTGGGTTCCTCCTTTTATAACCTTATTACAGACTCGATATAACTCCCATACATGCTTGTTACAGACTCAATACTGACTCGATACTGACTCTAACAGATTCAGCTTCAGTCGTTATCCCAACTAACTTACTATCTTCGGCCAATAGGCAGTCTTTCCTATTCTAGCAATACATGAAAAAAAAGGCGCTATCGACCTGACTTAAAAAAATGCCTTTACGTGTGTGACTTCCGCTGACTCCAACTGAGATCATACCCACGATCGCTAAATATTGTTTCTTTCTTAGCATTATGCTTTACTACCACTTTTTGGTCGTTACTTTATCTGCATGTATGCTTCTATGAATATTCTACCATGGCATCTCGTCTCTTGCTCCATCCTTCCATCGTAGCTTACAAAACTGGTGTAGCTTCCTTGTCCTATGCCCTCTCTTTACCTTCCTCCTTATCTTTCTTCTTCCATCGCAACATCCTTCTCTTCTTATTTGATGTCATTTCTTATGTCGTAGCTCCTTCTTCTTATTCTTTCCTACTTACACAAATTTCTACATGAATTCTTCCCTTCTGTCCCGAGGCCCAACAGGCCCCCAACACTCGCCTATGGCTCGTCACGAGCCACGCGAGATACTGCTCCATACACTGACTTGCGCTGATTTTGGTCTGAAAATCCTTCATGATTTTAAGCAACTTCTCTGTTTCAACACGCACTTCCTCTTCTATTTTATGCATGTGCTCCACTAGGTCGGAACTGATGTGTTTCGGCATGTTTCTTTCTACCAAGGTCGCTACCTCGTGCACCTTCTGGTGCATAGGCTGAATTATCCCTGTGACCCTTTCTGCTTCTGAATTTATGTTCATTCTGTCTTTGACTGTATGTTGCTTTTGTGTTGGCGGCTGGTGGAAGGGTTTATGATCCTTCTGTGTTTAGATTTCTGCACAGTAGCCCCTATATCTCCTAGTAACGCTGTTAATTTTGTAGACCTCCATTAGATAGTTCAGTTGATCAATAGTACTAAATCCTTGATGGACTTGTCATTCTTGTCTGCTTCTCGATGTTTTTACCACTCCGCAGAGTAGGATGTAGTAGTAGAACACAGGGGCTGAAGGACTTATTGGGAACACCAATGTTCCTTGTCTGCATTTCGAGCTTCAACTCTCACCTCGACCCATGTTTGTCCTTCCTCCCTTCATAATCTTCTTCAACATTACCCATGAATGAGTACGCAACATTCGGGTAAGCCTCAGATCTCGCGGTCGTCTCTCAAACCAGTAAGGGGTCCATATTTCTGTTGTGTACAATGCTGGTGAGATCCGTCATCCTCTACATGGACTAGATCCTTCCACCAGGGTATGCTAGCGCAACACATCTTTGGAATCGGCATCACCTTCCTTAGATTTAGCAATTTACAGTGATGTTGGTGATGACGTAGACCTCTATTTCTCCCTCCCTCAGTCTGAACACTCATTCAGACCAGTCGTTCCTAGCATTGGATACTATGCAATGTAGCAATTAATTTTTTCCAACCATGTCTGCAGTTTTTATGGGATTTCCTCTGGGATGTTCATTGTTGCCACTGCTTCTTCCACCGTGCCCAACTCCCCTAAGGCAATGTTTCTTTTCCCAGCATCAGAGGGCCTATGTATTTCCATCTTTACCTCAATGGTTGGAGCTAATTCTGTGTGAAGGTCTAGAATTAGCTGAATTTCCAAGTAGCCCCCAGCTGTCAGTAAAACACATCGAACAACAAGATTCCTAATGAGAACAATCATTACAGCTTCCTTAACAAGACCCCAAGGGCCATTAGCACCATAATAGTTAGTCATCATTCTTCTCCATATGTTTTCACTCACTCTATATCTTACAAGAAATCTGGTTGTGGTATTATAAGGAACAGGGATGGTAATGAATCATCACTAGCAGTTCATTCCAGCAATGAGTCCGTCAAATCCTCACACACGCCACCATCGAGTAGCATAATGACAACACGAACGATCACATGGGTTCTTGATCTAACTCCTTATGTGGAGGTGCCAACTACGCCTCCCGTTTTTGTTGCAACATCATGATATTAATGGCAGAAGTGACCCTCGATAGCTCTTTCAATCGGCTTCGAATTTTACTATGGTTTTTGGACTTGATATTTGTCACTTCCGCAATCTTTCCTCGTCATTGTATCAACACGCCATTGTTTTTAGTGCCACCCTTTCCTCACCACGCTTTGTGTAAAGGTCACAGTTATCCTTTTTCACCTAAACATTGTGGTGATCATCATCATCATTATACTCGTCATTTATTTTTTGGGTCTCGGTTATCAAAATAAGGCTTCAACAGGCTCCCATTAATGAGCCCTCTAAATTTCGTACCATCTAGTTTTTCCAACTTCACTGCTCCTTTATTAGTGATTTCCTTCACTACATAGGGACCTAACCAATGTGTCTTCAACTTGCCTAGATGCTTGAAAAATTTGTTGTCATACATAAGAACAAGGCCTCCAACTATAAATTGCTTGTTCTTAATGTGTCTGTTGTGCCATGCCTTCTACCTTTATTTTTCTACATTTTGATGGAATCCTACAATGAAGCGTTCTTCTTCCAAATGGATTAACTGAAGTAATCTTTCTTCGACATCATCAACATCTGTCATTTTTGTAATGATTGCTACTCTTAGACTTGGTACAATATATTCCATAGGCATGACAGCTTCCTGTCCATACACTAATCTGAACGGTGTTGGGGGTGTTAACTTCTTGCATGTTGTGCGATACACCCATAGTACTACGGAAATTTTCTGGTCCCAGTCATCCCTTCTTGTGTTGCAGACCTTGGTGAGCGCATTTTCTAGAATCTTGTTAAATGCTTCGACCACTCCATTCACCTGTGGGTTATATATGGCATTGTTCTTCTATGGTATATATGAAATTCATCCATTAGTTCTTCAATCAACTGATTAACAAAATTCGTACCTTGATCGCTAATCAATATCTTGGGGCATCCGAACCTTATCACCATATTTTCGAACAAAAACTTCAATGTCGTCGCAACAATACAATCCTTGACAGGAGCAACCTCCTACCATTGATTCAGGTAATACATCGCATTGATAATGTATCTGGCTCCTGTGTGCTTCCCTGTTGGACTTATAGGCCCCACAAAGTCGATAACCTATTTATCAAATTCCTGTAGTGTAATTTGTGGAACTAAAAGCATCTCATCTCTTCTGGATGGCTTCCCCATTTGTTGACAAACATCACAGCTGCGACAATAATCTCTAGCATCAGCATGCATGGTAGGACACCATATCTCGGCTTGTAATATCTTGCATACCATCACCTTTCATGCAAAGTGTCCTCTTGCAACACCAGCAAGTGCTTTACTTAAAATAATAGGTCGCTCATGTTCAAAAATACATCGTCGTAGTATGTCATCAGGGCCCAATTTGTACAAGTGGACATCAATTAATTGCAAATATGTAGCTCATATTACTAATTGCTTCTTTTGCACTATTATAATCTCGTTCGATGCAAAACCCATAGTTAGGAACTGTATGATATCCTCATACTAGTTATCAAAGGCTATTATTGCAAATAGTTGTGCATCCAGGAGATTGTCCTCCATAATGGTGGGTTCATCTCCACTCTCTATTCTGGATACGTGGTCTGGTCCCAAGTTTAATCGACCAGGTTTAACGATAATCTCAAAATCAAATTCCTGGAAGAGGAGGAGCCATCGACAAATCTTCCCCCCCAACACTGGCTTGTTAACCAAATATTTCAACACAGAATGATTAGTGTACATTTTAAAATGTCCTCCCAATAAGTAATGTCTGAATTTATGCAATGCCTAGACCATCGCAAGTACTTCTCTCTCTGTTGTAGTGTAATTTTTTTTCTGCAGTTGATAGTTTCCTGCCTGCAAAAGTAATGGGGTGATCAATATCTCCTTCTCCTATTTGTGTCAATACCACTCCAAACGCCATGGAGGATGCCTCCACATGAACATGGAATTCTTTTTTCCAAGCCAGAAATATCAGTATAGGTGCAGTGGCCTTTTTTGTTTTCAACTTATCCAGACTCTCTTGGCATTCATCCGTCCACTGGAACTTAGTATCAATTTTCAACAATTTTTGTTGAAAATTTTTGTTGAACTTAGTATCAGTATAGGTGCAGTGGCCATTTTTGTTTTCAACTTATCCAGACTCTCTTGGCATTCATCCGTCCACTGGAACTTAGTATCAATTTTCAACAATTTCTCCATCGAGGAAGTCACTTATGCATATCCTTTGATGAACTTTCTGTAGTATCATGTATGCCCTAGCATTTCTCATAATTGTTTAACTGTGGTAGGTGGTGGCAAATTCAGGATGATGGTGATTTTAGTTGGATCAACCAAAATCTCATCATGACAGACCACATGACCTAACAGAGCCTTGAAAGGCACACAAAAAATACACTTCCTCAAATTGAGGGAAATTTGGTACTGACGACATCATTCCAAAATCATTCTAAGACTTTCTATGTGATCTTTTATGAGAACAAAAATTCTCCAATCATCAAAATAGACTTCAAGAAATTTGTGTATATATTCTTTAGAGGAAACAACTACAATTCTGGAGAAATTTGCAAAAGCATTCTTGAGTCCAAAGGGCATTACCTTATATTGGTAGCATCCCCATTATGTTGCAAAGGTAGCCTTGTAGCGGTCTTCTTTGGCAATTATAACCCGATGGTAACCCAGAAATCCATCTGTAAATGAATACATCTCCTTCCCTCCAACATTTTCCAATACTTCATCCGTAAATGGAGTTGTAAATGGATCATGCAGGCAGGAGTCATTTAGTTTCTGGAGATCAACACAAATTCTGGCTTACCCTGAAGTCTTCTTGTCTTGTACCACGATTGGGATGATCCATTATGATTCCCCAACTGGTTATATTACTCTCGCTTCTAACATTCGATCAAGTTCCGCTTTAACTTTCTCCTTATAATGTGGGTTCAGTACAGTCGTTGCTTGATCGGTTTTGCATCAGGACTCAATGGTATCTTAATATCACCAATATATCCAACTATGCCTTTCATTTCAGAAAAAAAAATTGTAGGGAACAAGTCCTGAATCGCATGTAATAAGTCAGTGATCTTTCCCATAATTTCGTCATCCCAGTAACTCCAATATTGGAAAACTTTGTTTTTTGAGTTGAACCAATATTCACTTTCTTAATCTTGAGGGGTTTTAGGAACTAATCACTGGTTATAGCAACTCCCTCTACTGTATGTATACCTTCTGACTCAGGTATATTTATCTCCAATGGGTCATCATCATCTGGTTCTTCCATGATATTGTAACACTCCATCCACTTGTGTATAGTCATACTACATTAATGGAAGTTTTTGTCTGCAATAGGTATCTCTTCAAAGATCTTTTCCGTTATTACCTGTAGCGCAGCATCAACTGTTGGATGTTCGCTCATAAATTCAAATGTTTGGGTAAAGTTTACAATTAAGCTTTTCCACTCAATGGTTCCTCTTCACAGCTCCTCTGAGGTGTACCAACTTCTTGGCACCATTTCCAAGGTGTGGATGAATCGGTGAACCCATTCCTATCATGGATATGCTTTCCAAGATGTGCGATAGTGCTCAATATGTTTTCCAGGATCTGACAATACTGTATATTTTTTATCAGAATAATTGGCCTCTTCTCCAAATATGATCTCCATTTGTCTTCTACCTTGTGTCCATTCAGAGATAGATTGTTTATGTGTACTCCACCATCTAGCGGGCACAGCTTTCAGCACATAGACCAAAGTGTACAATCGTTGCAATTATGTGACCTTTTCTTTGAATTCTTCCAAGAAGCATGCAAGGTTAGGCAATCCTTCATACGTAGGCAGTGCACTTGCTTCGACTCCTACCCTTCGAACAAATCTTGTAATTCTCACACATTTGCGCCTGGAGACTTCATGCAACCTGTTCTGCCAATTTTCTAGGGCTTTTCCTGAATCGGATGTGCACGAGCTTACACTACGCCAACTCAGGTTTCCATCAGCTGTGGGGTTAATATAATCTTCCTTCGAAGACATAATGTTATACACCTGGTCCAGATAATTGTCTTGCCCTTCGCTATGCACAGGCTCGACATATCGTTGCCCTTCAAGGGGATCAATGGGCACAACCACTCTTATTTCAAAATCTTCGAAAGACAAAATTATTTTCTTGAATTTTATAATAGTTTGGTTGTCTATTACCCAATCAAACCCTAGAAGCGTCAGATATGGATTTGTTTCATCAACAATGTCAATGACCTTGAAGTCAGCATATGTCCTTAAGCCTTCGATTTCCACAGGTATTTGGGATAGTTTACCAATTGGTAGTGCCTTCGACTGGTTTGCAAGCCTTAACTAAATAGGAGACCAATCCAGTCATGGTTGTTTCATGCTCTCCCATGTCTCTCTTGTCAATATATTGACATTCAAGCCCAATTATAGTATGATATAGTCCATATCATAATCTCCTATCTGCGCAGTCATTCACAATTCTCATCATGTCTTCACTTTTCTCCTGATATGATTGAATCTTTTCTCAGGTCGCAGGTCTTATGTGGTGTCTTCTATGAGTGTTGTCAATTATTTGACAACAACTTTATCATGGATTAGTCCTACACAACTTTTTAAAAAGTCTTTGAACTTACTAACCTTTTTAGTGGGCGACCTTCTGATCAGCTATTCAAATATTTCGGGCATAGCTCTCACTTGTCCAGATGTCAACGACTAATTGGTGTCAACAAAGTCTTGTCGCACCTCCAAGAAGACTTCCTTCTCTTGTTGAACATCTAGTGGAGCTTTCTTTTGTGCCGCAGGTCGCACCTGCGGATGTCCTTGCAGTGTATTTTAGTCTGCTCCTGTCGCAAAACCTCCTCACGTGACTACAAAAAGGTTGGGTTGTCTGGATTTGGCAGAAATCATTTGAATATTCCGAATGGGGTTTGGATTCAGATTATGCACTAGGTTGGGGTTAACGACAGTTCTAGCCTGCCATTTCACAATAAGCTGCATACATTGTTCGACAATGTGATCAAATGCTTTACAAGATGTACAATTTTTCGCAGGACTTTGACAATCTCGGGAAAAGTGTCTCAGATGCCCACAATTATAACATACAACTTGGCCTCTTCCTCAACCAAATCCTCCTCCTTGTTGTTGTCCTCGACCTCTAAAGTTCCCACACCCCTTTACGGAGGGTATTGTTGTTGTTAAGGACACTGGTTTGGTTGGTATTACGGTTAAGGATGTTGTTGTTGTTGAAACTATGCAGGTTGATACCGAGGTTGCACTCGTTCAACTTGCATTTGTTCATCATTCTTCATTAGGTTGGTATCCATGGTTTTCTCTTACAGCAGCTGAAGTGCTCTGCAATCATGACCTACGGATATACAAAATTTACAATACAGACTAGTGGGTGCACTTACAATCTTCTGTAAGTACAAACATTCTTCAGACTTGTGACCTCTAGTCTGGCATACTCGACACCAAGGCATTCCTTGGGTGTTTAATGGGTTCAGCGCAAAGTAATTTTTAGGGGTGAAATTTCGCCAATTGGCTATTTTTTGGATTTTTTTCAAAAAATAAATTCGCTATTTGGTCATTTTTAGTGTCTAATATCACCTATATTTACATAAAATATCTTTTTTTATCATATTATTCACCAAAATTTACACATTTTAGTGTTAGTTTTTAGTTTCATATTTAATATTCTCCTACCAATCTATAAACATGTTTTTTTCAATCCAAAACAATTGCCTAGAATACTATACTTAAGTATAATATTAGAATCCTTAAAAAAATACCCTGGTTCAGTGCACTTGCGACAACATAGTTCATCAGCGGCGGGTAATTATCTTTATGGTGCCCATCTGTTCTGCACCTTGTACACCATAGTTCCTCCTGAACTTCCTTGCCTCTTTTGATGTCCTGGAGATGCACTGTAAGGTTGGCCAACCATGACTGAATTTGCATCATTCTCGAGCGAGTGTTTCCAACTAGCAAGGCTTCTAACTTCAGTGCTATCACCAGAGTCTCTGTCTGCGACACGAGTTTCTGTTGCATCAATGGTGTTCGAATATGTGGCAACAAAGAAACAATTAACCATTCCTTATGTTGCACATCAGACGTTTGGAAACTCACTTTGGACATTAATGTCTTAAATCTCTAGTCAAAATCCCAAACAGATTCTGTCGATAGTTGCTTGATCTCCTTGATCTCGGTGATGCATTGGGACTCAAGACTTCGGTTTCTTAAATTCATCAATCAACTCGAGTCGAATCTCATTGAGTGTCTTTAGGACCACTCCTATTGGTACTATCAAAAATTGCATATACCAGTCTAGTGCATGACCTTGTAGCGTCATGATCAATTGTGCATTCTTGGCATTCTCATCCAAGATCTATCATATAGTCCATACAACGTCACATAGAAACCAATGTTGGTCTGGGTCCTCCAGCCCATTCCCATTGAATATTGGGAGCTTAATGTCAGTTCCAACCATTGGATTGATCAATGTTGTAGTGACTGTTGGTATAGTCAGAACAAAATTTGGACTAGTCGAACTTCCTTATCCGCTATTTACAATGTTAGTACTACTCGTATTTACAGAAATACTTGGAGACAGGTCTCGTGATCTTACCTCTAGTACTGTAGGCGAGTTGTGTATACGTTCTTGTTCTAGAGCTTCAATCAACTCCTCGAACTCTTCGTCGCCTTCTGAGATCGGCTGATACTCCTCTTCCTCGTCACAAGAGCCTTAGTCTAGGTATGATGTAAACTCGTAGCCTTCTTCTTCTTGCTTTGTTCTACAACTCCCTCGTTCGAACAGAGTTTTTTGTCTTTTGTCGGACCTGAATATTCTTCCGCTTCTCAAAAAGCCTGGTTCTAGTTCAGTTCCACTTTCTCCTGGGAACATCTCACTGTCACGGTTCTGTTGAGACATAGCCACCCTTTGCTATTTAGTCTATCATTCACAGAATGTCTTTTTCACATATAAGCATTTTTATCCACGCCTTCAAAGAAGAGAGATATTGACTACGTGCTCCTTGAAGAAAAAAAATCTTGGCCTCACTGTATGAGATTATTGTATCAACAAGGAACTCAATGATATATCCCTCTATGATACTATCTACACAAAAATCCACAACCCTTGAGATCGGGTTGTTTATTCTTTTCAGTCGATCAATCAAGAACGGAGTCCACTCTTTCGGTTCTCCTCCTTGAAAATTCTTTTGTTGGGTCGCCAACTTAGACAACCACTCATACAATACGACGGGGAAATCATAAAAGAAACTCTCGTAAATGTCTGAATAGATGTATCGGCCCAACCAGTCAGTTGGGTTCCACCATGTTCATTTGATTTCTTCTCATGCAAACTCTATATCTTTGAAATCCACTCAGTCTTGGATCTCCAGTTTTGTGGGATGCTAGAACATATCCCCCAAAACAACACTTTTAAGGTCTTAACAATGGAACCATTTGTTGGATTTTTCTATCTGCGACCTAGGTTCAACCCCCTTTTTTGGTCAGTGCAACAAAGCCCAATATATTGAGTCGACGGAGTAGAGCCCAACCAACAGCACCTGCAACACAGATGTCGTCTCACCCAAGATATCTCAGTTTTATGGATAACTGCCAGAACCACGTTTCCGCAGTTTTTGCAGGAGGGTGTTTTAAGTCCTTGGCTCTGTGCCAAGGCTTCCAATGAAGACTGGGAAGGTGGGTTTGTGGTTTGCACGTTAGTATACCAACACTGAAGTATGATTCACCCTTATTTATGCATTCTTACATAAATACACAGTGAACAGACATCACAAACATATTCACTACTGAAATGTGGCATTCATACATTTATCCATTTATAGCATAATAACCAATCAATCATTAAACACAATAAATATGCACTTGTCTAAGCTACTCAACTTTCACACATATACACAACATGTAACGTGGAAACCCATCCGAGAAAAAACCACAAGGCGCTCTTCATTTGGCATTGGCATGAGGAAATAGATGCACATTTTGTCTATACATAAAGCTATAGACTTTGTTCAAGATATTCTCTTCTATCTCTACAGACTTCTCCTCTCTCTCATGCTCTTTGATCTTCTCTATCTTTATCACTCTACTCTACTCCTACGTAGTGATCCACACACAACCTGGATAGACTCGACCTTCTCTATCTGTCTGCGCACTCAGCTGTAGAACCACTACTCTGATGCACTCAGTGATCCAAATTCATTAACCAAAACTATCTACTTGTAGTCTAACTCAAGCATCTATTCCAAGAGTCTAGAGACTTATCCAAAATTGTTGTATCGACTAATCAACTCAAAACCATCTAAGCAAGAACTGGCTAACAGGCTAACCCATTTACACCTTCAGTTCCTCCTTTTATAGTCTTATTACAGACTCGATATAACTCCCATACATGCTTGTTACAAACTCATTATTGACTCGATACAGACTCTAACAGACTCCGCTTCAGTCGCTATCCCAACCGACTTACTATCTTAAGCCAACAGGCTGTCTTTCCTATTCTAGCAATACATGACTGAAAAGGTGCTATCAACTTGACTTACGTGTGTGGCTTTCACCGGCTCTAGCCAAGCTCGTACCCACGATCGCTAAAAGTTGTTTCTTTCTTAACGTTATGCCTTACTGTCACTTTCTGGTCGTTACCTTATATACATGCATGTTTCTGTGAATATTCTGCCATGTCATCTCGTCTCTTGCTCTATCCTTCCGTCTGTTAGATTTTTATCAATTTAGACAGTATTATCTTAGGATCTTTAACTAAGAGAATAACAAGCACAACAATCAAACATAAGAGACAATAGGCACAAAGATTTCCCTCGGGGAAACCATAAAGAAGAAAACCCCGCAACTTCCTCAGAGATAGAATCGACACCAAAAGTAAAACCCAAAAATAGTAAGATGATCTTCCGACAATAGTAGTCTCTCTCTCTCTTGTCCCAACTTCTTCTTTCTCTCAGTTATGCGCTACAACTGAGTGTGAGTGAATGTGTGATAAATAGAGAGGCTAACTCTCTATTTATATTAATTCCTGACTTGACAATATCTCACTAGGGCCGACTTCTCTAGGAGAGTCTAATAAACCTAGGGCCTCACAACTGCGAGGACTTTAACTCTTGAACAATAGGGAGGGTTACCCTCTATGACTTTACATGACTTGTTTACATTATTGAATCTCCCGATCGAAACATCGGGGTATGACATGACTCAATTACAGTACAGATACTTCCCGGAATAAACATCGGGGTACAATACATAAGATATACAAGTGAATACATTCTGAAGTTACAAATACATCAACACTCCCTCTTAACTAGGAAGGTATTCTCTCAACACAATTTATCAGCACAAGTCTTCTTCGTTGTATCATCTGGATCATCATCAAGGCATCTTCATCTTCAAGTCATCTTCATATTCAAGTCTGGATCATCACTGGATCTGGATCATCACTGGATTTGCATCATCACTAGATCTGGATCATCACTGCTAGATCATCACTGGGTCTGGATCATCACTGGTTCTATCTCAATTCTACTCGTCACAGGAAGTTCTATAGATCCAGCCCTTTTTCATGCCGGTTGTAGGCCTAGCCTCCATGTAGGTCTTCATCTTTTTCAGCACTTAAATCTGACCCAGTCAAAAAGGCCCAGCACTCACATCCACTCGCATGATAGGACACACCATCTATCATCCAAGGAAAGGCTCAACACTTACATCTACTGGCATAGAAGGACACACCGTCTATTATCCAGAGAAAGGCACAACACTTACATCTTTCATTCTCAAAGAATGGCTCTCAACTCTAGGCTGAGTGTCAGTCCCAGACTGAAACAGATTCCTGGTAACTGACCAGGTGCCTCCATTCTCCCATAGAATGGTCTCTCAGCACTAACCTGAGCCTCAGTCCCAGACTGAATCAATTTCTTGGTAACTGACTAGGTGCCTCCATTCTCCCAAAGAATGGATTTTCAGCACTAAGCTAAGCTTCAGTCCATACTGAATCAAATTCCTGGTAACTAACCAGGTGCCTCCATTCTCCCAGAGAATGGCTTCTCATCACTAAGCTGAGCTTCAGTCCCAGACTAAATCAAATTTCCTGGTAACTTACCAGGTGCCTCCATTATCCCAGAGAATGGCTTCTCAGCACTAAGCTAAGCTTCAGTCCCATACTGAATCAATTTCCTGGTAGCTAACCAGGTGCCTCCATTCTCCCAGAGAATGGCTTCTCAACACTAAGCTGAGCTTTAGTCCCAGACTGAATCGATTTCTTGGTAACTGACTAGGTGCCTCCATTCTCCCAGAGAATGGCTTCTCAGCATTTATATTTACTAGCATGATAGGACACACCATCAATCATCTAAGGAAAGGGCTCTGCACTTATATCTGACCATGGGAGGCCCAACCTGCCACCATGTCAGAAAGGCTCATGGACTCATCACTTCCCTTTGGAGGGAACCTCGATCTGGAGAACACCAAGCTTCTCCCTGAAGTACTCAAACTTCACTCTAGCTAGTGGTTTGGTCAACACATCAGCTATCTCCTCATCTGTTGCAACATACTGGAGCTTCACTGCTCCTCTCTGCACCATATCCTTTATATAGTGATATTTGATCTCGATATGCTTCAACTTGTCATCGAACACCGGGTTCTCTAACAACTTCTCACATCTCTGGTTGTCACAATATATACAAGTAGCATCCAACTGAAGATCAAATAAATCAGATAGTAGCTTCTTTAGCCACACTACCTCACAACTAGCCGAACAAGCTGCGGCATACTCTACTTCGGTTGTACTCAGTGCCACACAGGACTGCTTCCTGCTAAACCAAGAGATCACACATGATCCCATATTGAAGCAACATCCCGAAGTGCTATTCCTATCAATGGCACTGCCTGCCCAATCTGAATCAACATAACCTTCCAGGTTAATCTTCTGATCCGCCTTATACTTGAGACCATAATCAACTGTACCCTTCAGGTACCTCAGAATATGCTTTGCAGCAATCAGGTGAACATGTCTCGGATCCGTTAGGAACTGGCTCAATGTGTTCACAACAAAGAAAAAATCTAGTCTCGTATTCGTCATGTACATCAAGGACCCAATCATATGACGATACATCGTAGCATCAACTGTCTCTGATGAAGCATCACTCAATAGCTTCAGGTTCGATGCCATAGGTGTGGTCATGGCCTTGCAGTCCATCATCCCGAACCTCTTCAGAATATCTACTGCATATTTCCCTTGTCCTAGCGATATTCCATCTGCATTTTGCCACACCTCCATGCCTAGAAAGTACTGCATCATACCCAAGTCCTTCATCTCGAACTTAGCAGCAAGCTTCCTCTTTGTATCAGCAATCAACCCATCCACACCTATTACAAACAGATCATGTACATATAGTAGGAGTATCATTGGGTTCCCTTCTTCAACCTTGTAGTAAAGGTTGGAATCTGTTTTACTCTTGGTAAATCCCAAACTGGATAGGAAGCTGTCAATTCTGTCGTACCATGTCCTGGGTGCCTGTTTCAAACCGTACAGGGATTTCTTCAATTTACACACATGAGTCTCCCTGTCATGTGTCTCAAAACCGAGTGGCTGCTCCACATACACTTCCTCTTCTACTACACCATTCAAGAAAGCAGTCTTGACATCCATCTGGTGTATCTTCCATTTCATCACTACAGCTAGAGAAAGTACTGATCTAATGGAAGTGTATCTGGCTACAGGTGCAAAAGTTTCTTCATAATCTATTCCTTCTTTCTGGGAGAAGCCACAAGCCACAAATCTTGCTTTATATTTCTCTATGCTGCCATCTGCAGCATTCTTGATCTTGTAGATCCACTTGGAAGTCACAATAGACTTCCCCTTTGGTCTAGGGACAACATCCAAGACATCATTCTTCATGATCGACTGATACTATTTGATCATAGCATCCTTCCATTCTTTCTTCTCTGTCGCTTCTTCATAGTTGGAAGGTTCTTTATCAATGAAGTCACATAATAGGGCTACATAACCGAAGCAGGACCTGGTTCTTTTCATCTCTGTGTGTATTTCTTCTGGAGCCCCATATCTTTCTGCACCTTGGATAGCCTCTCATACCCATGTAGGTTTCCTCTTGGGGTGGATCTACAGGTTCCTGGGATTCTTCTATTTCTCAATATTGATCTTCATTTTCATCGTTCATAGTTGTATCTTGAATTTTGGGTATTTTTGTTTCTTCAGAGTCTTCAACTGGTCTCTTTTTGGATTTGTTGTAAGCTAAATCTTCGTCGAATGTTACGTCTCTTCTTATGTCAATCTTCTTGAATCCTGGGAAGTATATTCTAAAAGCTTTCGAGCTTTCACTATATCCCACAAATATACCCTTCTTTCCAGAAGGATCTATCTTTGTCCTCTTTTCTTTTGGAATTTGTATGTATACTGGACAACCGAATATTCTGAGATGGCTGACCTTTGGTTTCTTACCGAAAAAGACTTCTTCAGGTGTCTTGTTCTCTAGTACTCTGTGTGGAGGACGGTGGAGTACGGTTCTGTACATACATTATTGTTCTGGCAGCTTCTTCCCATAGATGCATAGGAATATTTTGATCATGAAGCATTTCCCTTGTAGCTTCCATGATCATTCTATTCTTCCTTTCTGCAACCCCATTCTGCTGTGGATTATATGGAGTGGTTGATTCCCTCTTAATCCCTAAATCTCTGCATAACTCTTTTAATTCATTTGATGTGAATTCTCTACCATTGTCTGATTGAAAACTTTTGATCTTCTTTTCTGTGTGGTTCTCGATCAAGGCTTTGAATTCCTTGAACTTGTTGAATACTTCATCTTTGTTTTTCAAGAAGTATATCCATGTCTTCCTAAAAAAAATCACTAATGAAAGAAACATAGTATACATACCCTCTTAATGAACTGAATGACATCGGTCTGCATACATCGAAGTGAATGATTTCCAAAATCCCTTTTTCCTTGCTCTCGCTACTTGGAAATGTCTTCTTTGTGTTCTTTCCTTTCGCACATCATTTGCAGACACCGTGATGTTTTGTCTGTATTTCTGGAAGACCTTCAACAACTTTTCTTGCAAGTGGTAGTGCTCTATAGTGCACATGTGCAAGCCTTCTATGCCAAAGTTCATTTGGTTCTATTGATTCATGGACCAAAGCTTGTTCTGGTTGGCCCTTCAATTTGTATATTCCTCCTTCTTGTTCCCCAATCACTACTGCATCATCTATATAGTCTTTCCCTTTGGCCACATAAGAACTTGGCCATCTACAAATGCAACCCTTATACCTTTTGCATCCAATGCAGATATGGAGAGGAGTTTCTTCTTTAGTCCTAGTACAAACAAGACATCCTTCATCTTCATAGATTTTCTAGAGTCTAGCTTATAGGAGGACTCACCACTACCTTTTTATCGGATACTGGTAGTCATCCCCAAGGTTCACCTTGTGAGGTGACTCATGTTCAGATAGTTTCACAAAGGATTCTTTGAATCCCGTCATATGTTTGGAAGACCCATTGTTTATAAGCCAATCATTGCTTCCATGTGTGGTAGTTCCCGTGAGAGCGAAAATCAAAACATATTCTTCATCACTTGAAGAATCATCACTTTCTTGTTTGATTCTCTTTGTGGAAGGTTCATCATCCTCTGCAGCATGAGCATGATGTCTTCTCTTGTTTCCCTTCTTCTTATGAGAGCTATTTCTATTCCTAGGACAATCTCTGGCATAGTGTCCTCTCTCATCACAAGTAAAACATCTAAGTTTAGATAAATCTCTGCTTGGTTTTCTTGAGTTACCTTTCTAGTGAGAATGCTTACCTTTGGGGTGATGAAAGTCTCTTCTGCTTTTCTTGGAGTGTACTGTGAGAGCTTGACATTCACTTCCCATCTTTTCTTCTCGGGTTGTTATTCGAGCTTCTCGTGTGAGCATTCTTTCCACAGCCTACTAAACTTGACTAGCTTTTTTCTTGCACAAATCCCTTGAATGAAGGAGTCCCATGATCCAAGGAGACCATTCAAGGTAGTCATCACAATTTTTGCATTCTCCACTTCTTCATCTACTGCTTCAAGTTGTTCTTTGATCTGGGAGACTCTTGTGAAGTATGACTGTATGGTCTTCGCATTCTGGATCTTCACATTCTTCAACTGGTTCCTCAAAGTCATCTTCTGAATTATGTTCTTTCCTTCAAACATTTTGGTCAGGGAATCAAACATAGCTTTAGGTGTCTTTAGGGAGGACACCTGTGGTATGAGGTGATCCTTAATTGAATAAGCAATAATCCTCTTAGCCATGACCAATTTCTTTTTGTGTAAGGCCTTAGCCTCATCTCCCTCTGGAACTGGAACCTCTTCATTGATGTAAGAGTCCAACTCATTTTCTTCCAGAACCAAGGAGATTCTATACTTCCACGCTCGGAAGTTATCAGCTCCCTCAAGCTTTTCATCAAGCTTGGTATGATGAGACATCTTAACTGAGAACCTCAAATGGAAATACAAAAGATTTAGATCTTACCAATTTGAGAAGCTGAAAAGTAGATCTGGAGCTGATTTTCTGCGATGTTGGTTTTCTAGTTCGAGGGCAAATTAGGGTTTTACTTTCCTGGAGTTCTACCCAACCAAAAAACTTGATTCTTGTCTCTAAACTTTGATTTTGAGGAGGAGAGCAATCCTAGCCTGGGCTCACTCAAAAATCCCCCTTAATTGAAAAGCCCTAATTTCTCGATGTAGTGGTAGGTCAAAAACTGAAAATGCTCAGAATCAGATTCTGTTTCAACAGAAAGATGCGCCCTTCAATGGAGGTTCAACCTCGCCTCCTTTTTCTGATGGATTGTCACATACTCCAATTTTGTAAAATTATGTAAATTGTTTTATTATATTCCTGAGACATTATATTAAATTTAATGCTAAGTAGGAATCGATGACTCAGCAGAGTCAACAGAATTGGAATGTAATTCAGAATATTTTTATTATTAATAAATAAATTATGGAGACAACAACATGGGAGAGCTGTTAAAAAGATGTTACTGGTCAAACTGGTGGATGGAACTAGGTGGAGGGCAAAAGACAAGTGGCATCATCTTCAAACACTTCCTAAGTTGCAGGTGGCAACTTCCCTACATTTGGGGTCATGATTCCCCAAGAAAGTGGGATCAGAGCAGGTGGCTCATTAAATGACAGTTAACCCAAAAAAGACCTAGGCAATCTTTTAAAAGTACTCAATGAAGAGAGCTTAGGCTGCTCATATATTTTCCAGAGAGAATTCATTCAGGTGAATGTTATTCAGGAAATTCATTGAGGAAGAGGGAAATACAGTAAGGAAGTTATTCTAAGAGGATTGCTGCAGTAACTTGATTTCATTACAGCTTTTTGGCTGAGAGGACCGACTGATAGTTCTGAGTTAATACTGAGTTTGAAGACTAGTATCTGACTTTGCTGCACCTAGTTCCAGCCAGGGAGACCAGAGCAAGCTCGGGGGTCCTGAGGAGTCGATGTCTGAGCGCTCTCCAGGAGTTGGTAGGGAGGAACGGCCTCCCATTGCTGTTGTTGTCCCAGTTTAAACAGGTTCTGTCACTTATCTCTTTATGTTTAATGAGTATGAATGGATGCATGTTATGATTATATTATATGACTGAAGAGTTAGTTAGTTTAGTAATGTGAGAATCTCAGGTTGTTAGTAGTTAACATGTTGCTGAGTTAAAGAATTACTGTGTTTTTCCACATTTGGGCTCACCAGACCGTACTCCAGCACGGTATCTCGGTATTGGGAAGTAATATCCTTCTGAACCGAGCTTCTTATTTAGTTACTTTCAGTAACTACAAGTGTCTCACAAATTCATAAGTTATTTTCTTATAGTCTTAAAAACTACTTCCTAGTATTGTATTTTTGTTTACAGTAAATTCTACTGTAAAAGATAGATAGTAGAAGTTATACTAGGATTCATACTGTTTTACTATATAGTTTTCTCCCTTGTATTCGGATAATTTCATTTCTAAAAATTAACTCAAAGCAAGAACAAGTTACAGAGCTATTGTTCTTTTATTCAGAATATAAACATGTTAATATTAGTACTTTCAAAACATTTGTAAGTAAACATTATAACTAAGAGAATAAACTAATTACAGCAGAATGTAGATAGTATAGTATAAACTACAGAAGAATCAAATAATAAATACTATTTTCAAAATATTATAAAATAAACTAAGGTATTAATATAAAAGCTACAGAAATGTCAGAAAGATAATATATTCATTATAGTAGTAGTAAGGTATTTTATTTTTATTTATGCTATTTAAAAAAAAAAATTTAAATTTTTCGGAATATTTGGGGTTCTGACATGGATAGTGGAGAGAGACCCAAAAAGTAAGAAGCCCTAGCTTCAGCAGCTGCACAATGTCTTCTTCTTAGGTTAGCTCTAATACCATGTTAGATTTTTATCAATTTAGACAGTATTATCTTAGGATCTTTAACTGAGAGAATAACAAGCACAACAATCAAACACAAAAGACAATAGACACAAAGATTTTCCTCGGGGAAACCATAAAGGAGAAAACCTCGCAACTTCCTCAAAGATAGAATCAACACCAAAAGTAAAACCCAAAAACAGTAAGATGATCTCCCGACAACAGTAGTCTCTCTCTCTCTTGTCCCAGCTTCTTCTTTCTCTCTCAGTTATGTGCTACAATTGAGTGTGAGTGAATGTGTAATAAATAGAGAGGCTCACTCCCTATTTATACTAATTCCTGACTTGACAATAACTCACTAGGGTTGACTTCTCTAGGAGAGTCTAATAACCCTAGGGCCCCACAACTGTGGGGACTTTAACCCTTGAACAATAGGGAGGGTTACCCTCTATGACTTTACATGACTTGTTCACATCAGGGTATGACATGACTCAATTACATTACAGATACTTCTCGGAATAAACATCGGGGTACAATACATAAGATATACAAGTGAATACATTCCGAAGTTACAAATACATCAACACCGTCGTAGCTTACAAAACTAGCACAACTTCCTCGTCCTGCACCCTTTCTTTACCTTCCTCCTTATCTCCCTTCTTCTGTCGCAACATCCTTCTCTTCTTCTTTGATGTTGTTTCTTCTGTCGCAACTCCTTCTTCTTCTTCTTTACCCTCTTCTTTCCTACTTAGGAAGAATTCTACAAGAATTCTGCCCTTCTGTCCTGAGGCCCAACATGGGTGCTTGTAATTTGGTAGAGTCATCTCCATAAAATAAACCTATCTTTTATAAATAAATTTGTCAATATAACTATTTGGCAAATGAGAAGTCCAAGAATTCTCTCTTAAAAGTGAAAACAAACGATTGTGATGGTTTAGCTTCCAAGGCTAATTGGATAAATTGAAGGTTGTGGGAGAGAAGGACACTTAGTTTATGGGGGCAAGGGAGGAGGAAAAAATAAGACAGAGTTGAAGGCTTCCAAGGCTAATTGGATAAAAATTGAACGTTGTGAGAGAGAAGGACACTTAGTTTAAAAGTTGGCTCTAAGCCATGGCATTCCCAATTGGGTTTTCAGGGTAAAAATGTCTTTATTTACTATGCATATGAATTCTATGTAGTTGTTTTAATTGGTATTCTCATTATTAAATTGTTGATCTTTCCACTCACTTGTTATCAAATTTTTTTCAAAATTCTACCCAAAAATAATTCATTTATCCCACCCAAATCATCAAATTTTTAAACAAATTAAGTGGAAATAAAACCAACACAACATTTTACTATTTTTTCGCATATATCTGTTTCAAAGGCTATATTAAGTTTTTTTTGAATGAGGAAAATCCTAAAGATGCGACTTCACAAGAAGCTTGGTATGTTATGCCGTCACTGCAAGTAAAATCACTTGGAAAATAAGTGTTCGATGAATCAACCATTTTCCAACTCCCCAATCATGGAGAACCAACCCTCCCAGATATAGCTAAAACCAATACCCGGGACAGTTTTGGTTTTTTCACTGTATGTTGTGCCATTCACAGAAGAACAAGCTAACGTGGAAGCCTCTAATAAACATGGCACAAGCTTTTAGCTGTGAGCCTTCATCCTAAGAAATGGATATACAGGGAAACTATAAAACACAGGTGATGGATAGTATAATACTCATGTCAAACATGTCTCTTCTCAATATTGTGCAAGGCGTTAGATTGGAATTGACTTGGCCCTTTCCTCCAAACAGTTGTGTCTCCGACTTCTATGTCAGGCATTAGGCAGCAATGAAGGCATTGGTTCACAGTATTATTTTGATTGCGATCTGATAGGATTGATTTGAAGAAAACCAAGCAGCAAAGCTGCAAAATCAATGGCAAGAATACCGCATCTTAACCAACAGGCAGAAGGTAGTAATGGTGGTGATGGGGAAGATTGCATTTTTACATGTACAAAGCAGAATGGCTTCTACCATCACAAAAGCAAATCCAAAGCCCAAGCCCAATGCCAACATTATAACTTCTTTGCAAGACATGAGAACACTGTGTAAACAGGGTCGTTTGAACGAGGCGCTCCACATTTTGCATATTACAGGCATTCCCATAGACTTGTGTACGTATGATTATGTTCATCTCTTGCACGCCTGCATTAAGAAGAAAGCCTTAGCAGACGGTAAACGAATCCACGCGCACATCAACCAGACTGGATTTGTAAATACAACAGACAAGCTTTTACACAACACGCTTGTTAGCATGTATGTCAAGTGTGGGAGTCTCATGGATGCTAGCAGAGTTTTTGACCAAATTCCCGAGCGAGACGTCTGTTCATGGACTGTGATGATTGCAGCTTACGCGAGACATGGGTTCTATGAGGAGGCATTGGGATTCTTCCACCAAATGCAGCAGGCGGGTATTCAACCAAATGAGTTCACTCTTGCCAGTGTTCTCCCGGCCTGCACCGGCTTGGAATCTCCAGAACTGGGTATGGAGATTCATGGAGAAATAACAAGGCGGGGATTTCTCTCTGATGTCGCTGTGAGTAATGCACTTGTAGACATGTATGCCAAATGTTGGAGAATAGAGAATGCACGAGAATTGTTTGATAAAATGCCTCAACGAGACGTTGTTTCATGGACTCTCGTGATTGTAGGTTATGCAAGACAGGGTTTTGCCATGGAGGCATTGAGATTGTTTCACCAGATGCAGGGTGTGGGTGTCCAGCCAAATCATTTCACGTTGGCAACTGCTTTGTCTGCATGTGCTGAATTGGCGTCTCTGGAAGAGGGGATGGAGATTCATGAAGAGATAATAAGAGGTGGATATCAGTTTGATGTAGTTGTCATGAGTGGCCTTGTGGATATGTATGCAAAATGTGGGAGTGTGGAGAAGGCACGAAAAATATTTGACGAAATGCATCAGCGGGATCTGGTCTCGTGGAATGCCATGGTTGCGGGATATGCACAGAATGGACACCTTGATGAGGCTCTTGAACTCTTTCTGGCAATGCCTCAAAGGGATGCCTTTTCATGGACGGCAATGATTGCGGGATATGTGCAGAATGGGCTTCTTGATGAAGCCCTGAAACTCTTCCAGGAAAAACCCCAAAGAGATGTGTTCTCTTGGACTGTGATGATTGCAGGATTTGCACAGAATGGATATGGTTGGAATGCCCTGAGGCTTTTCCGACGAATGCAATTGGCAGGTATAATGCCAGATGGAAAGACCTTTGTCAGTGTTCTTCCAGCGTGTACGGAATTGGCAGCTATAGAACAGGGTATGGAAATCCATGAAAAAATAATCTCAGGTGGTTTTCAGTCAGATGCTTTTGTGGTAAATGCCCTGATAGACATGTATGCAAAATGCGGGAGCATACCTAAGGCGCTCCGATTGTTTGACAACATGCGCCACCGAGATGTGGCCTCGTGGAATGCAATGATTGCAGGATATGCGATGCATGGTTGTGGCAAGGAGTCCCTTAAACTCTTTGAACAAATGAAACACTCTCGCATGTGCCCTGATCAAATCACCTTGCTTAGTGTTTTGTCTGCATGCAGTCATGCAGGCCTGGTGGATGAGGGCTATCAATGCTTTACTTGCATCAATGATTATCATATCATACCTATAATGGAGCACTACAGCTGCATGGTTGATCTTCTTGGCCGTGCTGGTCGGCTGGTTGAAGCACTAGACTTCATCAACAAAATGCCAATTAAACCCAATGCTTCTGTGTGGAGTTGTTTGCTTGCTGCTTGTAAAGTACATAATAATATAGAGCTAGCGGAATGTGCTGCAGAACATATCTTTGAGTTGGACTCTGAAAGCGCTGCACCGTATGTGCTTCTTTCAAACATCTATGCTACAGTTGGCAGGTGGGGTGACATTGCAAAGGTGCGGCAAATGATGAATGACAGAGGCATAAAAAAGACAGCTGGATGTAGCTGGATTGAGGTCAATAAGCAGGTCCATGCTTTCCTTGGAGGAGGAGACAGGTAGCACACAAATGCAGACAATCTAGCCCAAGATGGAGAGGTTCACCTGGGAAATGAAGTTGGCAAGGTCTGTTTTGAAGATGGGCATTGTGCTGAAATCTATGGAGGGGAATGACTAAATTCTTTACCACCACAGTAAGAAGCTAGTAACTGCATCCAGAGGTTACTAAATACATCCTATGGAACATCTATCAATTGATGAACTGCGATGATTGAAAATCCATAAGCAGATGGTGCAGACCTGCCAAAACACTGTGAGAACGTGGCTGCCTAATAAATCACAGAAATACGTTTGGGGTCTGAGTTTGCTAGCCCAAAATTAAAAGCATCAAATTGCCAAAGACGTCAGAATTTGTGGTAACCTCCCTCTGTGGTCATGTTCATCTCTATGATTTTTTCACATGAAATTGTTTTAGGGTTAGCATTGCCATCATTCTAAGCATGGACGTGGTCCTGTTGGAAATATTGGTGAGACCAAAGAATGTAGTTTATAAACGTAGGCTTCCATTATAACAAAGTTAGGCCTGTTCTCAACCAAGTATTATTATCAAGGTACTGGTCTTTCTTTTCACTTTCTGATAAAGTGGAGTGTTCAAAGACAGAGAAAATGATTTTGGCCATAATTAGAGGATTCAAAACAAGTAACAGGATTTTATGTTAGATTCCCTGTTTAGATAGGTTTATGAGGCATATCTCTTATTCATAAGATATCTGGTGTAATAACATGTAAATGTCATATATGTCAATTTCTTATAGGTCATAGGAAATACTTTTAGAAGTTAGGCAGTAGGTTTTTATTTTAAGTATTGGCGATGGCATCAATTCTGCCTTATGTTCATGGCAGTTTATTTGAATGCTTCAATTAATCATAATAGCTTGTCAACATTATTAGCTTGGGTTAGATACCGTTTAAGAATGCTTTATGGTTTAGATGTTTTGGTAGTTTTATATTTTATGAGCAGATCTGCGCTGCAACAAGAGTGGCTGATAATTTTGCTTGATGCAAATAGAACTTATCAATCCTAATCAAAACGCTTTATCCCAACTTTTTCTTATTTCCTTTCGATATTCGAAAGACATCTATATTGAGATATTCATCATCTCATCATTTCCTAAACACTAGGAGGAAGAATGTTCTCTCTTTTTGTCAAAGGATGTTGAGCCTATTATTTTCCTTTCATTTCATTTTGTTGGAATCTTAATCATTGTGGTTATGGTAAATTGTATAATTATTCACTTCCTTTCATTTCATATCATAATCATTGTGGTTATGGTAAATTGTATCACTATTCACCTGAAGAACCATAGGTAAACAGAAAAAGTAATCAGAAGTCTAAGACACCTATTGTAATATGAAACTAGAAGCCATATCACATTTTATTGATATGTGCATTATCTATCTTCATTTTGGCCGAGTCTAACAGTGGTATTAGAGCTCCATAGTTCTTATGGCCTGCAGGAAGTTATGGTAGTTGTCCATGGCATTCTCGAGGTTTGGATTATGGCCCTTTCGCAGCAGCCTTTCTCTTGAGATGCAGCCCTATCTCTTCCATTGAGATCGTTGCTCACAGTTTTTAGATCTGAACGAGTTTCTTCACCTCCCTGGCCGCAAATCTGAAACACGTGAAACCATCTGCCATTAAAGGCGTTCTAAAGCACAGACATTCGCTTGAGATACGACCCCACTTGTGGGCGCAGCTGGTGTGAGATAAAGTGGAGACTCCTTTTGCAACTTCCCAAGGGACCAACGATGGTGCTCCCTCCCGCTCCTAAATTTAAACCCCAACTTCCAAATAACAAACCTGAAACCCGAATTAACTAAGATCCTACCAATATCATGGATCTTTGAGCTAGATATCGAGCTTCTATCCTCAAGTATGGCAACCCCAGACGAGCTCGAACTGCTCAGCTCCTCAATCGATTCCCTAAAGTCACAGTTGAAGCTTTGCCCGCTTAAAATGCCTGGCAATTGAGCTCCATTTAATGACCATGGGAGCTGCTTGAGCGCCTTTTAGTCTTAGCTAACAGTCCCATTGGCTGAAATTCACGCATCTTGAGATCAATTTGAGCTGTGAACAAATCGGTTGATGAATCCAAGGAATAAATAGGTCACGAAATCGAATACTGGTGAATGTGGCTCCTGAATTTGTAGTGGTAACAATAAACCCTCTTGTAGAGTTAAGGAGTCTAGCCACGAAAAACATATATCCTCAACCCATTGTTGACGACTGATAAAACACTCCCTCACGATGTCTATAAGGAAAGTTTCCTCTTGGGTGTGGACAAAATCGAGCTCTTGGGTTTCAACAATCTATCCCTAGGGTGTTGAAAATCCACCTTTCTTTTAGTTTGGTTTATTGTTGTACACTCATATTCACAAGTACCAAAGGACTCCTTCCATACAAAATAGCTCAGGGACAAGTGAACTTCTATCTAGTTTTTTGAGCAGAAGCAGAGCATTTGCCGGGAAGCAACTGCATGACATAGAATGATTAATCATGACATATTCAGAACTTCTCTTCGAATGCCAACTCCAATTTCTACCAAAACATAAGTTGTTCCTCAACCAATCAATAATATGAATTAGGAAGATTTGGAGAAGCTGCATAATGAGTATGGTGAGGTTGTTTATACAAACCCTCATCGGAGTTCACATAGTGTAGAGGAAAATGATGATACTGAAAGCTTATCGCATGATGTAGCTCTAGCAGAGGTTGCAATTGATGCAATGGCAGTCAATCTTCAAGTTTTATGTGTGAAGCCTCTAGTACACTGCACATGTTTCTTCATCATTGCTACGACATTTTCACATCCATGAACTGATGTTGTGGGGTCGAAAATTCATTATATAGCATAACAACAATTTAAGAAAGCCCCTAGTGGGATACCAAACTTAATCCATGGGCACTATTGGGCTTTGTGGCATTGGGACCACAACTAAGCATCATTAAAGAACCCAAACCATTCAAGCCTATTTGTGATTATAGAGGTAAAGCATTCATTTTGGAGACTAATTTAGCTTCAAATTCAACATCAAATTTTAACTTGTAAGTGGACATTTTTGTAAATTTTCTTTTATTTTGAAACTTGTAATAGTTTTTTGCGTGTCAAATCAAAACTAAGTTGAATTGAATCAAGTGCATTCTTGGCAGAAATTGACAGCCTTCATTGAGCAAATCATCTAAAGAACTATATCTTCTACAACAACCTGTCGCAAATTTGCATTCGCATTTCAAACCATTGATTAAGATCGTTGTTGATCCTATGTCTTTGCAATCTTCAACTTCATTAACTGAAAATGTTGTTCATATGCCAACAAAAAAACATAGCAAAAAGATGAAAAACTTGGTTTGTGAATACCACAATGAAAAACAATTCTCGACAAGCAGCAAAGAGAATCTCAACAACTAGAGCTAAATAAAGGTTCCTTCACAATTTACACAAACTCTGAACCGTTGCAAAAGACCTTCCAATCTTGCAATGTAGATTCCCATGAAAAAAATTTACACTCATTGAAAAAAAAATCGCTTAAAGGGAGAAGCTAAACGTCAAAGACACATGCAAATTAAAAAAACAAACAAAGCAATATATCAATACCTGAACCTCATTCAAGATACGCCCATATACACATGTGCCATTTGCGAACGCTTACATTTCAAAGCCAATATTTGTACAATAAGCAAAGCAACAATACTAGTAATTAGATATTTTGAATCTCTTAGAAACTTTAGTCTCCTCTCAAACGATAGCAAAATTTGCAAATTTTGTAAGAAGGAACTAACCAATGGGCATATGCCAACATATGCATCGCCTTCGCAAATTCGTTGCAATATTCTACTACCATCTGTGAGTACGTTGACATCATTGGAAGAACATTTGGTGTCGCCTATAACAACATTTGCATAGATTAGACAACTTGGGTACAAAAGAGCACAACTAGGCCTCACTAGAACACTAATCAATGTGCCAACTGATTTAGACAAGATTCAATTGCCATTGCCTAGAAACTTGTACGACACATCAACAATTGTTGTTGTGCTAAAAAGGTAACTACAATACAAAAATGCACTTATGTATGGAAATATTCGCCCAAATGCTGTAATGACCACACTTAAAGACCTTTGCAAAACCAAGCTCTACAAAGACGAAGGTGTTGTTGTCAACCATGATTGGGAAAAAATATTTAATGAAACAATACAACAAGAGCAAAACAACTTGTCTCCTCTTGAAGATACAAAAACAGATGAAAATGAAAATGACATAGAGATGGTATCTGAAACACTGGTGCACAGATATGGAGAAACAAATCTTCTAGATGACTTGAGAATAAAATAATAGAAATGGCACCATCAAAACACTTTAGTCCACTAGGCATCTTTCAAGATAAGTATTCAGAGGAATTAAATTTCCCTACACTTTTTTTGGATTTAATAGACCATAAGACATTCTCAATTGCTTCTCCTATCAACATATAGCAAAATGAGAACTAGAGCACAAAAGCAAAGACTTCGAGAGACATGGCACAAACATAATCTTCAAGGCGGTTAAAGTGATTATAAAGCAACTATCTAATACTGCTTGGATATCAATCCGCATTGGCGAACTAAAGGGAAAAAAAATAACAGCCAAAGAAGTAAAATCAAAAGCCAATCTCGAGAAAAATCTTAAAACTCCAATAACATATTGTTGCTTGAAAGCAATAAGAACAGCCCTTGGATATTATGAAAACATGAAAAAAAGACCTTTTGCTATGATTCGACAACTTGGGCCACCAACTTTTTTTGCAGCATTTACAAGCGCATAGCATCTTTGAAGTCCTTTATGCAAGGCGTTGCAACAAGTTACAAAAAAGAACAAGGAAAATGCACTTGACCATTTGCAAACACAAACAATTGATTCATTGATTAGAAGACACCCAATCATTTGTAGTCATTACTATAAACATAGAATAGCAACATTAAAGTCTTTACTATTAAAAAATGATCAAATATTCGGAAATGTAGTAGGTTTTTTCTTCACAACAGAGTTCCAACAAAGAGGAAATGAACATGAACATGGCCTTTTGTGGATTAAAGATGCACCAATCTATGGAAAAAATACTGACAATGAAATTACTTCTTTCATTGATTGCTACTTGTCAACAAACTCATCTTTCCTGGATGAGAACCTTTTAAAAATCCAAACACACCACCGTACAAAGACTTGTAGACAAAATCAACACTCCAAATGCAAATTCAACTTCCCTTTATCCCCTGTTGATAAAACTGTAATATTGGAACCATTAGAACACAATGATACTCTTTTACAATAGAAAACCAAAAAAAATTTCGTCGTTTTGGAAAGTTGGGAATACAAAAAAAACACTAGCTTTGATGATTTTTTAATGGACTTTGAATTAACAAGAGACAATTACATTTTGCTTCTCGTTCTTTGCTTGATCGCTCTACATTGATACAAAAATGAGATTCTTCCAGCATTTGGATAAACCCATTTGCAAAGTCAATACCAAAACTATGGCAAGCAAATACATATGCACAATTTGTGTTGATGCCTATGCAGCAGCAGCATATGTTAGTTCTTACATAACAAAATTTGATCGCAATTTGACAATTGCCTTCAAAAAAATCAAAGACCAGTGTCTTGCCGATAATGATGGGAAAATTCAAACCATACACAAACTTGGCAACGCACTTTTGAATATGCAACAAATGCCCATTAGACAAGCAGTCCATGTTGTTCTATCATTGCCTCTTTATTCATCATCAAGAAGGACAATTTTCATAAACACTGCACCAGATGATAGACAAATAGCTGTGTTGAAAATGCCTTTGCTTTTGGAACAAGAGCCTGATGATTCAAAAAACATTGTCTCTACTTCTATTTTAGACAAATACATCGCATGTCCTGCAGAGCTTGAAAACATTTCATTAGCACAATTTGCATCTTTTTATTACTCTATGCACAGAACAACAATCAAAAGAAATAGGCCATGCATCATACGTTACATACATTACAATAAAGAAAAAAGATCCTGAGAACTTTTTCCAAGAAAAAATGATCCTCTATGTTCCACACAGAGATAGATGCGTCTTTCAAAGGAACAAGTTCAAAACATGGTCTCAAGCATTTATGGTATGCAAAGAACAGATAGATGCTATTGAACAGAAGTTTGTAGCAACATCATCAAAAAAATGGGGTTGCATTAATGCCGCATCTGAACTCATTTAAAAAAACAATGTGCAAGTCTCTTGTCCCGATTCATCAAAAAAGAAAACCACTCCCATTCCTTCATTTGAACAATTTGACGTTCATAATGACCTATTACACAAAATCCCAATCATCCAAAAGATCGAATTGAGCCAAAATTGTTTGAAAAAACATTTTTGCTTTCCATAGTTCCATAGATGAATATCATGCCTTGAGGAAAACATTAAACAATGAGCAAGAAACAATTACAAAAGAAATTGTCACAAGAAAAAGAAATGACCCCTTAAGTCCAATCTACTTGTTCTTGATTGGTGGAGCGGGAATAAGAAAAACACATACAACAAAAACAATCTACCATGGTTTACTACATTATTACGATAAACAACTTCAAAGCAATCCTTCGAAAAGAAAATGATTGATTCTTGCATTCCCTGGAAAAGCTGCATACAATGTTGGTGGTGTTAGAGTTCATTCTGCTTTGAGACTGTCATTTGGCTCTACAAAAATGGTCCCTCTCAAATCCAATACACTTGACCTATTGGCAAAAGAATATGTGCATCTGAGAGTCCTATTAATAGACGAAATCTCTTTAATAGCTTCTCGAATCCTTTTTAACATAGACTAAGAGAAATTATGCATGTCGCAACAAAACCTTTTGGTGGTCTCGATGTTATCTTTTGCAGTGATTTTTTCCAAGCGCAACCAGTTCACGATTCTTGGATTTTTGAAAAACCTAGACTCCGTCAACAAACATTTCCATATACCTTTTGGACTGACAATGTTAGATTCTATGAACTTAAAACAGTGGTGAGACAAAATAACAAGCAATTTATAGATGTTCTAAATAGAATGAGAACCTGCTCGCATACAATGGATGACATTGAATTCCTAAACCGCCATTGTTACAGAGCACCGCCAATGGATGCAACATTCCCTTACCTATTTCACACTAACAAAGACCTACAATAACATGAGTCAAACATGCTATCGATTGTTAATCAAGAGCCATTTTTCTTCATCGCAGATAGCAAAATTGATCCACTGGACAAAACCAAACACACATTGAAGGCAATGGCATTGCCTTCTACAATAAGATTGAAGCAAAACATGCTTGTTGAACTCATAGCAGGAAACTACTCAACTGAAGATGGTTTAGTAAATGGTGCAGAAGGGTTATTTAGATATTATTCCAACAACAATCCTGACTTTATTTGGATTGAATTCCTGGACACAAAAGTTGGCCTATTGGAGCGCAACAAAATGCATTGCCTATTTCTTTTTGAAATCAAATCTTCATGGACACTATTCAAAATAATTACATTGCAAACAACTACCGAAAATAACATTAGTGTCATGCGAACACAGTTTCCAATTCAACTAGCTTGTGCTTGCACAATCCATAGAGCACAAGGTCTTACAATGGAGAAATTAGCATTTGATCCAAAAGCGGTTAAAAAACATGGCCTTGTTTACACAACCCTTTCTCGCGTCAAAGATATGAAATTTTTTTTTTTTTTAAATAGGTTAGAGAAAAATAATTTCTCCCTTTGTCCAACAATAGCCGCTGAGATAATTTATGGTCGCTCAAGCCTGAACCCTAGTCGCCTCGCGTAGGGCTTTGCTTGCCTTCGACATGGATCCGCCTGATCCAGATCTTGGTGATTGCAGAGCATGGTTGGAAGTCAGCTTTCAGCGGGTTCTAGCTCCGAGCCCTCCTGCAAGCCCCCTCCTGCAGACGCTAGATTTGTGAAGAGAGTCGACGCCCCTGATGTGAAACTCTCCTCTTCGACATCCAAATTTAAAGCAGTCGCTTTGCATGAGCGAGGTCTAGTCGACCACTTCACAAGGCTTTGGCCATCTCCCCGCTCCATCGAAATTTGGCTGAACAAAAATTGGAGACCTTTGATTCAAGGCGAAGTGCAACAAATCTTCTGCGGTAGGGGTTTTTTTGTTTTTCTGTTTGAAAAAAGAGAGGATAGGGATCTCATTTTTAGGAATGGACCATACTTCATGGGTCCGAGAGGCATGTATTTAAATAAATGAGATCTTTCCTTCGACCCTGAAAAAGATATCCCCTCCTCAGTCCTGGTATGGGTGAAGCTTCCTCATATTCCCTTGACTACGAACATATTCCCTTTAAGTGCAAGACTTGTCACGAATATGGACATTGCGCAAGATTTTGCCCTAAAAAAATCCAGATCGAGGAAGGGGAAATTCCAAAGGAAGAGTGGAATGAAGTTCACAAGAGGAAAGGAAGCAAAGCAGGTCCAAGTCAGGCATCTCCAGTGAAAAAGAAATCAACTGAAAACAGATTCCAAGTCCTTGGATCTGGAGAAGATGAAGGAATAGTTACAGAAGAAAAAGACAACGAGGGAAAAACTGTGGAGGCTAAAAAAGATGGTCCAGTTCTCATGGAAATAGGGCAAGAGGATAATCATGTGCCCACTCTTCCCCAACAAGCATACTACAAAGTTTTGCTGGAATCTTCCCAAATCTTTGGAGGCTCAGTAACCAGATCTAAATCTAAGGCTCACATGGAAGAAACTTCAAAGAGCAGAGGTGAAGAATTGGAACAAACGAGCAGGAAAGGGAGAAAACCTAACAAAGTAGTAAGAGAAATAGAAGCAAACAGAGAAAAGGAAGCAGGCAAACAATCAAGCTTGGACCATCTCGTAAGACCACTCCATGGCGAAAAGAACACATCAGAAACTCATGAAAATAGAAAAGACAGAACTCTGCCCCAAGCATCTAAGAAATAATGAAGCTCATCTCCTGGAACTACAGAGGGTTAGGAGGAAAGCAAAATTTAGAAGAAATAAAAAGAATAAAACAAAGTGAATCAATGCCAGTCCTCGCTATCCAGGAGACAAATATGCAAGCTGCTGATTGTATATAAGTCATGAAAAACTTTTGGAAAGTTGGAACAGGTACCGCAGTAGGCTCTCATGGAGCCTCAGGAGGCATAGTTACTTGGTGGGACGCAGCCTCCTACAAACTCATCTCTAAGACAGAAGACTGCCATTGGTTGTTTGTAGAACTTGAAGACCTCAATACGCATGAGACTCTCTGGATAAGTAACATATATGGGCCAACTATCCATGGCCATAAGGAAGAATTCTGGAACTAGTTGGACTCTCAAAAGATCGGGAAGATGCAACATACTTGCATCATAGCGGGGGACTTCAATACAACTATCACTCCTGAGGAAAAAAAAGGAGGCACAAAAGTGCTTGATCCCTTCGGAGATAGGCTGGAAGATTTCATGAATGGTTGGAAAGTCACTGACATAAAACCCAAAAAAGGAAAATATACATGGAGCAACAAATGGTCTGGGCCTGGACACACTGCTGCTAGACTAGATCGAGCGCTGGTAAGCTCCTCCATTCTAGATCTCTCTATTTTTCCATCTTCAGCCATTCTCCCTCACGCCATTTATGACCACAAGTCTATTGCTCTCAATCTCTCCCCCATTGGAAATCTCGGGCCTTTGCCCTTTAGATTCTCTTCCGTTTGGACTAAGGAGCCGGGGTTTTATGACACTATCGAAAACTATTGGAACAATTTTATCCAAGGCTCCCCTGGCTATATTTGGGAGCAAAAGCTAAATAACACCAAAAAAGGGCTCAAGCTTTGGATTAAAAACTAGTCCCTCATCTTCAAACAAGAAAAATCTCTTCTTCTTAGCAACCTTGAAGTTATCCAAGATGATATGGAAAGATCCAAAGTCATTAAATACCTACTCTAGCAGGAAAAAGAAGTCAACAGGAACTTGCAAACTGTCCTTCATAAATAAGAAGAAGAAGAACGCCTCAAATCAAGGTGCCTCTGGCTAAAAGTAGGAGACCAAAATAATAGATTCTTCAACAACCAATGCAAGGAGCGCAATAGAAATAACACCATCAAAGAGATCACTTCTGAAGACGAAGGTCAAATCTCAGATCCGGAAGAAATAAAAGCTGAGGTAATTTTTTTAGCAAAGATGAAGAACCCCATGAAGAAGATCTAATCTCTCTCAGCAATGAGTTTCCTAATATCCTCCAACAAGACATCGGTTTCCTTACTCAAAAGGTAACTCTTGAAGAAATTAAAAAGGTTGTTTGGTCACTCCATCCAGACAAGGCCCTCGGGCTGGATGGCTTCACTATCATATTTTATAGGAGCTGCTGGAACATCATTAAAAAAGATCTCCTAAGAATGATCATATGGACCCAAGCAAGAGATAAGATAGGGGGGGCTACCAACTCTACCTTCTTGGCTCTCATCCCGAAAGAAAGAAATCCTTCGTCCATAAAGAGGTACAGACCGATCTCCTTGTGCAACTCCTCTTACAAAATCCTCACCAAGATCATTTCCAACAAGCTAAAAAAGGTAATCCCTCACATCATCTTTAAAAATCAAGGAGGTTTCATAGCTTGTAGGCAAATATACGACAATATTCTCCTGGTGCAAGAAGCGATTCACTCCAGCCAAGCTCGGAAAGAAGCAGGAATGGCCATCAAGTTGGATCTCGCTAATGCCTTTGATAGAGTAAGGCACTCCTTCCTCTAAAAGGTAATGGATAGATTTGGATTTCCTCCTTCATTTGTCAGATGGGTAAAAGCCTGCATTGACAACCCTTGGGTGGCTCCCCTGGTCAATGGGAGACCTACGGACTTCTTTCAAACCAAACGAGGTATTCGGCAAGGTTGCCCAATGTCACCCTTTCTTTACATCCCTATGGCTGATGCCCTAAGCAGAAGGCTTAACAGACTCAAGAGCGAAGAGATCTTACCTGGCATCTCTTTCGTAAGAGGAGTGCAAGCCATAAACCACGCTCAGTTCGCTGATGACACCATCTTGCTTGGAAGTGCATCCACCCAAATCGCAAGAAGGATCAAAACATCCCTAGATTTGTTCCTTAATGCCTCTTGCAGTAAATTAAATTCAATGAAATCTTGGCTTTATGACTGGAACTGCCCCTCAGCTACCCTTAGAGACATTGCTCAGATTCCGGGAATCAAGATAAATATAGATTGGACCTCCTTCATGTACCTAGGCATCACCATTACTAAGCATTCCAACAACTCACAGTCTTGGAAACCCATCATTCAGAAGATAAAGAACAAGCTCCATACATGGGGGTCTCACTGGCTAAACTTAGTTGGAAAGCTAACTCTAATTAAATCAGTCCTTGCCTCCTATCCAATCTTCTCGTTTGCCATTATCCTAGATCCCAAATCCATCCTAAATGAAATAAGCAAAGAACTGAGAAATTTCTTATGGCAAGGAGGAAAAACCTTGGGGAAAAAATTCAATCTGCGCAATTGGGGCAAGGTGTTGGAGGACAAAAATAGAGGAGGACTAGGAATTAGATATCCTGGATTGATGAATCAAGAAATGGGTGCCAAGTTGGTCTAGCATTTTAGATCTGGCAGAGAGGAATGGTGGAAGGAGGTCCTCCAAAAAAAATACCTAAGTTTTTTGAGAATCAGGAGTATAGACTCAGACTGGAAAGGAAAAGGTTCGTCTATTTGGAATTTGTGCAAAAATTTTGTAGGTCTAATTAAAGACAATGTATACTGGATCTCGGGCAATGGGAAAAGATTAACCGTGGACCGATAACATCCTTGGTCTTCCTCCAATTTCAGGCCTTCAAAATCTTAGATCTTGGTTGCAAGAAATGGGTTTCTTCAAGCTTTATGATATCTCATCTTGGAATGACAGAGGAGATTGGACGGGATGGAAAACTCTGCAGCCTCCAGATCATCATGAAGAAGATTACCATCACTTCTCCTCCCTTTTGCACGGTAAGTCTCCGTCAAATATCCAAGATCGAGATGTCAAAGGCTGGGGAATTCATGGGCATTACACAGTAAAGGAAGGTTTCAAAATCCAGAAAAAGGTATGGAACTCTTATTGCATTCCAAAAGTTAATATTTTTTTTGGCTGCTAATTCAAAACAAGCTGTTGACTGCTGATAATCTTAGAAAGAGAGGGTTCAAGGGCCCCTTAAGATGTGCGATGTGTGCCTCCCACTTTGAAACAACCCTTCATATTTTCCTAACTTGCCCAATGGCCATTCAAATCTAGAATTGCACCCTTGGATAACTGGTAGGCAGTGTGTGTCTTCCTTCCAATATTAAGGGCATGGTATCAAACCAGAAATATGTCTACCCCAGTAGGTCAAG
Organism: Pseudotsuga menziesii; assembly: GCA_001517045.1. Classification (NCBI taxonomy): domain Eukaryota; kingdom Viridiplantae; phylum Streptophyta; class Pinopsida; order Pinales; family Pinaceae; genus Pseudotsuga; species Pseudotsuga menziesii. The sequence continues at coordinate 227,147 of LPNX010820456.1, read as the reverse complement.
AGGGAAGCCCACCATGCTGCAAGTTTGGAACACTATCCCCCAAAATACTTGCTGGCAAATATGGCTCTCAAGAAACAGAGCTATCTTCGATGGGAAGAAAATAGATCCCAGACGTATAGCTATCAAAATTCAAAACATGATTGCAGAAAATATGGACAACAAACAAATCATTCTCAAAGGTTTAGAACAACTCAACTCCATGGAAACAATCTTTTGCAAAATCATAAGCTTGCAGAGCTCCCCTCAAACCAATCAAAATAATCACACTCTTTTTAATTGGGAAAAAAGAAAAGACAAAGAAGAAATCCAACAATGGAGGAAAACTTTGCCTTGCCATACTCTATTCTTCGATGGAGCCTCGAAAGGAAACCCCGGGGAGGCTGGGGCAGGTGGCAACTCCTCTTACAAAATCCTCACCAAGATCATCTCCAACAACACAGGGGCTACCAATTGCTGTCGATTGTATAACTGCATCATCAAATTAGGCTCCAATCTTTAGGCTACTTATTTCCACATTCTAAGATAGAACAATACTATAGCTGACAAAATGGCAAACAAAGGTGTTAAGAATAATTTTGGAACTGTCTCAATTAGAGGCCAAAACATCTTTAAGCACATTCCTTAAATTTCATAGTTCTAGGGGGCTCTACCTCTCTACCCGCCCCCCCCCTCCCTTGTCCTCCTCCATTGCATGAGCTCAAGTCCATCGACGACGCGACAGAACCATCGAAGTGGAGCAATTGGTTTCGTGAACTCAAAACCTTTACTTCTGCACATCGGAATCCAAAGCCACTGCTACACACGATCTTCAGATTCCTTCATTATGAATTCACTCATGTATTTTGAAGAGAGCTCTCTTGCCATCGTCCCCCCGGAAAAAAGATTGCGTTCCTCTCTCTGTTGGTCTAAGCAACATATAGAATCACAACAAATTGCTTCACCAGTTCGTTGAAAAAAGGTATGGACCGTCGTGGAATACTCAGGAGCAGTCTACCTCTCAGTTATTCCATGGCCTTTTGCATAACTCAGTGGCCTCTCTAGATATATAGGAGCAAGATGACATGGCAAGCTAGCCCATGGGCAGGGAGCACAAAAGAAATAGGCATCTCTTCTTTCTCATTTTTGAATTTTTGGTGAATCATTGAAAGACCCCTCAATTTTAAATGTATTTTTGTATTTTGCTGAAAGGCCAATTCGTTAGACAACACCCCTATAGGGGCACCTTTAAAACCAACAAAAAGCCCAGAATCCTTCTCCTCTTTACAGTTGGCTTAGATGTCTATGTGAACTGCTCCACAGCAGTGCAAGTATTGATTCTAAACTATCTAAGGATGGCTGTGCTCAACCTTTTTTCTTATATATAAAGCTTTCTATGGTTTTTGTTAAAAAAAACAATAGCCCCTGAAATAGATAGACTACAAAAAACACGTTCATGGCATTTTCAATATGGTTTGAATTCGATCCCAAATATGAATCATTTTCTTGTTTGTTCATTGAATACTCGTAGCTTACGTTTGCATAGTGATAGCGTCACAAACGACAATGAGTTGATGCAATCAGACATATTGTTTTTACAAGAGACACACTTGCACCTAGCACTAGACGAACAAAAAAATCAAAGACAACTACAATTGCATAACAACGTTTTCTGTCCATGGTATTCTTACTTTGATTAAAACAAATATTTCCATTCTCAAATCTGAAAATTACATAAACAAATCAATTGAGGCAATTGCCAAAGATATATTATTAGGGGGCACTCTCTTCAAGTTGACTAATATATATGTTGGACCACATGCTCAGCTAGAAATCCTCTTTCATATACTAGAGCAAATGTTATCAAACAAGATAAGCAACACAAATTTTATGATAGCCGGGGACTTTAACATTAACATGCTGCAAGAAACATATTCAAAGAAAAAATTATGTCCTTTTATGGAATCAAGGTCCACACTTAAGAAAACAAAGCCGACAACTGTCTATGGCTCAATGATTGACCATTTTTGGACAAGCCTGCAAACCACTGATCTTGTTTTCACTATCTCAAATGCGTATTGGATTGACCACAATTCCAGTTTCTTATCTATCCCTGCAAATTTCAACTAGCTTATCCATGGAAACTGAATATAAAATAGACATATTCTTCTAACAGTTGCACTCTTTTGTTCAAAACATTGACACCTCCTTAACAAATGCTTCCAACAACATCTAAATTTCTTTGCTGCTATTAGAAAATATGCTACATATTTTTTTGCTTTACATTGTTCTGCTGACATGAAAAACACAAGAAATACAATTCTAGATTACAACACTCTTGTTATATGCTTCTTTGTTATAAAAAAAAAGCAAACAAATTATTGGAGAAAAACATTACGTAGAAATTGATACATCAAATAACCAAAGAAAAAAATGGGACTTGATACATTGTTCACGCTAAATATAACGAAAAAAACAAAAATAAAAAAAACAAACAAATTTGTCAGAAAATATTGTGCACGTCCACTGCTATTGGAATTACATTATGATTAATGCATAGAAAAGGTAATTCAATTCAACAATTTTATTTTTTTTGTTTACGTTATTTTCCCCATATTTTTTTCATGGTTTTTTGATACTCAATGCCACTTTAAACTTCATTTGTTTATGTCTTAACATAAATGCAATGCATAATATTCATGTTGCCTAACTATTGTGGCGAACACGCACACAAAAAATAGTTCCATTGTACTGAGGCTCTCATGGAAAAAGTATAGCAGGAAAATGCTCCAGCAGCAGACAAATTTTTAGAAACAAACAAACCGGCAACAAACGCAACATCAAGCAAAGATAATTCCAAGAGGTTGTTCTCACTCCTACTGTTTTGCACTATATATGCTCAATTTTTTAATAAACATATGCATAGTTTCATTAACCTTTCTTCATTGTTGCTTTGCATAGTTTCATTAACCTTTCTTCATTGTTTCTTTGACAATTGAAACCTCCTCATGTATCTTGATTTTGTTATTTGTAGACTAAAACAAACACCAGTCCAACCACCTACCATCATACAACTCTGTACAACAACTTATGGAAATACATTCGAAGGGGATGTTTTAGTTATCTACGGCCCCTCACAAAACAAAAATCAGAATTCCCCTATCAAAACAAACATTTTTCATGTAGACTTGGTAGACAAAGATGGGAAAATGACTATCACAACCAATGTTAATGACAACTTGATCAAACGATTTGCTAGTTTCCTCCAACCTGGAAACAGTGTTCGAATCAACAAATTTGGCTTGAAAAAAAAAGGTCAATATGAACGAGGCAATGTAAAATATTCGATTGTCATCTTAGCAAACACTACCATTGAAACAATTGATATAGTTTGCACAGTGCAAAGACTTCCTCCAGATATACGATTTCTGAACTTCTGTTTTCGAATGATAGCTATGTTGTTGTGTCAATTGCAACAATAATTGTCGCAGCTCAGTACACCAACCGACAATTCGATTTGTACATCAAAGATGGTGAAACAACAAATGACCATGCAACTGCATATATATATATATGCACCTAGATCAGTTTCTTTTAAATTATTCATAATCAATAACACGTGTTTCTTTCTTGCTTCTACAACTTCAAGTCGGTGAAACATATAAAGAGCTTTTCTTACAGGTGCAAGAGCAACTTGCATCCGATGATGCACCATTTTATCTTTTCAAAAACAAAGTCAAGAATGATGCAAGAGGCATTCATCTAATACAAACATCAACATCCACATTTATTGATCCATTAAATGATGACTATGCAATTTAGAACCTTCTGCCAATTGTTGAATAAAAAACACAGGTTCGCTTTTTCTATACACTTAGATTTTGTTCTTTGCTTCTTTTCCCCTATATGAAGTTGTTGATGCAATAAGCGAAACAAAAAAAAATTCTTCCTGTTTTTAAACTAGCCTAGACAAGGAAAACATGTTTTATGATTCTGTTTCATTGAACAATAAAACAATCAACTATGTGCCTTGTTTTATCATCTCTTATGTTATATAACTATGGAATTTACAGATCTAAGGAATTCTCAAAGCCAAAAATGTCTTTGCACCTCCATTTAGAGTTATCTGCAACACCTGCAACTTGGTAATGATACAAAAAATTTCATCTTTATACATTCTACAAACAAGAAACAAAAATTCAATATGAACACAACCTTGAATGCAATTTGGACACAGGAGATGGTTTGATATAATGTTGTTTACAAGGTCCATTGCTGAAGCAAACTTGCCTAGCAATTGCAACTGTTTCATACGAACAATATTGTCAAAGTGTTTCTTCTGTGATATTCAACCTATGAAATTTTGCCAAGAACAGACTTTTACCTTGGCAATGGACAACAAAATAACTGATCTTGCAAGAACTTAACAACCAATACAAAATCACAGGTTTGCTTCTAGTCCTGTGCCCCCCTTTAAAAAAAATTAACATATCACACTACGGATTTAAAAAAAAAAGTCTACGGGAGCATATTTTTTGGCACAAAGCAAATAGACATTTGTTTTTTAAACAACTACATCACTTGCTTAAAAAAAAAATTCAAATGTTCAAACAACTTTTTTTACAGCACAGACATTTGTTTTTAAAGCAACTACATTACTTGGTTTAAAAAAATATATATATGTTTTCAAATACTCAAATAACATTTTTTGCAGCGCTTGATTTTCACTGTGCTCTACAATGTTCAATTTTTTGCTTAATGGTCTCACTTTACTGTGTGTCAATGTGCAGACCTATCTATGGAAACAAGAAAACAAGTTGCATCCATTTTTGACACTTGCGTTCCCAGCTTATACGGTGTTCAAATTTGCGTTCCTTTTTATAATTTGTATATTGTACATAGAAAAGATCTTTTCAGTCTCGCATCAGACAATGTGCAGTGTAAAATACAACTTTCATTGCATATGCCACAATAACATCACTCCATTTTTTAAACACGGCTATGACTTTTTAGCACACCACACCTCTTAAACATATATTGATATATTGTCTACTACAACTGCTATCTCATATATTATATTGTCTTGTGACATTAATATCTTTTTATCTAAAGAATGTTATGCGACATTTCATCTCATCTCATTTCCCACCTGTTAACTGTTTTTTTTACTGCATTAAACCTTTACTTTTTTCAGCTATTGATAATACATCTCTAATTTTTTAATTTTTATTTTTAAATCACATATAGGCAAATGTTACTCGCTAGATTTCACCATATATGCATATGTATTGTGTTTTTTGTTGATGATGTATGGCTTGACTATGAAAACAGAAACCTCAAATGCAAACTTGTCATTTTTATTACCATCAATACTCTTTGGTATCTGCACAAAAAAATATCATCTCATGCTTATATTTTAGGATGCATTAAAAAACAAATCTTACACCATTTTTGATGAAAATATGTTGATAAAGCATGTTTATAATGCATGTAACGGAATTTTGGGTGTAGAAAAAATCATATATCATTAGAAAGGTTGCTTGGTTGATGTTTATGTTTTTTTCCTTTTTTTCCTTTGATAAATGTTGTAGTGCTAATGTTTTCCATCGAATATTACAACTCAAGATTTTTTTTTTCATGAACATTTAATCATTTCCCACCAATTTTATGATAGCCCTGATATTAAAAAACAACAACTTGCTTTTGTTCATGTTATAACATTAGATTTCAACCTAAATGGGAGGTAAAATAGTTTTTTTAAGGAGCCATAGAAATAAACCAACTTGACAAAATTCAAGATATAAAATTTAGAATTAGATTTCCATCTCGAAAAAAATAAATATGTTTCCGACTGATATATCAAATATTAGAATTAAACATTGATCTGTAAGTGAACAAATTCAATGTTTTTTGCAAACCAAACTTTTGTCACTATTTGTTGTCATTACTCTTCTCCAAATTATAAATTGCTTGGTAAAGTTTTATAATACGAATTCATGTGATTTAAGTAAAACCGTGATTTGAGAAAGAAAAAAATCATTATAGCTTTCAGAAAAGTTTTCATACAAAAAATGAAATGAGTTTTTCCAATTATTGACTTTTTCAAACTAAAAACAATGAGCTTGAATACATACAACCTTGAAATGCATCAAGATTCAAAATGAATTGTCATGTTTGGCATTTCTTACTTACCTTTGCTGCTCCTTAATCTTTGAACAGACCAATTTATATTCTTAATCTGATTTTCTATTTTGATCAAATTTCAAAGTCCATCTCATGCTCCCGATTCTTTAATTAAGATCATCAATCACCAACTAACCATGATGTAATTTACTCAAAACTAAAATCTAGTTTTGAAATCCTCAGGACATTGCCACCTCGTGGCTCTTGTTTATTTATTATGCAATTAGGTTTTCTTTTATGAATCAGATCCATAGGCAATTTGCTATCACATCCAATTTTGCATCCTGGTTCTTCAACTGAGTTTGAATGTCATCCACTTGGGTTGGAATTTCATTGTTTGCCACATGTTTCTCTACTAGAGCCTTGCCCATGAAGGCCTTCATGTGCCAATACAAGGTGACAATATTGAAATATTTGATATCCCTGTTATTGAGATACCTGTATCATGAACTCAATTACCCATGACGTGCTCGATCTCGTCCTTGTGCATATACTCCCTCTCCACTTTCACATCTCCCTCAGCATGTGAAATGTCTTCTTGAATGTGCAATGGGAATTCTCTCCAATAGTAGCAACTGCTTCCATAGCCTCCTTCCTTACCATGACACCAAGATTCTCCTGTTGCTCTCGTGACCTTGCCTTCCTCAACCATGACCAACCATTATGTTCTTGGAGAAAGGGGAAAGACAAGCAAAGGGCCTCTGGTGTAGTTGGGGGAGGAGATGTAGGTGAATAAGCATCGCCAACAACTTCAAAAGAGGGGCAAAAAGAACCAAACTAGAAGAGAATATCCAACCAGAAGCGAGGTATGAGCCAACAAAACTTGAGCCAAATAGGAATTGACCAAGAATTTAATATGACTACTAATTAGTCAACGACACACTCACATTAATGCTGGTCCATGTAATTTCCTTCTTCCTTAACTGACTTTTCTACTTATGCTACAATGGAACCAGAGCACAACTATACCCTGATTCTCCATTCCTAAGTATCATTTAGAGCCCTAATAACCATGTTACGAGTATTATGATACAATTTTGTACTGTACCCATCCCTATCCTTTAATCAAAACTCCCAATAACCTTCATGATCACAATTTTAAATGTTAACGTGTCTCATTCTTACTCAACCACCACTTAACACCTCACATACCATAGCCAAAAATATATATTTAACACTATTGCAACCTATCATAACCAAAAATATATATTTAACACTATTGTAAACCATCATTTATTTATTAACTAAATCTTCACCTCTCCCTGTCATTAAACATGCCTTTAAAATTATAGTATTACTCTTTTACTTAAACTTAAACCATACCATGGTTTCTTTGTTTCTTTGTGGATTCTACCTTTATTTTTAGCATTCTTGTAAACGATCTTTTATTCATCAACTAAATCCTTACCCCCTTCATGTCATTAAACGGTGACCTTAAAATTAGAGTAGTATTACCTTTTTACTTGAGATTAAAACATACCATGGTTTCTTTGTGGATTCCACCATACGATCTTTCCTCAACGGCTAAATCCCTACACCCTCAAACTACGGTCTTCATTTCCTTGGCCTCTTATGTGCTCGCGGGTCTTTTATCCAATTTACAATACAATATTTTGGACTGTCTGATACAAAGCTCCCTGGTTTTCATAAAGTCTTAGGCAATGGACTGCGAATTTATCCAGTCAAATCCCACTACGGAAACGATTTTACTTCGAATTCTTTGCAGTTTGAGGTAAATTCTCTCTTCAGGTAGTTCATGGATTCAAGTTTTCAAGGCAGGGATTGAAATGGCTACAAGATGGACAAGCACGTATCTGAGAAAATATTTAAAAGGAAGGAACTATTCCTCCTCCTGCATTTCCGCCAAGCGTTTGCATGTCTGCATTGTAGGAAGCGGGCCGGCTGGATTTTACACAGCAGAGAAGGTCAGGCTGTCTTTAGCACCTTGATTTCGCTAAAGAGTTTTGAATCTTGACCCCTGAATGATTTCTTATGGTTTATGTTCTTATTTAAGCATCTTTCTATGAATATTTCAGATGCTGAAAAGACATGAGCAGGCAAATGTAGATATCATAGAAAGATTGCCTACTCCATTTGGCTTGGTGCGTTCTGGAGTGGCGCCTGACCATCCCGAAACTAAGGTTCGCGGAAACAAACCCTAAGATTTTACCTTTGAAGGTAAACCCTAATTGTTTGCTTTTTAAACATTCAAATGGTCCCAACTAATCTGCTAATTATAACAATTGAAAGCTATGGCGTGCCATCATTACACATAGATATAAAAAAAGAGACAAAAGTAACACAGAAGGATCACAAACAGTTTACAGATATAAAAAAAGAGACAAAAGTAACACAGAAGAATCATAAATAGTTCACAGAGAAACTGACTTTATATACAACACATAATAAAACATAAATAAGTCAGAGAGCAATTAATATTGTTGCTTCTGCAGAAGTGAATTTAGTACAACAATCTCTCATGTCATTGAATCCTATCGTGCATTTTTTGTTGATCAGGGAAAGATATTTTACTCATATATAAAACTGTATGTACAGAGAGCACCATGTACATCTATGTTCAGACTCGGTCTATAAAGCAGGACTTCTCCAATCCACCTTAACAGAGTATTCCAGCACACATACCATATCCAGAAACAAAACAGAATTACATATATTTGCGTAGTTGTCCACTGAATCTGCAGATGCAATCCTAGAACACAAACATAGGAAAAAGAGCATATATTCTAAACTTTGATGGCTGAATAACATGTTGGTCTTGGAGTTCATTGTTTCATTGCTGACTTGGCCTCTGCCGATGGAGGCACTTCCTCATCTATGTACAGAGGAAGCTGAGACTTGAGAACTTCATTCATGATGATTTCCAGGCAGCTATGTTTTTTCTCCTGAAAGTTTCTTCTTTGTCAGAAACGGCATAATGAGATTGAGCAAAGATTCTCCAAAAAGCTATCCCTTTTTTCTTTAAACAGGCATGCCAGCACACGTATTGTTCCTTTTTCTTCCTCAGCCCTCCAAAATCAATTAAAGCATAGTAATTTTTCTCATTAGAGGTCATGTTTAGTTTTGGCATCTTCAAGCTGGTTGGGCAGGTGCATACACTTCTGAGCCATAAAATTTTTAAACTATTAATGGTCATCAATTCAAAAGGATTCCTCTGTTCCTCCTTCCATTTCTTTGCAGATGCTTTGGAACGACCTCCTTACCTTTTACCTTGCTCTGCCATCAGGACTTTTCTCTACTCCAGATTTAGGGAATTCAGTACAGACGAAAGCCTAGAGGCCTTCATGAAAGAATATTATGCTGACTCCCTTGCTCCTTGTTCAAGGGGCAGATGTGCTTTGGCTTCTTCAAGCTGTCTGGGCAGAGGCATACTATTTTGTACTACTTTGTTGAGCCATCGAATTCCCAAACTGGTTATGGGTGTCAGTTTCCCAAAAGGATTCAGCTGCTGCTCCTTCCCATCTTTGCAGATACTTTGTAATGTCCTCTTGACCTTTTACCTTTCTCTGCCATTAGGACTTCTCTCCACCAGATTGAAGGAATTCAGCAGAAACGAAAACTCAAGAGTCAGAAGTCTTCAGGAAAGAATGCCATGCTGACTCCCTTGCTAGTTGTTGGGTTAATCTCGACTTGGTAAAATGATGATTAAATTAATGTGTATTTAGTCATTAGTGGGTTTATCGTTGGTGGTTCACGGCCTGATAAAATAAGATAAGATAATTTTATTAATGTTCGACGAATGACCACAAAAGTAGGTCAATGGGACTAAAAGGGTACAACCAGTATGAGTACAATTTGGGAGTGCAAACGCAACTCCTAGATAATGCCGGAACAAAAAACTAAGATAAAACAAAATAAAAATAGAGAAAGATACACTCAGTGGGATGGCCTTGTAAACATGTATAAAACCATAACAAAGGCAGCATGGTGTAGAAAAAGAGAGAGCTGAGCTGAGCATGAGACTAATGATGTTAAAAATGCTTGAGTCTGTTTGTCTATGGCGAGGGGGGTGAATGGGGCACTGGCTCAATATCAGAGTCCTTTGGAATGCCCAAGGTGTTTGATTGTGCGATCGTGGGGGGAATGCAAGATCGAGAGGTACTCCTAGCATCCGAGGACAAAGGGAAGAAACCACAGATTGATCTCTGACTGCTCTGTTGAAATTCAAGGTTAGATGAGCTTTAACACAAGTAGTAGACTTAATGCATGAACATGTAAATCCAGATTCACGATAATACTTCTTAATAAAATTTAGACTGTAATAAAACAAAGAAACATAATTTTCATCTCTTTCAACTTTAATACTCTGCTGGTCACTGCGTTAACGCTCTACTGGTCATTGCATTAAAGTTGGTCATTGAGATGTTTCACCAAATGCCATATATAAAAATGAATAAGTAATGTACAAGAGATAACAACACTAAAGAATCATAACCATTATTTGAATAAACCTTATACTCATATACTTTTAAGTTTGATCTTGTCATCGAAGGGACAAGTCAATCTGGGTAAACAAATTGGGTACCTTGAGAGAGAGAGTTTAGGTAGAAGTAAACAGATCTTAGATTCTTCAATCAAAGTATCAGCACAATCATACTGACAAGAGTCACATAGTCATGCTGTTGATACATTCATGTGAAGGTAAATCACGTTGAGCTAGGTAGATAAGAAATCACACTGGTGTATACACAACCAAGATAGGATAGAGACCATATATATATGAGAAGCCGCACAGGTGTAAATAAACCACACTAGGATAGAGACCACAGGTAATCGCGCTGGAGGAACAGACACAGACACGCTGGTGGATGGGAAGCTCACACAACAGTCACCGTGGGAGATCCCACAGAAACAGTGATCGCAGATAGTCGGGTGCGGATTACACATACAATCATGGTGGACAGAACAGTCACGCTGGCACCCACAGTCATGCTGGAGCCCGTAATCATGATAGAGAATGCAGACAGGCCGGTCATGCTGGAGTCCACAGTCATGCTGGAGCGTGCAGATAGATATGTCATGGTGGAGCTCGTAATCACGCAGGAGCGGGTAGACAGATCGGTCACGGTGGAGCCCGCAATCATGTAGGAGCCCGTAATCACGGTGAAGCAACCGACAGACAGGTGATGGATCAGGTAAGATCATGGTGGAGGATCGCGGGAGGTCTACGGGAGAAGATCCGAAAGGATCACGGATCACATTTGTAGACGCAGTGAAAGACCATGTTGACAAAGGAAACGTGGGAGGATCACGAATGCAGACCTTGAAGAAACAAAAATGCGGAGGGAGCAGAACAAATATTTGAGAAAGCTAGCAGAGAGAAATTCAGTCACGTTGGACAAAGAGAATGGATCAAATAATCCTTGGATAAGTTCCAAACCCTTTTTATAAGGTATTGGACAAAACATTTACGACGATCCAAAATAATAAAGGGTCCAATAAAATAAAAAGATAAAAGTTAAAATAACAAAGGTCCAAATAATAAAACCATAAAGTAAGTAAAATGGTCAAAGGTTCAAATATAACATTATAAACAAATGTTAATGGTTTTATATAATAATAAGGTCATAAGGTAACCAAAAAATTAGAGGGTCAAAGGTCCTTTTTAAAACATAAAGTCACCGTAACAATAAATGGTCCAATGGTCCTTTAATAAAACCATAAGGTAAATACACTTAGGATAAAATCCCTAAAGGAGTCATCATAATCAAAGGTGCACACAAGTAAGAGTGCCAGGACCAAGTAAGGTAGAGGACCAAGTGTCAACCAACAGGGTCACAACAATACTCACAGGATAAGGTGAACTATAAATGGTGGACAAACGACTACTTTATAGGACCAACAAAACCAGTAAACTTTTCTCTCTCTCAAGGTACATTGTTTTATATATTTTGTCATCACTGTATAAGGAAAAGATCCAACCAAATGGTACAATCCTTAGGTCCTCAACTCTGCTCCTAAGGGTTAGGCGCTAGGGACATCGTCAAGGGGTGGCCAGTCCCTTGAGGAGTAACCTAGCAATAACTGATTAGGAGAGGGGACATCAGACATCATTATCTTTCAGTCTTAAAGAATGGCTTTCAGCCCTAGGCTGAGTTTTAGTCTCACACTGAATCATGTTGATCAACCCCTGGACCCTAACCGAGTCCTCCATTCTCTCGGAGAATGGTTCTCAGTACTAAGCTGAGCTTCAGTCTCACACTGAAAGTTGATCAACTACCTGCAGGACCTACTTGGACATCGTGTCCTTGGTCCCAAACCAGAATAAATCTCTACCTCTACTTGCAGGCTCTACTTGGACATCGCGTCCCTGGTCCCATACCAGAATACCCTAGAGGCATATAGGGGCCCTAGCCACATGTTAGGGGCTTTGCCATGGCATCCACCTGCTTGGTCCCATACGAAGAACCCCAGGAGACTAATGGGAGCCCTAGGGTACCTTCTAGGCTCTTACTTTGCCCTAGTCAACTAACTAGGGTACCATCCTCTCTGAGAATGGGTCTCGTAGCTGCACTAACTTTAACACTCTCTCTCAGCAAGAGAGGCATTCTCAACAACACTAAGCTTGTCTCGAAGGTGCTTAGGCTTCGATAGAGGCTTAGTCAACACATCAGTAAACTTGTCTACTTAACAGAGCAGGCTGCATCATGTCCCATACATGGTTAACCTTCCTCTTGATGTGTACCTACCTGTCATAGAGCACAGGGTTTTCTGAGAGCTTGATCTTTTATAGATCTACGTGGAAGTTGTAACTGACTTCTTGCTGAGAACCACTTTCCGCACGTCATTTGACATCTTCCTAACCTGATGTCTGGTTGCCACCCATAAATGGAGGTTTCTAAAATAGTGACGTGGCTCATTTGAGATATCAAACCAGAGCAATCATGAACCTCTCAATAGATTACTCAAAGAGATCATCTGAAGACTCCCTGACCTCCTCCCTCTGCTCATCTAAGAGAGATGACTCATGCACTGGGCTTACTTCCATGTCTATATAACTGGAGAGGGTTCTCTGAAAACTTCCTTCAGGGGAGAATACAAATTTTCTTTGCAATCCCATTTTGTTGGGGATTGAGGAGCACTTTTGGCTCCCTCTTGATCTCTGAATTTACTAGTGTTCCATTCTATCAATAACAAATGCCTGGTAGCTTCTCTGGAGGATGACCATCCAACATAACTGATCCTGCAATTGTGGAGCCTCTTGCTCCCTCTGTACATGAGCACTCAACTCCCTCTTGAGTTGTACAATTAAATTATAAGCATAACCAGGATCTGCAAGCATTACTTGTCACATCATCCTCCTATATAAGTTCAGATTGAATGTCATCAATTTCACCTACTAACATAATTTTATCATTTATATATGTACACTACAGCTATCAAGAGCAAATCCATGAATTGAGATACGAAGTCCTCCCTATATCTGCCCTTATGCAGATTTTACATTGTCCATCACATTGAATATGAACCCATAGAGGCATCAACATTATATCATCTTCATGCAATAGTATACATTCATTGGCACCATTTAGATCATAATCCTAGACATGATATTAAGCTCTAAGCTTCATATTGATTAATGCATCATAAGCAATGGTTAAGCATTCTATGCACTTCTTAAATAATTTCATGTATCATCATACAACATATTCCATGATCATAAATTCTAACTTCCTTGTGCCAACGATCCTTGATCACATTTATCAATGAGTCATTAAATTCTTTTACTATAAGGCATCATAATTAAGTGGGCTTTCTTACTTGTCATTAACATACCTCCTTAATGGGCCATCATGTTCATAATCTATCAAATCTATTTTCTGATAACACTTGTTAGTACTAAAACACATTTCTTGTTCAGGTGTTATTGATCTAATCAATCAGATGTGTAAGTATCAGATCTCTTACTGTCTTTATCACTTTGATGGCTAATAATCTCCTTCAGCGAAGATCTGTAAAGTTCAAATCCAATGATTTAAGTCCTTACTGTTACTTTGGCAACCCTTAGGATCATTGTAGACTCTGTTACCCTCAAGACAGAGGTAACTACAACCTAAGCTCTGATACCATGTTGAAATTTAAGGGTTAGCGGTGTTTTAATACAAGTAATAAACTTAAATGCATGAACATATAAATTTAGATTCAGAACAGTGCTGCTAATAAAATTTAAACTGTAATAAAACAAAAAAAACATAATTTTCATCTCTTTCAACTTAACGCTCCATTGGTCACTGCGTTAACGTTGGTCCTTGAGAATCATCAAATGCCATATGTAGTAACAACATAGAAAATAATGCACAGTAAATATCAACAATAACAAATCATAACCAATATTTGAATCTGCCTTATACTCATATTTTATCTTGTCACCGAAGGGACAAGTCAACTAGGCAAACAATTTTATGTACTTGAGAGAGAGGGTTAAAGTAGACAGAAACAGACCTCAGACTCTTAGTCAACAAGTAGAGAGGCTCCAATGGAATGTACAGACTTGAGCAGTTTAGTCATACCCTGTACAGTCATGCTAAGGACACATAGTCACTCAACACAAGAGACATTCGGTCACTTAGCACAAGAGACATTCAATCATGCTCTCACACTCATGGTGAGAAATCCACAGTCCAAACTAGAAGGGCATCCTCACGGTCTTGTTGAGGAATAAACCCGCAGTCCACATAAAGTAATCTCACGGTCACTCTGGTTAAGAAACCTAGCACATACAAAAAAATAACCCCACGGTCTCAGTGAAGAACAAGCTACAGACCATACTAAGGTCATGGTGGAGAACACGCTACAAACAATATCAAGCAACACACAGTCACATAGCAGGGAGGATGAGCACACTAAAATCGAAACCACCATTTGGAGTCACACTGCAGTAGATTACGGCTACCATGCAGACAGTGTAAGGCATTCATGCAGAGGTGAGCCACAGAGGTAATTAAGGTAATAAGTTATGGTAAATCCCACGCGGAGACTCCCAATCGCATAAGGGTACAGAACACTGGATGCGCAGAGGATTTCACGCTCACAATCTCCCGGGAGAAGAGTGCTTACGGTGGCATACAGGATGGCTTGCTGAATTTTTTTCAGAATTATTCTTGAAATTTGTGCTGTACGGAACTGTAGAGATAGGCTGTACATATTGCTGTACGTACTGTATAGATCCGTACGGTACAAACTACACTTTTTCAAATTTTTTGTTCCTATAATTTTCCAATTTTTTTTCTCGAAAACCGTGCTATACGGACTGCCTATAATCTGCCTTGATTTCAGTGCCCAACCTCCTCGATTTTTGTGTTGTACGCTGCCTTGAAATCTGCTGTACGTCTCCTTGGAAAATGTGCCCAATCTCTGTTTTTCTCTCCTTGGAAAGTGTGTCAGAAATTTACTGCTCTCTCTCTCTCTGTTTGTGGTTTGAAATCTCTTCAAACCCTTGTCTTCTTCTTGCTATCTCTTCTCCAAAAATATCTTTTGTGAAAATGAACAATAATCTCTCTTTGCCTTTCTCGAGCCCTTTTTGTTTGAGTAACCTCCTCCTTGAGATCAATGACTTAGATTAAAATCCAACTACATGAGATCTAGGGCCCATCTCATTTCCTCTTTAAAAACACACTTTTTAATTAATATTGAGAATTTAATACTCACTCTCATTAATGGTCATAAAGTCACTTTTTAAATATAAACTCAAACATTTATTAAAAGGACACTTTATCATAAAGTCATTCTTGAATCTCGCCTTTTAATTAGGCTAGGGACCACATTTTAAAGTGTTCTTGTCCACCCCACTTATGAGTGAACAAACACTTCCTAGGTAAAAATTCAACATACAAGGATCCTCTACTATCAAGGGATGGGGTGAATTTGGACTCGCCAAATGTTATGGATGTGGCGTCGAAATCAACACTTTGTCTTTTTCCACCCTTCCTATACTTTCTTTATGCTTATTCTTCTTATTTAATGTATTTTGGATTGTCTTGTTTTGATACTTGTTCTCAAGTGATGATTCTTTTAGTCTTTGTAATCAACCATACCCCGTAGAGATGATGTCTCACGTGGATATATGAACTGGTGTAATGTATTCCCTCATTACATCCATGGCTGCATACATATTCAGTGGTTCCACTTCCTATTCCCTCAAGTTTTATTACATACTTCCGCAATGGTGTTAAGTGAGTTATACTTGTATCTTCACCTAGATCCTCTTCTAGTTCTTCTTTCTCTTTAAAGAATGGTCACTATGAATATTCTCATCTTCTTCCCTGTGATTTTTATTCAATGGTATCATAACCGGATTGGTGGTCTAACCCACCAACCCTGGGAACCAGAACCAGACTGGAATCGAAACTTGACAAAAATCGGGAAACAAACTGGATCAAAAAGCCGGTGTAGCAAAAATACATAAAATATTCATATTTTCAATATATATATATATATATATATATATTCATGTGCATCCATGTGAATTTAAATCATTATACATAAATTTGCAAAGTTTCTCATGTATATAGCAAGTAAGAGTGTATACAACCAAAATAATATCGAGTGCAAATACATATATGAAAAAAGGTACATCAACAAAGAGGCTATAAATGGCCTCTAAAGTCAAAATATAAGCATATGACTATAGCTATGTTGCACGGGGACCCGTTCCCCCCAAATTTTCACCCGTTCCCTGCGTTTCAGCGTTCTAGGGACTTTGGAACTCCTCGGGAACGTCCCCAAATGATCGGGGACTCCATTGGGGACCCGGGGACTTTTTCGTCGTACCCTAAACGTACCCCCAAAAATAGGGGACTTTTAGGGGACATCCCCGAAGTCCCTAGACCAATCGGGGACTCCCACGCGTCCCCTTTCCTGTATATTAAAAAAGAAAGTAAAAAAAAAAAAATTTAATTAAAATTTTAAATTTTAAAAACTTAAAACCCTACCCTTCATTTATGCTTTAGATAGACTCTTTCTTTTGCATATGAATTTCAAGTTTTAAACTTTAAAGACTAAAATATTTATGTGATTACATTTGTAGACTTTATTTGTAGACTTTAGTCTTTTATGTTTTATAAATGATTCATAACTTTTAAATTGAAATTGAAATTTTTATGTTTTTTTATAGAGTTTACATGGCAGATATTTTAATTTCATGCTACAATCATGTTTTGATTTTTCACTTTTATGACTCATTTATCTCAATCAAAGGCTGCAAATATGTATGTTTTGATGTTTCATTGTTTCATTGTTTTATGATAAAAATTCATGGAAGCTATTTTAATATTCCGCTGCAAAGATGTTTTATTTTATGATTTATCTCAATGTAAATAATTTTTATTTTTAATTATATATATATATAATAATATATATATATATATATATATATATATATTATTTTTAAATTTTATATTATATAATTGCCGTCCCCAACCTGTTGTCCTCTGAAAAATTGGGGGTGCACTCTAGCCGTCCTAGAAACTCGTCCCTGTGTCCCCTGCGTGCCCCCGTCCCCGAGACCAGTGCAACATAGGACTATAGTCTAGAATCTACAATCTAATGATTCTAATCATATATCAGAATTATCTGAGTTCCCATGCTCAGACTCAGAGTCATCATCTACATCCTCAACATGAGCATGGCTTGACTCCCCTAGGCCTGTAGGCAACATCAATGTCCACATCCTCTTGTTGTGGAAGAGGGTCTAGGTCAATCCATATAAGGTTAAAAGAGGTTGTGGGTCAAATAAACATCTCACATGTGGACCCTTTTTTATTTTATTAAAAAAATTGCAAATTCGTTGTTTTTTGGGGGTCCCTAGTGTTATTGTATGGAACCGGCCAGTCGGTTTTGTCAATAATTGGAAAAAATGGTTTGAGTGCATGATTTGGGGGGACAAAGCCTGTAAACTGGCCCAATCGGCCAGTTTTGTTAAAATTGGTTGGGTTCTGATAACATTGCTTTTATTCCCCACAAACACCATTAGATTGAAAAACAAAATCATATAACACATGAGGAAATCTTTTTGAGTCTTTGATGGAAAATCTATAATAGAATAAGGGAAAAGAAAGAATAGGAAGAAAGAGCAAATAAGCAAACAAACTAAGTTGTAAAAAACGTGGAAACCTGTACAAGTTTCCAAAACGAGAACGCTCGAAAACATGAATGGGTATGTTGGGGAAACACGATATATAAAAAATAAAAAATTATAGATATACAGTTTTTGTGAAATAACACATTTTCTTGCAAGGAAATACAAATGATAAACTTAATGACATTTTAGAAGGAAATCCATGTCTATATTAACTTTCACAATGATTACATGATGCAAAATCCCATAGCTTGGTGTTCTTAACTAATGCCAATCCAATGAAAACACTACAATTCTGCCAACCTTGAATCCTAAAAACTGTTAAGTCTATGAAATTTTGAATGGGATATGAAATTCTACTTTCTCCATATGAAGTCTGTTGAGGTTGGAACCACTCTTAAACACCCTGAAACAATTAATGGTAATGTTAAAATTTTAAGTAATATGATAGAAAAAGTAAGATAAAAGAGTGTATCCTTTAAGAATTTAATATCATCTGTAATTACCAAAGTGGCAAACTCCATAGGCTCAATCCCTATCTTTGTTTTGTCTTAAAGGGTCATTGGCGCAGATAGGGCAATATTTTCCAATGGGTCCCATGCTCCTCATGGGCACTTGGGTGGGCCCAAAAACTAAGAAAAAAGTGCTCGAAATGTCATTGGAAACTGCTAAAATGCCTTGGAAATGTCATCGGCCATACCATGCAACGTTTCCAGTCTAGAGATGGGAACGCCATATGGTATGGCCAATGGTGTTTCCAAGGCGTTTCTTACATGTTTCAACATTTCTGAGTGTTTTGTGTGAAATTTTCAATACTCTTGAAAATTACTTAAGCCCAACTCGGTCTCAAGTCTCTCTAAACCACATGCAAGTTATTTATTACATGAAACACATGCACTGATTCACTCCTCCCATGCATTGATTCACCCTCTCTTGTGTGCTCAGTCTCTAAGATCTTAGATGATGAATCTCCTGCCTCGGATGGTTCCTCTCTGCCTTAGAAGAAGTGTGCTAGATCTCTCTCAAATCTGTGCTCCTCCTCTTCCTGATGATTGCACCCTTCTTTTCTCAAGAATGCACTCTCAACCTCATGCAGTAGCTCGCTCAACCTGTGTAGATAAACTCTCTACTCAACACTATCAAGGACAACGTGCCCCCATCTGCCTCTTCTCTCTTTTATAAGCTTTTGGTGACTTTTAGGGTTCCAAAACCCTAACCTACTTTTCATGCACACCTACTTTCCATGCACATGCATCACCTACTTTCCATGCACATGCACATGCATATCTCATGTAGCATGCAGATCTCATGCACATGCATCATGCAAATCACACTACTGCATTAAATATTGGTGCATGCCTGTATTCCTCGCATGCAGCTAGTAAAGGTCACAGAAACCTCTGCATGTTTCCACCACCAGAACCATGACAACTAGTAGAGTGTATCTCACACTCTACATCAGTGCCTATACTGCAATGTACCTTCATGCTTGGCATCAGCACATGAAGGACATCTCGAGTTACAAAACTCAACATTTTGGGTACTAGGACATGGCCAAAATAAGAATTTCCTGCAACATGGCAAATAAACACATAAACAACACTTAAATGAAAAAAAACAACACAGTATAGGCTTAGAGATTACCTCTCTAATAATAGTATAATATCTATGGCGGCCTTCTTTCTTTCCTCCTGGCTCTCACAAATCTAATATGCTCAAAATCCAATACTTTGCCCACTCAAAACCCTAACCAAAGATGGACGAAATGAGAAATATAATGAGAAAAGAAGATAAATTAGGGGTTTTATAAGCTCAATCCCTTTTTACATATGGTGTGGGGCCTATGGAAAAAAGACTAAGTCAGCCTTTTTGGGTGCCTATTGTTGGAGCACCTGTGGGAGTGCCCTGGAAGTGGCATAAGTGCACGGTTATGACATACAACAGGGAACAATGATTTTTGGTTTGAAAGCATGGGTAAGCTTTCCCATGCATAACTGGTTAAAACTTAAAACTAATGGATGATAAGGTGATTTCCATAAAAGTTGATTGCATCTTTTGCCAAACTGCCTCCTTTTTGTTTAAATTTTGAATCACATGGTTGAATTCCACTTGTGCTAAATCATCTTTCTTGAGTTGGTTAGTGTCAGGGTTGTCTGATCAATGGTGATTGAGATGGCTTTGAGTAAAACCATTGGAAGATAAGGTGGTCTGTGTTCAAGTTGATTGCCCTGTGTTTAAAACTTAAAACCAATGGATGGTAAGGTGATTTCCATAAAAGTTGATTGCATATTTTGCCAAACTGTCTGCCCTTTTGTTTTAGTTTCAAGTCGCATGGGTAAACTCCATTTGCTCTAAATCATCCTTCTTGAGTTGGTTAGTGTTAAGTTTGTCCTAATAATGGTGCTTGAGCTGTCTTTGAGTTTATTGCTATGTTGCACAAGTTTCCGGAACGCAGAAATGTTGGGAACATGGGTACGGGTATCTGATATGTCTAGAAGTTTCCCCCAAATTTGCAGGAAACGACAGGTTGGGAACAACAATAATATATATTAATTTTTTTTAAAAGATATAAAAAGTATAAAATTAAAATAATGAAAAAAACATGAGAAGAAAAAAACATTACACAAACAAGATGACTTAGCTTATCCCTTATGTTATGGTTGTAACTAGAATCTCTTAGCGAATGGAAATGACTATAAAATTAGGATTACCATCCATGTCATTGATTATATAAGGTAGACTCTTTCTAAAGTGGGGACTTTTAGAAGTTATAGTTCCTATATTTGTGGCTAAAAGTATAGAGTAAGTTTTCAGTTTTGTGTTAACCATGATTAAAATGGATTAGAATATTATATGTTTACATGACATTCTATGCTAGAGTATTTGCAAAAGTGTATAAATAGTCAATTTTAAATTATTATAACATAAAAGTCAAGATAATTTTTATTTAAATTGTAATATATGAATTTAATTTTAAAGTAAGATTTAAAACTATTTTCATTTGGTTAAAAGTTTATTTTTTTATTCATAAAGTAAATAGTAAAATATATAAAAAGTCAAAATAGATTTACATTTATTATTGATTAGTGGTAACTGCAATTTAGCGTAGGGATGAGTGAATACTCTAGCACAGGTGGTCAACACAAATCAGTGCACCAAATCGACAACGTTGCACGAAATAGACTTTTTCTGCAACTTAGTTTTCTAGAGAAAAATGATGAGTCAACCATGTATATGTATGGTTGCGAGGAAATAGGAATGTCGTTAACAACCCTCCAAGGAGAGGATCCCACATTTTCAACGACATGCACAAATAAACCAGAAAGTGATAAAGATGAAATGATCTCACAGACGACGATGAGAGGGTCAGGTATATATTTAATTCAAGTACTACACATAAAAATGTTTATGACATTGTAACTTTGATTTGTTTTGTCTTTAATGTTCCATACATTCACTCTCGGGTTGCAGAATGCCCTAGGTGTATCCTTGCATTTCCTTCTCCTCTTCCTTGGAAATTTCAATTTTGATTGGTGGTGATCATGAATGTGTGGAAGCTCCTGGTGAAGGAAACGTGCAAGAAAAAGTCCCCAAGCTCCCTATTTTAGAAGGTAAAAGTTCCCAGTAAGTTCCCAACCATTCGAAATAGTTCCCGCTAGATTTGGAACGTTCCTTACTAGTTTCCAAGTTCCCTAGGACATCGAAACTTCGGGAGTGAGTTTCCTAAAGGCCGGGAGTAGTTCCTGTTCTACATAGGTTTATTGCTCTTTATGCCAATAATGACAACTATGTAACCAACAAAATCGAATTTCTTCATCCCCAACCTAATCGCCAATAAGTTAATAACATGTCTTTCAGCAATGCAGATGCCTCAACATATTTTTTTTTTGACATTTTGCCTAGGCCCTATTCAAAGGTGAGACATTCCTGGTTGGGTCACAAATGAGCTCCTGAGCCTTGACTCTCTTTGGAGACAATGGATTTACTTTTCAAAAGAAGATAATAATTTGTGTTACAAATGACCTTGGTAATTTTCCCCCCCTTGGTGTTAGACATGTGTCCTCATTCTATTTGGTTTGTGAAGGGCCTAATCTTGACCATCCTGCAGCTATTAGTGGTCAACTTGGCAAAATTGCAGGAAGGCAGAAAAGGATCATTGAGCAAGGTAGAGGGAAAATCAACAAGGAAGATAGGAGAAGAGAGTAAAATAAATTAATGTACATTTTTATAGTCTTGTTTATATAGTACTTAATTCTATGATGGACATTATACATATCAAATTTATATTATTTGTAAATTTTATGAAGTTTCAGATTTAAACTTTCAAGACGGAAATATTCTGTAGTCGCGACTCCCACTTTTACAGACTTGATTGAAATGTCGTGTTTTGCTAGTTTGGGTTGCTGTGAAACCCTTATTCCCATGTATTGTTACTGACATTATTACATAATATCCACTTTCTATGTTGTATATATATATAAGACTAATATCCTCACTTTTTGCTATTTAAGAGTTCGTTAATGCTAACTTGAAGTCTGACAAAATTTGGTTTTGGTATAGTAGGAATTTCAGGAACATTAAAATATGTTCAAATCATTTTAGTACTCTAGTCGCCATGAGGATAGTTGAGAGTCAGTCTGTTCAATATTTCGATACCAACTGTGATTTTAGTATTTTCTTTCTATTTTTTCCTTTCATTGTCTTAAATGAATTATTCCATAGAGCTTTTTTATATGCTGCATGAATTTTCAACTGAAGTAGGCAATCATTTTAATGTCAGTGACTAGTTTGTTTAATTATATTCTACTAATTTGGATGATTCAGTGAATTCCTTCTCTTCATTTACATGGTTTTGCATTGAAGATAGGGCTAAATGAAATGATCAATTTGAGTTATCTACATTTCATTTTGTTAGCTATTTTGATTTAACTGACTTCTTGATAAATATGTGCAAGGTTGTAGTTAACCAGTTTTCTCGAGTTGGTGCAAATGAACGGTGCTCTTTTTTTGGAAATGTATCCCTAGCAAAGGATATATCTCTTACAGATCTTCGCAAACTGTACCATGTGGTATTATTGTCATTATTAGCTGTCCATATTTGATATGAAAATATATATTTTGTCTCTGACTTGCACACTCATTATTGCCCGTAAGCTCATTCTTATGATCTCAAACAAGAGCTCTCTATAAAATATTATTGTGATTTTGATAGGTAGTACTTGCTTATGGGGCAGAAAGTGATAGAGAACTTGGTATTCCAGGAGAGGTATGTCCTAATGTAGTAAATTGTTTCATACTTCAATTTGTTGTTTTGGTTGCATGGCACCAGTCACTTCATTTCCCTTATTTCTATAGTTTTATGGTTGAGGGTTCTCTAATACATCAATGCCTTTTGACTGGCTCAGAATTTAACTGGAATTCATTCTGCAAGAGAGTTTGTTTGGTGGTACAATGGTCATCCTGATTGCACCAGTTTTCCGGTGGATTTGCAGAGCACTGATACAGCAGTTGTCCTTGGTCAGGTGCCAATTTTCAGTCCATTACAGGCTAGTTACTTTGGTTTAATTTGAACAGCTTCTGAAACAATGCTACTCAAATATGAAGTAGAAAATAATGAATTTGCCAACAAATTCTGTATATTAGGGAACGAAATGGCCAGTCAAAGACATCATCTAAGGCCCTCAATTCACATTAAGGGGTATTTTTTTCAAATAAGAGTAATATACATTTTCTTAAACTTCAATTCATAGTAATAGTAATTTGCAATAGTAAAAATAAATTTAAGCAGAACAGGGAAATAATCACAACAAGACTAATTTTCACTTAAATAAAAGTAATAACCAAGAATTTATTAACCATAGGACAAAGAAGACCTGAACCCATGAGTTTAGGTTTACAGTTGTACCACCTTCCAACCAACCTCTCAATCATAGACTGAGAGGTCTCGAGCCCTCACTCAGCAATACCAAGCCAGCCAAGACCATCATCATTAGGATCCTACCCTCATCCTCCAAACTTCCATCGCCCTCTATTTTCTCCAAGAGCCTAGAACCCATGAAGAGCAGGAACAAGGGAAGAAGCGCCCCCCCCCGCTTCTCATTTCCTTCCTTTTCTCAATTGGACACATGTCCACATGCAAAAACTCCCCATGCAAAATTCTGCTAATTAGACAAATAGTTTGTAATTTACTTATTTTTCCTTAATAACCGCCTCTTTAATTTAATTACTGATTAAATGATTTGAATTTGTTAAGTTATATGCTTATGTTCTCATGAATCCCCGTGTCCTTTTAGTATTTTTAATATAGGCATATGAGCCTAGATAATCTAATATTATTGTACAGGAATAGGACTCCACTTGTGTGGCCATCATGACTGTGTCCCACACCTACACTATAGCCCAGTTATATCCCCCAAAACTAATGCAAATATGTGACAGATGGGTGTTACACATCAATAAACTCTTGTATTTTTTTGGTTTCAGAGATTTGGCTACCTATTGGTTATTGGTTCTTCCTAATTGCAGCTTCTTATAAAGGCTGCTTAATGACAAGTTGGACCTGGCCATTACGGTCAATCGGCCAGTGTTGGTTTATTTTCTACTAGATTTACCAATGGATATTGTAGGAGGTTACCAAATTTGACAGTGGTGGAGGAATGGGATTGTTCACAGCCTGCAATGCATGAACTGCTCTATTTACTTCTGTGCAAATCACTTTCATGGAGCAATGACCAATTCTGTGTGGGCTTTTAGACAGATCATGGCCAGTCTCCTACTTAGTGTGAGCCCAAAGTTCAAACTGTCTTAGGACTTGGTCAACCTATGAACTCCTCTGGGATCAATGCTTTCTTATTCTAATATGGGTCGATGCTTGACATTTGGCAGTCAGAAAATCCAATCTTAA
The DNA here is from genome assembly GCA_001517045.1 of Pseudotsuga menziesii. Classification (NCBI taxonomy): domain Eukaryota; kingdom Viridiplantae; phylum Streptophyta; class Pinopsida; order Pinales; family Pinaceae; genus Pseudotsuga; species Pseudotsuga menziesii. The sequence continues at coordinate 201,990 of LPNX010820456.1, read as the reverse complement.
ATGAATTAGGAAGAGTGAAAGGAAAATGCCATTTTGGTTCTCTTAGCATTCTGTAAGTTGATTTTTGTAGCCTCTTGATTAGCTGCCTTTGGAAGAGGTGGATGCTAATGAAGTAAATCTCATATAAGCTCTATAATCTAAAAAGTCAAGACCTTTGCGCTGGAGACTTATCAGATTGTTTTTTTAATTATCATTGACTACAAATTTGATTCAAAGTTCTCCTTGACAAGAGTGAGGTTCTCTACTAAGTATGATTTGCAGTATGTTTAAAATAAGTTATTGTTGAAGATGTTGAAAATTAAAGGAAATTAAAAGGGTAATCGGCACCAATGTGTACCATCATTACCCAGCTAAGCATGTTCATTTCTTACATAAAGTGAGAGACCCTAATGACTGCTGAACACCCAGGGATAGACTCATTTATAAAATGGGATCTGCACTCCTTCAATGTGGGCATGGATTATTAAAACAGTAGATGGCCAATCATATGGGAGTGAGCCTTTGCCACAATGCTGAGAAGATTTCATCTTCAAGTAGGAACCTTTGCCTTTGCCAATCATATGTTTCTGATGTTGACTTATTTAAGTGCATTACTTTAAAGGTTCTTTGCATACCCGGAAGAATGCTAAATATTGGCTTTGGAAGCCTCCACCCTAATTATTTTGTATTATTGGATGCTGCTCTACAATTCAAGTGAAGCCTGAAATATGAGAGTTATTTTTTACCTTTTGGTCTGTATACAAAGCAGCATTTGTGCTTGCCTAGAGTGTGTATATACTCCAGTTTCTGAGTGTAACCATCATTGACAATCAATAAACGTACTCCAGTCTCATGTTACTGAAGAGAGGAGGAAGCAAAGTGACAATGTCAGGCCTGTTGAATTATGTGACCTATTATTTTCTAAATTATAAGGTTCTGCACTGCCAAAGGAATGGATTCATTAGCAGCTGAAGCAGTCATAAATCTTGGAGTTCACAAACGGGCAAGTACAACTTGTCTAAGAGGGGGAGGTTATATTACACTTCTTAAGTACAAATGGATGGATTTTTTCCAATTTTATGTGCAATGCAACATATTGCAAGGCCTATGTGATTTTCACTTTGAAATCAAGCTCTAACATTTTGTAGAATATAGGTAACAGCTACCGAAGGAGGAGGGTGCACAATAGAGCATAGTTTTAAAAATCGGTCGAACCGGTTTCGGAATTGTCCAATTCACCAGTTTAATGGCTAACTGAATCAAACCGGCCAATAAATCAGATCGGTGACCGGTTCGGTACCGAACCGGCCGATTCAGACACCAAATCGGTCGGTTCAGTATCAAACCGGTTTGCTCGGCCGAGTCTTGACTAAAACCGACCGATTTGTATGGATCCTTGCAAACGTTAAAAACAGGGTTTTTTAAATCATAAGATTATTTCTATTGTTTAAACCTATGTCACAGGGTTCGACGAATTTTATGCTTGAAGTTCGAAATTCGCTAAACTCCAAAAAAAATTTGCAATTCGTTTAGGTTCGGCGAATTTCAATGCCGAACCTCAAGGCGAATCGAATCGAACCGTATCGAACTTTAACGAACTCGAACTTTATCGAATTTCAAGCGAATCTCAAACGAATTTCAAATCAAATTTCAATTTTTGTCCTTTCGCCAGTTCGCGCGTTCCACTGTCCTGTCGCCGGTTCCCACTTTCCAAGGTTTTCTCTCGACTCCCAGGTCCACCGCTCTCATATCCCGAGTCCCAACTCCATTTTTGCTCACCTACCAGGCTACCGCGACGCCCTCTGCAACTCGACAGTCCACTCTGTGTTCAAACTTCAGCTCACAGGCTACAAGACTGAGACTTGAGAGTATGATCTTGTTTCTTTTAAATGAAGAAATAATTTGAACCTGAAAGCATCTTTATGCTAGAGGAATAGGGATTTATTTAGCGTCTTTTTTGTTTGCAGTTCATGTACATGGAGGTTGCAACTTGCAAGTTGCAGCATTAAACATAAATTATAATGATAAAATTTGATATATTTTCTTCATTTGTTTTATTGTATGTTTTATTATATATATGATTTTTTTTATATTGGCGAACCTAATGCCGAACCTCATCCCGAACTTCATAAAAAAAATCGAATTCGAATCGAATTTCAAGGTCGTTGAACTCGAATTCGAACTCAAACCATGTGACATAGGTTTAAACATTATATATAAATGTTGAAGCTATGTGGAAAGATTCGATTTCTTTAAAAGACTTTAAAATTTTAAATGGAACCGGCCTATTTGGACACCACAGCCTAGGGTTTCTTGTCTTTTACAATGACGAATCCTATTTGATCATGCCTTATGAGTTAAATATAAAAGGGAAATATTTCTTAAGGATAAGAATAAAGATTTGATGACTTGTCATGTTAACTCCAGGTCAATATGACTTTAACTATGGTTACTCTTATTGTTTGTAAGGTTTCATTTGCATGTTTCTAGGCTTATAACTAAAGGTCTTCATTGTTTCATAAAAAAGATGCTTTCATTTGATGAATAAAATTGAGAGGAGTCGAGGAATTCTTTCGTAGTGTAATTGTTTTATTAAATTTTATTTTCAAATTATTAATAAATTCTCAGACTGTAGTAGATTTCATTCATGTTAGCATTCATATATTTAGTTACTATTCTTTCTAATCTTAATTTTTTTGAATTAATTAGTTAGTCATTTGTTTATTTAAAAATACATACATACATACATCTCTCTCTCTCTCTCTCTCTTTATATATATATATTTTATTTATTTATTTTTTAATTATTTAATTATTTATTTTTTTAAGATGGAACATCGCTCGGGAAACCCTTAGGTACTTCCCCATTTATTTTAGGATGGTACCCTAGGTAAACTGTCGACCCTGATTATGGGGCCTAACCTGGTGGGGACATTGAGTGAGGCCCCTGATAGCCACCCGGGGATTTGACCCCGAGACCTTCTGCTTGCGTAAACAACTCTCAATCACTCGAGCTAACCCACCAGGCTACACACACACACGCGCGCGCACACACACACACACACGTGCACACACACACACACACACACACATATATATAATTTAATTATTTATGTATTTTTGAGCAAACTGATTAATTAAATTCAAATCGACCAATTCATTACCGATTCCGATTCCGATTTGGAGTTGACCCTCGACCAATATCGAGTCCAATTCCGAATTTTCAAACTGTGCAATAGAGTGTGAAAAGACAAGCACTTTGATATATTATAACTGTCTCCAATGCTTGCATGAGATTTATCATTTGTCCAATTAATACCTTATTCTCCTTAAGTTGGTACAACTAAAGTTTATTTTGCAGAGTTTCTAGAAATAATATTGAAGGCCATTTCAATTTCTTAAATTGTATGTCTCAGAAGGATAAAAATAACAAGAATTTTGTCATTCTGTCAAAGTGCACATGTGGTGTATTGTTCTGTTGAAGCATATGAGGCATGCTTGCAAGGTATTATATTAATACTTACTGTCATCTGCCATATGTCAATACTGATTCCCAGTTGGTCACCCATCCTAGTACAAATGTAGGGTGAGCATGCCCTTAATTGTGGATTTTCATCTTGAAGTATTTTGAACCACCTCTCCAAAATGGCCATAGCTGTACCTAGTTCATAATTTTGCTTGAAAAGTAGTATGATAATACTTACTGTTAGATGCCATATTTAATTTGCAGGAGGCCACATATCCTAGCACTAATGTAGGGTGAGCAATGCCCATCCAATTAATTGTGCATATTTAACTTGAAGTATCTTGAACCAACTCTCCAAAATTTCCATGGCTGTTATCGAGTTCATAATTGCAATGTTATGTACAAGAAGGGTTATTGCAAATCTTGACTCTTGAGAACAAAATTGTGCTAGAGTTGGACTCCATGCATAGTATGACTAGAGCATATAAAACTAAGTTATCTAATTGTGCTAGAGTTGGACTCCATGCATAGTATGACTAGAGCATTTACAAATAAAACTAAGTTATCTAATTGTTGATGTTTCTCTTGGTTGCAGCATTGGGCAGACATTCTCCTAGACTGGTCATGCTGATTTGACCAAGGGGGAATAATACATTCATCTGCGGGAAATGGCCATGCTGATTTGGCTAGTAGTGAATGGCCCAGGCAAGTGCAGACAATCTCCCATTATCTTGAGTCGTATGGTGTGGGGAGATTGGCCCCTCGGGGTGCTGTCACATTGCCTGCTCTGTAAGGGGTGATCTTTTCTATATTAGAGGTTTGACTTTATTATTTGATAGGGGCTTTCATCCCCTTGTGGAATATACGAGTTCTAATGTTGAATTGATGTAGACTCTAAGAAGTGTACGGGACTTCTTAGTGGGTCAAATCAACATCAGAGCTCTATGTGTGAATAGACGTGCATGAGAGGGTGGTCAAATTTTTTAGTGAAGAAGAAATAACCAAGAAGACAAGTCATACCATTGAAGAAGCCCAAGAAAGCATTGAAGGAGTCCTAGAGAAAATTGAAGACAAGAAGACAAGTCGGCACTAGAAGAGAAGGACAAGTCGGCCCCATCAAAAGTACAAGTCGGCCTAGAGGTGAAACAAAAGTGAATCAAAGTGTATAAATAAAGTGCTCACACATTTCATTTGGACCATCATCACATCACATCTTTCCTTCTCATCTTGTGCACACTTTCCAAGAAGGCCTAACAAAAGGCAAAAGGAGCAATTTTTGGGGTTTCTTATCATCTCTAGAGGTTCATTACCCTTGTTAAGGTTTCCTCATGAAGGAGGTTCGCTATCTATGCTAGGTTTTCTTCATGATTGGTAATGTACTTGAATTGGACTGTTTTCTTCTAAGAAAATTGCGTTGGGTTTTCTCCCAAGATTGGGTTTCCCAAGGTAAAATCTTTGTGTATATTGTGCATGGATGTCCTTCTATGATCTTGTGTTTCTGCTGCAATTTGAACTTGAAATTTTCAGTGTATAATTATTCAATGATAACAGTGGGATGAAGTTACTGTTTGAAAATCATTAGGAAGTAATTATCAAGATTTGAAAATTGTATTTCTACTACTATAAGAAAATTCAACACTTATCTCCTGACATCTAGATGTCTTGGGTCACCACAGTTCCATAGGGTGTAAATCTATGATGCTAAGTTGTCATATTCCAGGCATAATAAATACTATTGAGGTCACCCATTTTAGTACTACTCTATGTATAGAATTGAGTCACCTTATCTCTTGAAATCTATATGTCTCATATCATCATTGCTCTATAGGGGGTCGACTCAATCTATGATGCCAAGTTGTCATATTCTAGACATCATAGATACTATTGATAGAGTCACCCATTCTAGTACAACTCTAGGTTGAGCACTTCATTACAAAGTTTCATCTTGGAAAATCTTGAAGTAATTCCTTAAAATACTTAAAATACTTATAGATAAAGAAATAGAGAAAGTAATAGACATTACACATGACCATAGAGAAGCATGTTAGCATTTTGTAGCTCGAAGGTACTCCTGCATTAGGTGCCTAGGTGCAAGGGTTTGAGATGATGTAGTCTCATTAAAATATGTAAAGTGGCTTTATTAAGAGCATTTATTAAAGTACTTTATGACGTGACTTTATAATTTGAAAGTGAGATGTAATTTATTAAGTTTATAAAGTGACTTTTAGATTATAAAGTGTACTTTTTAAATATTTAGGGTAAAAGTGTCTTTTCGAATGTAATGAGTCTTTTATATAATTTCACTTAAAGATTTAAGTGAACTTGAGAATAGATCTCATCCATCGATCTTGTGGCCAAGATATAATCTCAGTCGTAGAAGGTGAAGAGGCAAGAGGATTTACCCTAATGCGAATATAAAAAGACACATTGAGACTTCATTGGCATGCATTCCAAGAGAAGTTGGAGAGGCACGAATTTCAAGAGGGAGTCTTGGAGGGAAGAAGGAGCAACTTGAATCCCCAGGAGAGTGCTTTTGTGAGCAACACAAGGGAAGCAAGGTAACAACAGAAGTAGAGGCTCGAATCTCAAGGTGGGGGCTCAAATCTCAAAGGCGGGGCACAAATCCCAAGGCACTATATAACCATTAAAAAGGGAAGTTCGAAAAACATAATTGTTGGGGCCATACTATTGAGTTTAGGTACGCATAAAATGAGGAGCATGTGGCATCTTTTTCGAGGTAGTTTCATGGCAGCTGAAGGAAAGCCATTTTGTTGAAGAGGCCGGGCACAAAAATCGAGAGAAGACTGCTATAGTTGTTTATGTCTTGTTCTGTACAGTTTGGAATGCCCGTAGAGTGCGTTTTCTAACTTCTAGTGTAGAGTTTTCGAGGTGATATTTGTTGAATTTTTGAAACTTTTGTATAGATAAATGCTTTCTTACGGTTATTATTGGATTTCTATGCATAAAACATTTCTATAAAGCATTTAACATGTAGGATCTAGTCAAGAATAACAATAGACAAGAGACAACATTTTATCCTAGGAAACCCTCATGAGGAAGAAAACCCAACAGAACTTCTTCATTGTAGATTCATCAACAAAATACAATGTTAATACAATGAAGATCTAAAGCTCTTTCATAGAAAGATACCCCATATACAAAGATAAGATAAGATAAAACCCGAGATATTAGTCCTTCAACTGCTGCTTCTCTCTCTTGTGCACTTGTTTTATTGACTTAATGTGCAAATGAGGTAGGCGTCCGTATTTATACCTTCATTTTCTATTTCCATGATTTCTAGAACTTTCTGAAGGTTTCCTTTTTAGAACTTTTCAGAGGTTTCCTTCCTAGAACATTTTGGAGGTTTCCTTTCTAGAACATTCCAGAGGTTTCCTTTCTAGAACTTTTCAGAGGTTTCCTTTATAGAACTTTTTGGAGGTTTCCTTTCTAGAACTTTCCAGATGTTTCCTTTCTAGAACTTTCTGTAGGCTTAATGACCGATATAAGAATATCTTCCGAAGCTACAATATTTCAACACTCCCTCTTAGCAAGGAAGGTATTCTTCTAGTATCACCATCAAAACTGCAGTTGTACATCTTGACCTTTTACTTGTTGGCATTTCCATGAATCTATCCATCACTATAGGTTTTGTACGAGCAAGCCCTTAACCACATCATGCATCCAGGATCTCAGCACAGCATCTCACTAGTGTGTGCAGCCTCATCGTCCTTTTGGACCTTTCGGGTCTTAGCGTCCTTTCAGACTTTATGTCATTACGAGACTTCCATTTGATCCATCTGCCAACTCTACAAGTTGCACACCTACCAACTTTGTTACGCATGCCAACTCTACAAGTTGTATACCTGCTAGCTCTGCTGCGCATGCCAACTATACAAGTTGTGAACCTACCAGCTTTGCTACACATGCCAACTCTACAAGTTTCTCACCTGCCAGCTCTGCTAGCTGCATGCCAATTTGCCAATCCTGAGGACTGCACATACTAGCTTTGCTATGCACCTGCCAGTCCAAAGACTGCGCATGCTAGCTCTGATGCGCACCTGCTAGTCCGAAGACTACGCATGCCATCTCAATTGCATACCTGCCAGCTTCGAAGATTGTGCCTTTGGATCTTGTGCCTGTGAATGACTACCTGTTGCTACCACACTCGGTGTGTTCCTGCCTCTTGAGATCGCACATGTAACACATCACTCCCTCTCATGAGGAAAGTCCCTCTAGACTACTCCAAGCTTGTCCTTGAAATACTCAAATTTTACCCTTGACAGAGGCTTAGTCAACACATAAACTATCTCCTCGTCTGATGCAACATACTGGAGCTTCACAACTCCCATCTGCACCATATCATGAATGTAATTGTACCTGATCTCGACATGCATGGATTTGTCGTGAATACAAGTCACCTTTAACTTGAGATCAAGCAGACGTGAAAACAACTTTCGAAGCCAGATAGGTTCGCCACTGGTTGTATATGTTGCTATATATTCTACCTCGGCTGTACTAATAGCCACACTAGTTTGCTTCCTGCTGAGCCACGAAATCATAGGTGACCCTAGACTGAAGCAATATCCTGAAGTACTCTTCCTGTCTATGACACTACCGTCCCAATATTAATCAACATAGCCATGCAGTCTGATCTCACGGTCTGAAACATATCTGATACCATGATCAAATTGTACCTTTCGGGTACCTCATCACATGCTTTGCACCAATCAAATGAACATGTCTTGGCTCAACCATATACTGACTCAAGGTGTTCATAGCAAAGCTTATATCTGGTTTCGTGTTCGTTAAGTACATCAGCAAACCAATCATCTCTCTGTACATGGTGGCATCCACTATCTTTGATGAAGTATCACTCAATAACTTCAAGTTTGTCACCATTGGTGTAGGCATGGATTTACAATCCATTATCCCAAACCTTTTCAAGATCTCAATTGTGTATTTTCCTTGACTGAGGAAAATCTCATTTGGTCTTTGCCACTATTCTAATCCCAAGAATCATGCCAAGATTCTCAAACTCTGAGATCTTCTCCCTCTTAGTGAGGGGAGACATCTGGTATCACTCTGAACATATCCTTGAGGTGCTAAGGCAAGCATCCCTTGCTTCAGATAGAGGCTAACTTATAATGTCTCTGAATTTGTTTCCACAATCTGTGTTGTCGTTTCTCCCTCTGAAGTGGAGTTTTTTGCTCCTTTTGCAATTGAGCACTATCCTTCCTCTGCATCTTAACATCTTATACTTTTTGCAATGGTACATCTTGCATTCGGTGACTGTTGATCTTCGGTTATCTCATCCTTTGTATGGAATAGGTCATCTACATATAACAACCATCTTTAACCTTATAACAAAGGTTGAAATTTGCATCAATTAACTTTCTATATTGGCATACTATGCCTTGGGTGCCTTTTGTACGAAGCCTTCTATACATGTGATTTTTTGTCTAGTTTTGAATTCTTGTGGCTGCTCTCCGTACACTTTCTCTTCAACAACACCATTCAAAAAAGTTGTTTTCACATCTATCTGGTGTACCTTCCATTTCATCACTGCAGCTATCGAAGTGTATCTCGCCACAGGAAAACATGAACCTTGCTTTGTACTTCCGTAGTGTGCTTGATTTTGTAAATCTACTTGAGGGTCATTGTTGAACAATCATCACTTGTTCTTCGGAACAAGTCTCATCATCCTTCTCTTGTAGGTCATAGCATACGGTCTTTCCTACAAGTCAAATTTAGTCATATGATTAGTAACATTTCATAATCATCAAATCATATTGACATTTTAATAACAATTTCTTATGCATATTGACATAATTCACACAGTTATGTAACCATCTTAGCCAATGCTTCAACACCACTCATCCATATCCCGTATACACACGCTAACTATCTAGATTCCTTCCATCTCTACCAGAACATACTATCAAGAGCATGCATTGCTCCCAAGATGTTAGCAAAGAGGTTTCATTCTAGACAAGCAACAATGGAATGTTGTGCAGCACCATGGGCTACTTACCCATCACATGCACATTAAGAGTATACTGTTCATTAATCCTAGCCATATCAATACATTCACTGTAACATTCATAATATACTTCCTGATTCTAGGAATACAAATATGCATACAACTGTTATGGACAATATCATTTAAACACTTAGAGATAACAATGGAATGTTGTGTCGCACCATGGGCTACTTACCCATCACATGCACATTAAGAGTATACTGTTCATTAATCGTAGCCATATCAATACATTCGTTGTAACATTCATATTATACTTCCTGATTCTAGGAATACAAATATGCATACAACTGTTATGATCAATATCATTTAAACACTTAGAGATAACTCAAATGACAGTTTAAATACTTATCTTTCATCTGGTCGAAACTTGTCTCATTTCTCTCGTGACAGGTTGGTCAGGCTATCAAATCTGGTCAACTGTATAGAACTTCAATCAATTGTCTTGTCCTTCACTATTTGGTGTGGACACTCAATTTAAGCATAACCGTTGTGTTATCACAGATACATTTGCAACTGGGCTACCATGATGCAACATATAGACTTATCTTTTATTCTATTTCGAGCTATTTTTCACATGGGGTTTAGCATGGATCATTACAGCTTCAACCATTTCAGAGCCTTGTTCTTTAGGTTTTCCTTGCCAGGACTGAGATTCATTAGTCCATTGAGATGCTTTCGGTAATGACCTAGTTCATTTCAGCAGAGTAGCACATCAGATATGGTACACACAGTTATAGAGGGATCTTATCAGTTGGATACAAGTATATATGGTGAGATCAGGTATATGCTTCTATAGTTTGATTTTGCTCTATGATGTATATCAAACACCTATGCTTGTCTTGCTATGAATAATTAAAGGAATTGATGTGAAGACTGTTGCTCATGCCATGCTTGTACAAAGAGTAAACCTTAGTGCTTTGTTGGTTCCATGTGTCACCTTTCCCCGTACATCCAGTTCATCCATCTTTGATTTTCATCCCATGACTTAGACTGTTTGAGACTTGTGATAACAAAGATCTTTTCCCTGTATTGACTCCTGTACATGATAGATTCCATGTTGTTATGTGTCTTTGGTTATGAAGTATGTGGCTTGGCCAGTGTGGTTGGGTTCAATGGGAAGTTATCCTTTAGTTCTCAAAGCAAGTGCTCCACAAAACACTGTTGCTAAACATTAAAGCATCAGAACGCAAACGTATAAATGTTTAAAAGGTAGTTAGTGGCCAAGGGGTTGAGCACTCATTCTTTGTATAATGTAAAGCTCATCTGCCCTCCATAGGGGTAGTAGGGAGAGGCAAACCCGTCGGGGCTATGGACTGCTCGCTGGCAGCGGGGCAAGGCCTTAGTCATTTACTGGAGCCTAGAAGGCTTTCCAGGGCACTTGCTCTTGTAGGCTGGCTATTATCTTATGTGAAATGTGAAGGTTATTGAAAAAGATCAATGGCAAAAGGATGAGCACTCACTCTTTGTATAGTGTGCGACTCATTTGTCCCCACAGGGCAATAGGGTGAGACTAGCCTGCAAAGGTTATGTCTTTGTCAGTACCGGAGCCCAAAAGGCTTTCAGGGCACCTACCTTTGAAGGTTGATCTATATTGCAAATTAGTGCAAAGGAAAACTTGTTAAGAGTCTGAGGGAAACAAACCCAAGTACTTTATCCACTTGTGAGACACCTCCATCCCCTATTGTCATCTGTCATGTATATGTCACAATGGTTGAGTGTATTTGTTATCATTCAGAGAGATCACATAGTCAAAGTCAGTCAGAAGTCATTTCCCTTTACCTAGCCTTGTTTTCCATCCTCACCTAGCTCTAGCACATTGTGTACACTTTGCAAGTATGGTATGAACAAGCAGGGCTTTCAGAAGGTTCCGAGATTATTCAGAAGCACAGGTATATCTTACTATTATTATTATTGTCACCATGATTATGAATAACATGATTTAAGCTTGGTTTTGATATACACCATTGGAGCATTTCTTACCCTGGATGCTTACAGGATCATATGGAATCGATACAGTATCTCACCTTCAGTTTGGGTACTTTGACCTAGTCAACCTAGTTGACCAAGTCGAGGACGGTTCCCAAGGCAGTTACTAAAAAAGCTTGGCTTATATTTGTTCTAGACATGTCCAATTCCAATACTGCGGTTTCAATTTTGAGAATTTGGCCCCAGATCTCTTGGCAAGTGATTATTATCACTTTATTATTGGCCAAATGATCAAACTTTATTACAGATGGCAATGATTTTGGTTCTCCTAGAGCATTGCAGTGTTCCAGGGGGTATGAGTAGTCACTTATACCATTCTTTTGTCTGTTTGCCCCAATTCTCACCCTGGACAGAGTTACGGTGGTTTTATCATTTTCTAGGGGATGTACCAACAAAAATGAACTAGGAATTTCACTAAAAAAATCGATTTGGCCTCTTGGTTCAAGGAAAGGCTTAGAATTTTGGCAGATGATGTGTTTTTGGCTCTCTGGACAGTCCTTCAGCAGTTTCCAGTTAGCTTTTGGTCCGGATTATTTTATTTTTGGCTCAGTCAGTGAGGAAGTCTCCTAAGGGGCGCCCCCTCAACTTGGCTAATGATGTATTGTACTGTTATATACCTAACTTGGCTAGGGTGAATTTATACCTAATGTTATATTGTGACTTTCACTTTAGGAAGGCGTCCTTGAGCAAAGTTCACCCCCCCTTTGACGTGGTCACTTGGATCCATGTGATGATTGTTGTACTTGTTGATCTCCACCATTGATGATGTCATAATCTCAACCATCGGGTAAAAGTTAGTTGAAATGTGGACACACTCTCAAACTATTTAAGAGAGGTGACCCCCCATTGTAAAGCATGAGCTCTGGCATCAGAATTTTGAATAAAGAGATTTGTCTGGGATTACACTCTGAGTATTGTTGATGGGTTCATGATTTGATGATTGCCATTGTTGTCTTTCTATCCTGAGTTTGTTTCGGGATAGATTTTTGTATTTTTCTTGTACCCATTCATCTACAGGCTGAAGGAGGCGAGGTAGAAGAGGACGCACTTGTGGGGAAGCTCACTCTGATCCGACTCTCAGGTGTTATGTTCAGGGAGTGATTCTTTCTTGATGATTTTTCATTTCTTGTACTTTCCTTATACTGCAGATCTCGTTCGTTTGTTTTACCAATTGATTTTATTTGGTTTGACAGGTTGAAGGGGGTGCCAGGGTCACTAGCAGAAGTTGAACTCCATCAAGATCTTACTCGAAACACTCATTTGATCAAGACAATAGCATTCTTCATCATCTTCGAGGTCATCTACAAAATCTAGGCACGTTTCTCATGTAAGTTCTCTTTCGTATAATTTTTTCATGCATTGCTCATCACTGCTTTCATTCAAAAAACCCTTTGTAGAAGTAGGAAAATTCACCATACCAATTTGCACTGGGAATTTGCTAATTTGGCGATTTGGGTTTTGTTGGCCATATTGAAAAACCCCCTCTCCCTTCTAGATGTCAGCTTTTGACTCCTTTTGCCCATCTCCAGGCACTGATCTTAGGCAGAGAGAAAACACCCTTGTTTGAACTGTTAGTCAGTTTCGATTTGTTTTTGTTTTGGTTTTACTTGGATCTTTTTCAATCGTCGAATCTTTCATCCAAGGTAGTGTGCAGGAAGCCTTAATTATCAATATCAACCTTGTCTGGGGAATTTTTACTTATCTGCTTAAAACCCCCCAGGGTCCAGGCTTGATCATTTGAAGTAGCACACTAAATCCTAGATCTGATCTAAATCTTCGCAAGCCACCTGATTCTTTAACTTGAGTAACATTACCAGCATAATTAATCACCTCTGCTCAAGTACCCTTAATTTGTGGCTTATCCTTCGAATCTAGGGTTTCAAGCACTCACCTTACGTATTCTCCGCCAGGAGTCTGATTTGGTGATTTGCTTTAGATCTTTCCTTCCAGGATTGATCTAGGTCTCCGCCATTGTCACTTGGGCTTCTCTAGTGGCATAAAGCGAAGGAAGTCTTAACTGACGTGACGACCTTCCATCTTTTGGGGGTTAGGATTTTCGTAGGTCACAACTTTGGTTGCTTGTCCCCTCTGCGACCCTGTGCTGGATTTTGTACTGAATGTTTTTGCTCTTGATCACAGATCATTGCTTTCACAACCTTTGCTTGTATGGTTGACTCCCTCTTGATCTATGCTTCCTTGCAAGTTCTAAAGCTTGATCAAGTTCTAACTTTTGGAACTTGTTGAAGCTTCAACCTTGCTCCTCATGTCTTTTGGATGCACTAGATCCTCTTGGATCTACCTTCATAGTTTAGAAAGGATCTATTGGCATTGTACATCACCATGCTATATCTGAATCTTAGCTTGAATTAGCATAAGCGTCATACCATCCTCATATAGTGTCACATCCATCATCACAAATATTATTAGTAGCATCAAGATCATAACCTTCATAAATATCATAATTTTGAACATGATCATTTCCTATACAAATGTACTTTGGCATAGTTACTTGTGTACCTCATCATAATATTTTATCATTCATGGTAAGAGTTTATCATTCATGTACAACATACTTGAAATAGGGGTTTAATAGATCATTTCTTCACATATGCATATAAAATCCTTAACTTATCAAACACATACTGTCAGTGTCGGCCATAAGACAATCAAGCTAGAGAACAAAATGAACCCTTAACATGAAAATGAAGAACAGAGTAATCATACAAACCTTAATCTCAAGAATGATCATGCTAACATAATCATATGAAGATAAACTTGCCTAGATTTTAATCATATGATAAGTTAAGCATACTTCAAAACATAAGAAGAAATACCTGTATCGTTTCAAGTCATACCTGTTGTGCTTGCTAGTTGTATCTTTTACTAGGAGTATCATATGTTTTCCTTTTCAAGTCATACCTGCTAGTCGTATCTTTTACTAGGAGTATCATATGTTTTCCTTGATCAACTTAAGTTATTTTTTTTCTTTTGTCTTCTTCAAAGGTTTTGGAACCTTTGTCTCTTGCTGGTAAACTACATTCCTAAAAGCTTTTTAAATCAAAAGGAAGCACTTTAGATCTAGTATATACATACCTTGAATGAAGAACTGCTTGTAGGTTCCTCTGTAGGGTCAAAACCCTAAATTTAAACCTCCTTCTTTCTAGAACGTTGTGATGGGAGATTAATCTCTATGATGAGAGGGTTCCAAATTCATTTTCAAAATGCCCAATGTTGCATTAGAATTCTCCAATGCCGGTGAATGTCCTTTACAGGGCCAAAAACTTTATAAGAAGACTTCCTCCTCCTAATCTCCAATTTCTTCTGTTGAGCCTGTTCGGTTGTTCGGTATTACTTCTGCTGTAATATTGAAATTTCTGCTCCTCAAGGTCTGAAACTTCAGCATGATGTAGCCTCATCTGTCTTCTTTCCAACCCCACAGGTTAGAGCATGATTGGATGCACCAAGAGGAATTTATGCTAAGTTTCTCAAGGTGACCTGTTTATGGACTAGTTCCGTATAACAAACTTGTACGGACTGCCATGTGTCACTGTTTTTACTTCAGGTTCTGAAACTTGCACCAGAGAAACTAAAGTCCGTGCCCTTTCCATAACATTTTATGAAATTTAAATTGGAGCTTCCTAGCCCTAGATATGACATTTTTTTCCTTAGGTCACTTGTTTAAAATTGAATTCTGGAAGAGGTTAGAACCCTGTTCTGCATGTATTATAACTTAAAAAGTGTTAAATTTTTATATGCTAAGCTAGAACATCAATATTTCATTTCATTTTCATAACTAAAGCATATAAACAGGATCATTGAAAGAAACAATATCACAAGAACAACACAAATTTATCCTGGGAAAACCCTAAATGGAAAAACCCAGCAAAAGCTTCCTCAATATAGATGTCCCAAAAAGATAAAAGATAAAACCAGCAAGGAGATCAAAGCCTGATTCTCCTCCTTCTCCAGCTTCTTCTCTTCTCCACTAATGCGCTACACAAGTGAGG
>LPNX010820456.1:115104-186379 GCA_001517045.1 Pseudotsuga menziesii | reverse complement strand
CAACATCAGCAGGGTAACACATCTATAAATCATTGGAAGCTTTTCAACATCATGTGGTCTTCATCTTCAATCTTCAGTCTTCATCATCATTAATTCTTTGATTGCTTTGATCAGCGACATCTTCAGTATTTTGATCTTTCAATTAGTAACGACATCTTCAGCACTTGGAGCTTTCGATCAGCAACATCTTTAGCACTTTGACTGTTCGATCAGCAACAGCATCTTTAGCATTTCGACCTTTCGATCAGCAACATCTTCAGCACTTCGACTTTTCGATCAGCAACAACATCTTCAGCATTTTGTCCTTTCGATCAACAACATCTTCAGCACTTTGACTTTTCGATCAACAACAACATCTTCAGCACCTTGACCTTTCGATCAGCAGCAACATCTTCAGCACTTTTGACCTTTCGATCAACAGCAACATCTTCAGCATCATATTCTGATCTGTCGATCATAATCATCATCACATTCTGATCTTTCGATCAGAAACATCATCATCATTTTCTGATCTTTCGATCAGAAACATCATGAACATACTTTGATCTTTCGATCAGAAACATCATAATCATATTGCGTCATCATCATACTCTGATCTTTAGGTCAGTACGTCATCATCATCATACTCTGATCTCTCGATTAGTACGTCATTATCATCATACTCTGATCTTTCGATCAATACGGCATCATCATCATCAGCAACAACCTGCAAACCACAACTCAAAGACAAAAAGTCTTTGGATCACTTTTGGACTTAAAGTCCAAGGATGATACAATCCCACCACATTCTCGACAACCGAAGTTACTGGATTGATTACGGGAGAATCAGTTCCTATCACTTTAGGACGAAGTCCAAGGATGATGCAATCCTACCACATTCTCGAGGACCGAAGCCATCGGATTGATTACGGGAGAATCAGTCCCTATCACTTTAGGACTATGTCCAAGGACGATGCAATCCTACCACATTGTTGAGGACCGAAGCCACCGGATTGATTACAGGAGAATCAGTCCCTATCACTTTAGGACTATGTCCAAGGATGATGCAATCCTACCACATTCTCGAGGACCGAAGCCACCGGATTGATTACGGGAGAATCAGTTCCTATCACTTTAGGAATAAGTCCAAGGACGATGCAATCCTACCACATTCTCGACGACCGAAGCCACCGGATTGATTACGGGAGAATCAGTTCCTATCACTTTAGGAATAAGTCCAAGGACGATGCAATCCTACCGCATTCTCGAGGACCGAGGTCACCGGATCTATTATGGACAGATGTCCCGGGATGATACAATCCCTCTTCATTCTCGAAGACCGAGGTCTTCGGATCACTTTAGGGCAAGTGCCCAAGGATGATACAATCCCATCGCGTTCTCGAGGACCGAGGTCACCGGATCTATTATGGATAGATGTCCCAGGATGATACAATCCCTCTTCATTCTCGAAGACCGAGGTCTCCGGATCACTTTAGGGCAAGTGCCCAAGGATGATACAATCCCATCACGTTCTCGAGGACCGAGGTCACCGGATCTATTATGGACAGATGTCCCGGGATGATACAATCCCTCTTCATTCTCGAAGACCGAGGTCTCCGGATCACTTTAGGGCAAGTGCCCAAGGATGATACAATCCCATCACGTTCTCGAGGACCGAGGTCATCGGATCTATTATGGATAGATGTCCGAGGATGATACAATCCCTCTTCATTCTCGAAGACCGAGGTCTCCGGATCA
Organism: Pseudotsuga menziesii; assembly: GCA_001517045.1. NCBI lineage: Eukaryota > Viridiplantae > Streptophyta > Pinopsida > Pinales > Pinaceae > Pseudotsuga > Pseudotsuga menziesii. The sequence continues at coordinate 184,642 of LPNX010820456.1, read as the reverse complement.
CTTTAGGGCAAGTGCCCAAGGATGATACAATCGCATCACGTTCTCGAGGACCGAGGTCACCGGATCTATTATGGACAGATGTCCCGGGATGATACAATCCCTCTTCATTCTCGAAGACCGAGGTTTCCGGGTCACTTTAGGGAAAGTGCCCAGGGATGATACAATCCCACTGCAATCATCACTACTCCCCTTTTTGAGGAAGGTCCTTTTGAACAACACCAAGCTTGTCTTGAAGGTGTTCGAACTTTACTTGAGACAGAGGCTTCGTCAGTACATCATCATCCAAACCATCATCATCTACATCTTCAGTATGTGAATACTGAACTATCACCATCTGTATCTCCAGTATGTGAATACTGAAAGCATCATCATCTATATCTTCAGTATAGAAATACTGAAAGCATCATCATCTCTATATTCAGTATAGAAATAGGGAATCACCATCATTTGCATCTACAGTATGTAAATACTGAAACATCATCATCTCCATCTTATCTCGTATGTAGAAATACCGGATTTCTATGTGTTACGACGGAACATGGGGTTCTCTATCATCACGACTCTGGTTATCACATAGAATCATTGTAGTATCCATCTTCAGGTCAAAGAGACCTGATATCATCTTCCGAAGCCATATGGCTTCACAACTTAGCAGAGCAATCTGCTATGTATTCTGCTTCAGTCGTGCTAAGAGAGACACTGGACTGTTTCCTGCTAAACCATGAACTCATAGCACATCCCAGACTGTAACATCCACCTGAAGTGCTTTTTCTGTCTGAGATACTTCCGGCCCAATCTGCATCTGTGTAGCCATACAATCTATACTCATGGCTACCATCATAGTATAGACCAAAGTCTATAGTCCCTTTCAGATATCTCATCACATGTTTTGCAGCTACTAAGTGAACCCGTCTTGGTTGAACAAGAAATTGACTCAAGGTGTTCATAGCAAAACAAATGTCTGGTCTGGTATTTGTTAAGTACATCAATGACCCAATGATCTGTCTGTAATGAGTCACATCCACTAACTCTGATGAGTCATCGGCTAACAGCTTCAGGTTGGAATCCATAGGAGTAGCCATGGCTTTGCATTCCAACATATTGAATCTCTTCAATACCTCTACCGCATACTTTACTTGGTTGAGAAAGATTCCTTCTGAACTTTGCCATACTTCCAGACCTAGGAAACAATGCATTAACCCAAGGTCTTTCATCTCAAATTCTTCTGCTAGTTTCTTCTTGCTTTCTACAATCTGTTTCTCATTCCCTGTCAAGAATAAGTCATCCACATATAGTATGACAGGTTCATCTTCTACAACCTTGTAGTAAAGGTTAGGATTGACTTTACTGTTGGCAAAGCCCATGCTCGTCAAGAAACTATCTATTCTTCCATACCAAGCTCTGGGAGCTTGCTTCAGGCCATAGAGGGCCTTCTTCATCTTGCATATGTGAGTCCATCTGTCTTCAACTTCAAATCCTTATGACTATTCGATGTAAAACTCTTCCCCAATCATACCATTAAGGAAGGCTTGTCTGTACTTCATCATGGAAGCAACTACCATCATGGTTCTGAAGGAAGTGTACCTTGCTTCCTGGAGTAAGTGTCTCTTCAGAATTAATTCCCTCTTTCTTATAGAAACCTCTAGCCACAAGTCTTTACTTTCTTCTATCAACAACATATTTTATTTTGCAAATCTATTTGTAAGATACCACATTCTTGCTTTCTGGTTTGAGTACTATATCCCAAACATCATTCTAGTATTCTTTCATCATAACATCTTCCATGAGTTTGTCTTGTCAGGTCATCAACATATCCTAGTCTTCTGCATTCAACCTTGAAAGTTGGAACCCACTTTACTCTTGGTAAAGTCTCGACCCATCAGGAAGCTGTCCATCATGTCGTACCATGTCGAACTCAGATATCTTCTATAGTCACTCCCCTTGAAGTGGAGTATCATCTTCCCTCTTCATTCTGTACAGGTAGTTCTATGCTTGATATATACTTCTAGTAGGTCTGGTCAATAGAGTATGTTATGTCATAGTCTATTCTTTCAGAGGCAAATCACGAACCTTGCTTTGTACACTTGTTCTTGTAGATCCATAGATACTACGTACTTCCCTTTATGTCTCGAAATCATATCGTATACATCATTCCCCATGATCAACGGTTATTCTTTGATCATAGCTTCTTTCGTAGCATTCTTTTCTTCATCTTGAGTTATCTCTCGTACCTATGGTGGTCTTCATCCTTCAAGGTGGGTCTACCACTCTCTGAAGCTCTTTCTTTCGTCATGGTGTCTCTAACCCTGGGAGCTTCAGATTCATGTTTATTGGAGTGAATCTTGAATTGTCATCACTTGTTCTTCGGAACAAGTCTCATCCTTCTTTTCTTGTAGGAGGTTGTACAGGACCTTTCCTACAATTCAAATGCACCAGTTGCATGGTTAGCACTATTTCATAAAACATATGCATAACGACAAATTCTTATGCATCATGCAACTGTTTAGTCAATACAACATTCATCCATATCTCACATAAACTTTCTAGATGCCTTCCATTTCTACCATGACATCATTGAGATTGTGCACTAATCCAGTATGTCAGCAAAGAGGTTTCATTATAGATAAGTAGCAATGGAGAGATGTATAGCACCATGAGCTACTTACCCATCACATGCATATTAGTAGTATACTGTCATTAATGCAAATAGTCTATCATGCATAACACATCAACTAAATATAATCAAATGCATAACAAAACAATATCATGCAATGACAATTGAATACTTATCTTTTATTCGTTTCGTGGGTAGACTCCTTGATCCTTCTACTTCATCATCTTCTTCATTCATGACATCATCATTTCTTATCCAAATGATAAGATGGATAAGAGGTTCTTCAAGAATTGAGTTCTTCACATTCCTCGTCACTTGAGAGATCTTCTTTGAATGGAGAGAGCTTGATCTTCAATTGCTCCCATCTTCTTCTTCTTAGAGTTAGCTAAAAGTAATCACTTCCTTTTGGCACACATTCCTCGCATGAATGAATCCCATGATCCTGGGAGGCCATTTAAAGTGGCTATCACCACTTCTGCATTCTCCACTTTTTCTTCTACCGCTTCAAGTTGTTCTGCATTCTGGATCTTCACATTCTTCAATTGTTTTCTCAAAGCCATCTTCTGATTTAAGTTCTTATCTTCAAACATCTTCGGTGTCTTTAGGGAAGACACTTGTGGCACAAGTTGATTCGTGATTGAATCAACAATGATCTTCCTGGCCTTGATCAAGTTCTTCTTGTGTAAGGCTTTGAGCCTCATCTCTGTATGGAACTGGAACCTCTCTACTCATTTAGGTGTCCAATTCATTTTCTTCAGAGAGATCAAATACTTCCATGATTGAAAGTTGTCAACTTTAACAAGCTTATCATCAAGATGATGTGATAGATCACTTTGAAATGAGAACCTCAAATGCAAATAGCAAAAGATTAGATCTTACCGATTTGAGGTGTCTGTCCTGCTTCCGGAGCTCGCTGATTTAGGGTTTGTCAGAGAAACCCTAATTTTCAAAACTTGGAATCTTTCAGATCTGACTGGATAGAAAGATAGATCTCTTCAAATGGAGCTGTCCAATGTACTCCTTTTCTGAAAACAGTGGAGGGAAGCTCCCGGAACAGGAAGCCCTAGTTTTCTGATTTCTTCTACAGAAATGCCTGTTACTGTTTCTATGATATCTCCGCAATCGCTGCTCCTCTGTTTTTGAAATTTCGCCCTGAGGTAAACTCACATGTCCTGGATCCAACACCATAGGTTTCATCAGAATTGGTTTCACCAATTGGGATTTATGATCCTTTTCCCAAGGTGACCTGTTACAGGGCTGTTCAGAACAACGAAGTTGTACGGCTTGCCACGTGTCACTGTTTCATCTTCTGGTTTTGAAATTAGGACCACAGAAAGTAAAGTCTGTGCTCTTTCTGGAACATCTTCAGGAATTCAATTTGGACCTCTGTAGCCCAAGCTATAGCAATTTTCCCCAAGTGTCCTGTTTAGGGATGAATTCTGGAAGAGGCTGGAACCCTAACTTGGAGGGATCATATCTCCCAGAATATAGAGAAGCTGAGGCTGAATTTTGGATACAGTGTACATCAGGATTTTATATTCGGCCTCTGCAATTTTCAGCTCCTGAACCTTCGCCAATCTCAGGATATAGCGTATGTACCAAAACTTAGCAGTTTTAGTATTTAGGGTTTTTCTAGCTCGGGGTCAAACTAGGGTTTGACTTTCCCGTAGTTTCACCCAACCAAAAATCTTGATCCAGGTCTCTAAACTTCGATTTTGATGAGGAGAGAAATCCTATGCCAAGCTCACTCAAAAATTCCTCTTCAGCAAGAAGCCCTAATTTCTTCCGGGAAGAGAGAGAGGGTTTTTTTGCCTTGTGAAAGCTGTCCTATTCAGGGTGGCTCTAATACCATGTTAAATTTTTTTATGCTAAGTTAGAACATCAGTATTTCATTTCATTTTCATAACTAAAGCATATAAACAGGATCACTGAAAGAAACAGTATCACAAGAACAACACAAATTTATCCTGGGAAAACCCTAAAGGGAAAAACCTAGCAAAAGCTTCCTTAATATAGATGTCCCAAAAAGATAAAAGATAAAACCAGCAAGGAGATCAAAGCCTGATCCTCCTCCTTCTCCAACTACTTCTCTTCTCCACTAATGCGCTACACAAGTGAGAGTGTGTGTGTGTTCCAAATGAGGAGCACTACACCTCTATTTATATTCATCCGTTCACTTAAGTTAACTCATTTGACATGTAGGCTCGAGTTACACGTGTAGGCTCAAGTAACCACACTGGGGTGCTGATGACCCACCTTTACAATTAGAGGGGACTACCTCATGACTCTTATTAGTTCTTCCGATTAGGAGCATCGGGGTACAATGTAATACAAGTGGTTCTCCCTGTAGGACCATCGGGGACCAAAAAAAGATACATATAGAATATTCTTCGAAGTTACAATATTTCAACAGAAAGTACAACGAATCTATGGTCGAAACTCACACACAAGGTACATCAATATCTCATCCTCGACCTGTCCAAGATTAAGCTCTTGGACCTTTACAGAAAACGTGTTATAGCGAAAATGCCCAGATGACTAGATTCTGCCTTCTAGGGTTTCAAGCATGTAAAACAATTCTTGCACTATTGCCTTCTTTACAACTTCGCTTTGATACCATGTTGAATTTTTGAAACTTTTGTATAGATAAATGCTTTCTTATTGTTATAATTAGATTTCTATGCATAAAACATTTCTATAAAGCAATTTAACATGTAGGATTTGTTGCCTGCTGATGTGCACACCGTCAGCAGAATTCTTTCAAAAGTTGTTTCCCAAGTGGGAAAGGTGTGGTCTTGGGGGCAAGCAAAGAGTCAGGTGCTGTCACCTGATCGCGACTCCTCCGTTTAGGCAAACTTGTAACGAAGCCAAGGGGGGTAGACCCTACAAAGAGTTTCTGAGGCTCTTGTGTTTTAAAATGTTTTTTGGTGTATGATGAGGATGGGTGTTTTTTAGGAGTTTTTTAAAGAGATTTACAACAACAGTTTAATGATCCAAGTAAGTACTTGCAAGATAATTAAAGATGCACAACCACTTGACAATGACAATTTAAAAGTAAAGCATCCATAGCATGATATGAAAATAGATAAAACAAGTGCTCCAGATAGATAATAAGCAAATAAATAATTGATAAGACCAGTGCCAAATGGAGTCAATGCAGTGCTTGGGATGCTTGATACAAGTCTTGGGTGTGCTTGAGAACGTTTTGCAAGCGTTCTTGGTAAATTTTAGGGGTGAGGTTGATTATTAAAAGGGAAGGGGGTCCCCAAGATATACCTTTCGGTACTGGAGATATGTCCAGATAATAGTCTAAGTGGTTCCATACAAGAACATGTGAACTGTCCAGAGTCTTTAAAGCGGTGTTCAACACTACACCAACAAGGATGTAGCGTAATTGTGCTTTCAAGGTCTCGGTACAGTGGTTCCCGTGTTCCTAGGAAGAATTTGCCCACTTTCGATTATTAGTGATCAATGCCGGCTTTTCGTTGGTTTTCTTCGGAGAGTGTTTTATTTATGGTTGAAGTGGAATAAAATGTGAAGATTTAATGAATCTACAACTGCTTCTGGGTATCCCACAAGTGGGTAGAGCATACACAGTGTAGTAAATGTAAATTCCAATTTTATTAAATGTTGTGAACAAGAACCACCGAAAAACTCTCCGACAGAGAGCACTCTTGATCTGCCTTATGGCGAAATTCAAGAGATTTATGGAAATGGTAAAAATGCTAAAGTAAAAGAACTGAAAATTAAACAACAAAACTCTCTGACAGAGAGCACTCTTGTTCCGCCTTTCGGTGAGATTCAAGAGATTTTATGTTCCTTTTTATTTAACAATTTATATGAAAACATGAAATCTAATCTATACAGACCTTCAAGGACAGATTGTGTGCTTGTGTTGCAAGTAAAATAAACATGCAAAAAATATGAGTTTTTCTAATTACTACAGCGAAGAATCTCTTTCCGACCTGGATGCCGTATTCAGGAAAGCAAGGCTGGGTAAGTATTCAATTTTGCGAGAAAAAAACTTTAAGGAACCAATGATTGATTTATTTTACTTGCAAAAAAAAACAACAACAAAAAAATGAAAACTACTTTAATACTGTGCGGGTATAAAGCAAATAAATGGACAAATACAAGCTTCCCCCAAATCGGGGAAGAGGGGTGTGGGAGCCGTAATCCCACTTGCTTTTATTAATGATTTATTAGAATACTAAAATTTTAGAGAAAGAACCGCCTTTTGACCCTCCAAAATTGGTCAAAATGGCTTACAAATTGCCTGGGAAAGAAGGGGAATGAAGAAGGGGGAAGTGGGTTGGATCTCGGGTGCTCCGGAAGGCTTAAAGCACAAAATTTCGACAACAAATCCCTCTCTTTTTTGTTCAACCTGTTAAAAACCAGCAAGTTAAAAGTTTACAAATTAGTGGATTAGTGCAATAATACAATAAGAGAAATACACTACTAAGTACTAATAACGATTGGGAAAATTTGGGGCTTAAAGTACTGAGTAATAACTGCTAGATCAAGGATTATAACTATGATTTAAACGCACTTTAGATCCAGTAAAATAACAAGCTAATCTTTATGATAAAACTTTTATTTTAAAATGAAAAAAACTTGCTTCAATATGTAACTAGGGAAAATTTTTGAGGTTTGAAAGAGGAAGAAGAGAAAAGCTTTGCTCAAGCTTGAACCTTTCTGAGACTTGAAGCTAGTTATGGGCACAAGAATTTGTAGATTCTTCAAGATTTGAAGAAGAGGGCGATGCAACTTAGCTCTTCCCCCTACTCCAAAGTTGCAACCTGAAAAAAACTTATTCACACTTGCACAAAAAGGGATAAAATCTAGTACATTTAACCAATGGAAACCAAAAGAGCATGAATACAATTTAATAAACAATGCTACTCTTGAATTTCAAGAAGTCAAAATGTAAGTAAATAACTTGAAGCATCAAATATTTACACATGTTTCAAAGAACCCTCTAAGCTAGATGGATTACCAATTCGATATCAAGCATAGGCAAATTAAAACAAGATTACCTCAATAAGCATACACCATTCACCATGTGACATGAACACCAGTGGACCTCCAAAGTCTCAATATTATTTGGATGATAACAAACAAATTACATGAGCAGAGGTTCCTTGCTTCCGTCCCAAATGGGGAAGAAGGCCTCGCTTTTATAACAAAACCCAGACCCAGGGGGGGCACCAATCAACTGAAGATCAACTTGGAGTGTAACTGACTTGAACTGAACTTGAATTGAGCTTGGACTGAGTCAATCTGGAGTTGAAGTGAAGAGGAATTGCCCTCACTCACCCAACAAATGCCAACACACCAAAAACCCTCACCAACCTTTCCACACGTGTGAGCTTCCTCCTCACGCGAGTTGTACGACATCCATGTTATGGTAAAATTAAAGAAAGGTTTGTTCCAAAATTTGGGCTAAACCAAAGTGTTTTAAATGACGAGGATATAAGGTGGGGTCCTTACCCCACAAGTTAACATGAGGATGGAGCACTAGCATGGGTAGCGTGGGTCTTCAAATGCTTGAGTTGACGTCACCCTTCATCATTGCTAGCGTGAAACCAAACTCATGAAACCATGCGATTTGAAACTTAAAACATAATGTTTTACCAAAAATATAGCATGGGTTATAATTTTAAATTTTATGTGGAGAGGGGTCCAACCCAATCCCACTCACCACCTCTCGCTCTAGTGTGAGTGTTTAAACTTTCATGTTGAACTTGATGCCACCCTCTTAGAAAACAATTTGTAGCCATACTTTTAACCAAAGTCCAAGTCATATCACATTTTGAAGTGGGTTGCATTGCACGAGAGACCTGTTATCACATATATAGTAGCCAAGCTACCATATTCTATTTTTCAGATTTCAGTACACTGTTCAACCAGTTCCCCTACATATGAGATGCTGAGATGAGCATCTATGATGGATCATGATTTGATTGATGGACTATAGTACTATCCCATGCCATGACTGAGTCTCAAGACACTCAGATTTGAGGACTGATGTAGTCATTTTAGCCATTTGCAGAGCAGTTATTAGTGCCCAGAGTTGTATCAGTGCTTTATCATTGAACAAATGTTGGTTTAGATGGATTATTTACATGTTTATGACTCAGCTTGTATTATCTTGTGTTATGATTATCATTGCTCTTATACTCATCCTCGTGACATGTATTAGCATTTAGTGTCATGATCTGACGGTCATATAAATATGTGGACTTGGATGTATTGATATTATGTATTGATGTCCCTACTTAGATCTGGAAGTTCTTGATCTATACTCATTGGTTTTACCCTCCTTAGGGAGAATAGAGGTAGTCATTCTCACCATACTTTGGCTTGCTAGTGTTGGTTTCATTATTCATTGTCTCCACCCATCCATTACCTTCCAGTTGTGTTTCTTACTCGACCTACTATTTTGACTTGTGGCATGGAGGACCTTTCGCCACTAGAGCCTCTATGATTGGATAAGCTTCCCTATTTATTTGTGATTCGGCTCTGAGTTACCTAGGTTGTGTTGGCTAAACCTGAAACAAGTAGTGCTGCCATCAATACAATGTATTTGGAAATGAATATCTTATGAAAAAAGCCCATTCATGAAACGTAGTGTTTTTAAACATACATGAATGCAAGGCAAGCCTAATGAAATTGGATTTGAAGTACAATGAAATGAATATCTTCGAACATTCATGAAAAGTAGTGTTTTTCAACATAGATGAATGCATAAAGCCTAAAATAATAAAAAATCCGTGAAATAAATACACAGACCAAGGCTATGAAAATTCAAAGGCCCAAAAAGCAATGGTTCCTAAAGTTATATCTAAGGATTGCTGGCCTCGCTTGTATTGGTTTGGATTGTGAGTATTTGTCAAGGTGAATAGGCACCTCTGAAGTAACTCACCCATTTGTGAGACATTGCCATCCCCTGTGTTGTTGCTTGTCTGTCATATGCTAGAGTTAGTACTCCCTTTCCATATCTGAAGTGTTACAATGTCGAGTTGGTGGTCATCCTTTGCCTTAGCCTTTTGAATTTTTAGCCTTCACCCTTCACTAGCAAATTGATTACAACTATGAAGTATGAAGTGAGTATGATCTTGAAAGTCTGGACTGAGTTATAGTTAATAAATGTAAACCTTATATATTTGGTTGATAGATTGCCAGTGAAATGATTGCTACCTGTTATGATTATTACTTAAATGATTTGTAGAGCATGTCTTGATCTTTGAACACTTGCAGCGGATGGATGTCAGCCTAGGTTATATTATATGGCCATTTACAGATTATAATTTTATCTATCTGAGTATATTGGATGTTGTAGATGATCATGCAGATACCTGTAGAGTGTATGAGTATACACCTTAGATGGATTTGGACTCTTTGAGTCTAGTGAGACAACTTGTTTTCAGTTCCGGGCGTTTGAAGAGATGATTTGGCTCAGTTTACCCTTTTGGTACAGTTTTACCATACTGGATGGGCTATCTGAACAGGGAGATATTTTTCTTGGATCTCCTAGGGCGCTATATGAGGCATGGGGGGTCCAGTCACTTGTTTGTACCATATTACCCCCCTCCCAGAGAGCCTGGCGGGCTCAGTTGGATAACGCAGGCACCCTAGGAGGCAGTTTTTGGCATGTCACGTTTCTCGAGGCAGATAAAAAATAATTAAACTGGCTACTGAAGAATTCGATTTGGGCTACTGAAGCAAGGAAATGGCATGGGATGAGTTTTGATGATGAGGGTGATGTCTTCCACTTCTTCTCCAGCAGTTGCAGCACTTGGATGGGCCCACAACTATTTTTCGGGCATATTATATTATTTTCTGGAGCTTTTTGGAGGCTCACGATTTCCTCAAGGAGGCACAATTTCACAGTTAAAGAATTATATTATTTTTATTGTGCCATGGGGACACCCAAAGGGAGTTAGTTAACACTCGGATCCACCATGTGCTTCATTTATTTTTTGTTGAGTGGGATCCCTTTTCCTAGGGTGATTTATTCCACTTTTATATTATATTATGATATTGATCCATGTATTGTATGTTGAGCTCATCTCAATCGTTGATTAGAACATTTGTATCTTTTAATCTTAGCCACTCATTTGAAAAGTGGTTAAGATTTTGGGTCTCTCATTCCTATTTAAAGGAGAGAGCTTCTCATTTGTAAGGGGTCTTTGGCTCTTGGATCTGGATAATAGAAAAACTTTTCTTGTGGATATTTTTTGGATCTCCTTTGCATCTAGTGTTTTTAGATGGTGATTGGAAAATCTTTTGCTTCCTAGCATTTGGGTATTTGATGTGAGATCTATATATTTTTTTTCGGGAAACATTGTTTTGTCTACAGGAGGGTGACTTCAACTTGGGCGTATTTGCAGGGTTTCCTCAACTCGCTTGGCTTGGATGCGTTTTGTATCAGGGGGTTTTCATTCTCATCAATGCAATCTATGATTTCATCTTGCTATTTTTTTCATGATGCAGCAAATCTAATATGGTCGACGTTTGTTGTGCAGGAGAGAGGGCCCAGTGGCTTCTTGGGGCAAAACTTTGGGCATAGATGTGAGATCTATATATTTTTTTTCGAGAAACATTGTCTTGTCTACAGGAGGGCGACTTCAACTTGGGCGTGTTTACAGGGTTTCCTCAACTTGCTTGGCTTGGATGCGTTTTGTATCAGGGGGTTTTCGTTTGCATCAATGCGATCTATGATTTCATCTTGCTATTTTTTTGTAGCATTTGCTTTTTTCTCATGATGCAGCAAATCTAATATGGTTGACGTTTGTTGTGCAGGAGCGAGGGCGCAGTGGCTTCTTAGGGCAAAACGTTGAGCATAGAACTCACTCAAATCTTATCAAATTGATCGGGATAGCAAGGATCATCATTATCAAGGCATCTACAAGGTCTTCCAGGTAAGATCTACAGGTTAGTGCTTTTCTTCCAGATCTCAATCCATTGGCATCTGCATCTCCATTTTTATCTTAAAACCCTAAATATAAAAAACCAAAAAATATTATAGATCAAATTGCTTGATCTCGGGGCAAACCATTTCTGGGTTTTGTAGATTGGGTCCAACCCTAAGTGGGTCTTCCTCAACACTGAGCTAAAAGTGACTCCATTGCCCTAGATTTGAAAAACACTGGTCTTCAAACCCTAGCGCTACCTTTCGTGTTGCCTTCTTTTCTCATGATCTGATCTTTTTCAGCAAAACTACTTTTGGGTTTGTAGATCGGGTCCAACCCTAAGTGGGTTAGCTTCAACGTTGGGCTAAAAGTGACTCCATTGGCCTAGATCCCAAGGCACTGATCTTCAAACCCTAGCGCTATCCCTCCTGTTGCGTTTTCTTCTTGTGTTTTGACTCTTTCCTTGTGGCTTAGGTGCTTTGACACTGTCATACCTTCTTTTGGTACTAGATAGCCCCAAACCTATTCTTACCTTCTCTGCATTGGTTACGTTTCCCAAGGCAGTGGATATTTTCACCTTTTGCTAGTACCTTAACCCCAAATCTAGTATTAGCCTCATAGATCACTTGTGTCTTAACTTGGATCAAATCTCATATCTCCTAAGCCTTGATCCAAAACCTTGGTTTACCTAGTGACGTCATCCATTGATCTAGGGTTTTCATCACCTAACACCTTACGTACCTCAAGTCCAGTTGATCTGATCTAGTGTCTAGGTCTCATCTCTCCTGTTGGGAGTAGATCCGGTTCTCCCCCATTGCGCTAAGAAAACATCAAGTGAAGACTGTCTCAATTGGCGTGACAACCATCCATTTGGGAGTTGAGGCAATCTTGGTTCCACCTCCTTAGTTGCTTGTTCCTCTACCGTCCATCATGGGTCCATTTCACATAGGCAACTACAAGGTTGGTGATAACAAGACCCACCTCCATGTCATCCCCACCATTAAAATATTAATTTTTGACTTTTGTGTATTTTCTTAGAATTTAGCATTTAAATGCCATTCTGGTGCTCTAGTAGTCAAATAACGTCTTTCCGGGGTGTTTCAGCTGCCCGAAACATAGTGAAAGTGGTCTCTAGGGTATAGTTGCTGCTCTAAGCTTGAAAATGAGCCCAACCACGCCAAAAACGAACACCGGATCATAATTTTTTTACATTTTGAATTTTTCCATTTAAACCATTCAAAATGGCTTACAAAACTGGAAAACAATATTTTTTCTTGGAATTGGACAAAACTTTAGGGGGACCTAGTACATGTCCATACGACTCAAAAACAATGCCTAACACGCTTATATACATTAACCCATGAACTTTAATAACCTCCTAAGGCCTAACCACCAAGACGAAAATTCCAACTTTGGAGGAGCGATGAAAAACTCAAAAATTATACATCGCTTATTCAACATTGCATAATTGACAAGGGAAAAACCACCTTGGAATAATCGGATTGATAGCCCAGTCATAGGAAGCCAAGTCCTTTACAAAACGTTTGTCGTGTTAGAGCATTTATTCCAACGCCCCCAAGGGGTATGAACATGCATTTTATTAAAAAGAACAAACCACAACTGGCCCTTATGTAACCACGGAACTTCTGAGCACTGACAATGAACAATTGACTTGTTCAATACTCTGGCGGCTCACTGGAAATCCCCTAAGTGCAACTTAGGTGATAACAGGATCTAGTCAAGAATAACAATAGGCAAGAGACACAACATTTTATCCCGGGAAACCTTCATGGGGAAGAAAACCCAGCAGAACTTCTTCAATGTAGATTCATCAACAAAGTATAATGTTGATAAAATGAAGATGTACATCTCTCTCATAGAAAGATACCCCATATACAAAGATAATATAAGATAAAATCTGAGATATTAGTCTTCCTCCAGCTGCTGATTCTCTCTCTTGCGTACTTGTCTTACTGACTTGATGAGAACTTGCTTGATGTGCAAATGAGGTAGGTGTCCTTCTTATTTATACCTTCATTTTCTATTTCCATGCTTTCTAGAACTTTTTGGAGGTTTCCTTTCTAGAACATTCTGGAGGTCTCCTTTCTAGAACTTTCCAGAGGTTTCCTTACTAGAACTTTCTTGAGGTTTCCTTTCTAGAAGTTTCCAGAGGTTTCCTTTCTAGAACTTTTAGGAGGGTTCATGGCTGATATAAAAATTTCTTTCGAAGCTACAATATTTAGGCTCATATTTCAAGAAATATTTTTACCTGTACTGTCGATTTTATGACTATACTTTACTGCTGTAATGCCTTGAGTATTATTGTTGCTCCATAATAAAACTCTCTTGCTGATTTTCTCCAAGTGGTTGGATTTTTCTTGGGTAAAGTTTAGACCAAAAATCTTTTTGTTAAAATGTTGTTACAACCTATTGTTTTAATTGTTTTTCCGCTGCAAAATGTACTTTACTAATAGTATATCAACTCATAGTCATGTTTTATAAATGCTTGATAAATGTGTTCATTTAGTGTTCATTGTTGGAGTTGATATCAATGGTTTGTAAAGTGTGACGAAAGTTCTCAGTGGCTGTGTGTGAGCAGAGGTCAAAATTTATTTGTTTTCTTACATGGTATCATAGCCGGGGCTGTGAATTAGACAATGGACCATTTTTAGCAGCTGCTGTTGGACATTGGGTTCAGGGCTCCTCGTGAGTTTCATGACATGGACTAATCGCCTCCCAAGATCCTAACTTTGGCGATTGTGGTGGAGATTAACACTCGTTGGTTTTGGTCTAATGGCAATCGTGAGTTCAACAATTGGTATCAGAGCAACATGTCAAGGGTTCGAAACTCACCCGGCTTGTGCTGGGGGGGAGATTGTTGGACATTGGGTTCATCACTCCCCGTGAGGTTCATGACATGGACTAACCACCTCCCAAGATCCTAACTCTGGCGATTGTGGCAAAGATTAACACCTACAAGTATTGGTCTAACGACAATCATGAGTTCAATAGCTGCTTGCAACAGAGTTGCTAGTTGGTGCCGCTGAGAAGTGTTTTTTGACACAGTGAGCAAAGTTGTTGGACTTGCATTTTTAGTGAGATGGCCATTGGGTTGAGGATAAAGGACAGGTTGGATGGGGCAACTTATTTCATTCTTTGGAAAACAAGGATTGTGTTAATATTGTAGGAGAATGAGTTGTGGAACATCGTGAATAACACTCAAAGCTAATCCGTGTTAAAATGATGTTATAGCCTACTGTTTTAAGTGTTTTTCCGCTGCAAAATGTACTTTACTAATAGTATGTTACTCACAGTCATGTTTTATAAATGCTTGATAAATGTGTTCATTTAGTGTTTACTGTTGGAGTTGATATCAGTGGTTTGTAAAGTGTTTGACGAAAGTTCTCAGTGGCTGTGTGAACAGAGGTTAGAACTTTCTTGTTTTCTTACAAAAAATGGGAGCAAGAAAGGTCATGACCATCTGCAGATGATATATTCTATTCCAAGTTAATGCAACGTTTATTTAAATCTCTGAACATGTTTTTCTGGAATATGCTTAATATTTCTATCATATAAACATTATATTGGAAAGAACAATATGAAAATAAGGAAAAAAGCTACAAAATCTCTAGTTAATTAGTGACTAGTCATAGTGGAGAACAAAATTCTAGGAAAGAAAAATTGACAAAATGTTGTGTTATCACTTGGAAATACCTTCATTGAAAGGACCCAAAAGTGTCCGAATAACTTAAGGGAAAGTGCATGTTATCACAAACGTTGTAGTTTCCCCGTAAGGTGATCCTATCTAGGATGGTAGAGGGGAAAGACAACTAAAGTTGTGACCTACGGAAGCTAAGGCCTTTGAAAGTACTCAAATGTCACATCAACCAAAGCTATCGACACTTTAGACTCAGTAGAGAACTAAGCCTGGGGGCGTCTCTATAGTCAAGATAACCCTAATAAAAGATGAATTAAGGTAGATAATTGAAGGTATCTTGATTGGATCTCTTAGTCTAATGGTTAATTAGAGATTTGATCAATTACTAAGAGAAATTGCGTGCCTATTTAAAAATCCCCAATTTGCCCTAGGGTTTTAAGTATGCAAATTAGATCTAGGGCAAAAAGGTGAAATTAAATGAAATTAGGCACTAAGATGAATTCCTGGATGATGAATATGATGATAGAAAGTGATTCTAGCAATACCCATATCATGGTTTTGGCTAAGAGAGGGTTTTCCACAAGGAGGGCAATTTTCCTTAAGAGAGGCTAGTGCTTTAGATGGGAAAATGGAGTTCGATTAATGTAAAAATTGGTCTCTAGGGGTTTTAGGTGATTTCCAACTTTGATTTTTAATTATAAATGCAGTCGTAACCTAGAACTAGGTTAACCTAAAATCTAGGGTTTTAAAATAAGGGTTTTATTTGTTTTTACTATGCCCGAGAAAGGAAATACTGAAAAATAAAGCATAGAAGAAATTTAACTTACCAGGAAATGAGAGATGCCATGAGATGTTGCCCTTTGTCCAACATTGTCAACTTGGAAGATTATTTTTATCCCCGGTTGAAGATCTGGTTTGCCCAATGCGCTCTCTTACCAAAGACAAATAAACACATTAAGTAAAAACTAAAATTGTGTTTGATTTGAATCCAACATAAAAGAAATGCTTGCAGAAGAAATCAAAAGGAAACACAAATCAAATGCTAAGCAAAATCGACAAGTAAAACCCCTTGAAGCGATTTGTAGAGAGAGAGAGAGACGACCCTCTGAGTCGTCCTCCAACAAAGATGCCCTCCTGCAAAGTTAGATCACACCAAAGATATGCCGAGAAAATAAAATATAAATATCCAATGCCCAAAGAGACGTAAAAACACAAGACTCATGAACTTCTCTGAGGTTTCACAAGTAATCCAAAAGATCTTCTATTATTATTTCCAGCAAGAGCCAAGTTCCCTATGCGATACAATGAGGGGAGTCTCTTTATGTAACTTTTGAGAGACACAAACCCTCTCTTAATGTTTTATCCAACGACTGAGATTAAAACATCATCAACGATGGAGATTACATCTTTTATTTTTACTTGGATCAATACAATTGAGGGGGTGAATTACCTCATAAAGCCCATTTTTACATCATGATAAATCAATTTTTTTTGCAAGTTTAATACTTAGAGGACATGAGGGGATCATTAGCCCCCCCCCTTACATATTTAAAAAAAACAACTTGATTTACACACTTTTATTTTGGCCATTTTAATCAATTTCGCCCCATGGGAGACATCTTCCCTAATCAAGCCAATAAAATAATCTAGGCCCCCAAGCTGAGTGAAACTGGTGCAAAATGATCTAGAAAGCCATCATACATCATCAAAAATCACTTCCAAGCCGTTTCCTTGACTTCCCTAGTCAAATCGATTTACTTGAGCAATTTCATAGTTCATTTTTTGTAGGTACAAACTCTTGGAACAAATAAAATGCTCATAACTCTCTGTTGGATGGATATTGGGACAAGCCGATTGTGAAAACGAATCCAAAGACCTAGTATAATGGTACTAGTGACTACTCATACCCACTGATCCAATGAAATGCCTAGGAGAACCAAAAATATCATCATTTCATAATAAAAATAATGGCCAAAATCAATAAAAAAAAATAATAAACTTTGGATCTCGATAAATGTGACCATATGAAGAAAACTAAGACTGCAGTATTGGTCCTGGGCATGTATGGAGCAAATATAAGTTATAACCAATGTTGATTTTTGTAGTCACTACCTTGGGAACCGTGTTTGACACAGTCAACTAGGTTGGCCTATTTAAAAGTACCCAAACTCAAGGTGGAACATTAATTTGGATGATCCTAAGTACATAATGCACAGATGAAGCTCATATGATTATGTTAGTAGCCAAACTTAAACATTTATAGCATGACAGTTGTTATCACCAACGTTGTAGCTGCCTGTGCAAGATGGATCCAGGATGGATGGTAGAGGGACAAGCAACTAAGGAGGTGGAACCCAGACTACGTAGACTCCCAAAGAGATGGTTGTCACGCCAATCAAGGTAGTCTTCGCTTTATGTTGTTCGAGTCCAAGACAACAATGGGCGAGACCCAGATCTGCTCCCGATAGGAGAGATTAGACCTAGACACTAGATCAGATCAAAATAAACTTTGAGGTACGTAAGGTGTAAGGTGTTCAGAAACTCTAGATCTACAGTAGGATTCAGTAGATGGATCAGGACTTCAGCAGTATATTGGCTGATCCAAAACAGTAATAGGATGACCTTTTGGGGGAAATAGTTAGATCTAGGGTTTTGGTACTAGCAACTAAAGAAGATGATCACTGCCTTGGGAAGCGTAATCGAGGCAGGATGGGCAGGAAAATAGTCCGGACTATCTAGTATTTGGTTGACAGACTCAATGAAGAAGGTGAACATGTGTGATTGTCTGAGTCATCAAAGAACAACCAATTTCAAGGGGAAGAGGTCAATTTAGGGCTAGCGCTAAGGATGGGAGATCAGTGCCTTTCGTGCATTGGGCAATGGAGTCAGTATACACCTAGCGTTGAGGTGAACCCACCTAGGGTAGACCCTAATATGTGGATCCAGATAAGTGTTTTGGTCCGGATGGCTCAGTTAAGGCAGGAATTCAGTCAAGGAAGGCTAGCGCTAGGGTTGGATGAGACAAATCTGTTGATCTGAGGCCACCAGCAGACAACCAGCTCAGCGTTGAAGAAGAAATGGGATTAGGAGGGCCCGATCTACACACTTGGTTCAGAGAAATTTAGGAAAAGTCAGATCTCGAAAAAGTCAAAGTTGATGAATGAGGTTGAGATGATGAAAATGATGATTTCTTCAGATCTAGGGCAAGCTAAGTTGGATCTAGCTTAGCGTTAGGGGTGTTCTGGAGTGCTCAGGACCTGATCTATCAGCCTAGCCTGTCAGATTTCAGAAACAGTAAACTCCGGAAAGGTCCAGTTTTTCAGTGATGGCGCTAGGGTTGTTTTCAGTCTAGAATTCAGATCTAGGTCACACTGTCATGAATTTGAACAACGTTGGGGGTGATTTGGAATGTGTGAGACCCGATTTATCAGTCTATGAAGTCAGAAATCAGAAAAAATCAAAACCTTAGCAGGTCAAATTTTCAGTGGGGGCGCTATGCAGTTTTCAGACAATATTTCAGATCTAGGTCAAACCAGTAGGAATCTGACTAGCGTTGCAGTAGATTCAGTGAGAAGGGGGTTCGATCTATGAAATGCAACAATGGTTTGGCCAAAGATCGGACGGTTCCCAGATTTAGTATTTTTTAGGGGTTTTTTAGTATTTTAAGGATTTTCAGTGAAATGGTAGGAAAGCAGGTACAATGGATTGAGATCTGCTAAAGAGAAGAGAATTGCCTGTTAGATCGTACCTGGAATGCTTGTAGATGCCTTAATAGCGATGATCCTTGCTATCCCGATCAATTCCGGAATATCTACGTGATTTCTATGACGAATGTAAGCCCCAAGCCACCAATGCGCCCCCTACCCTGCATGAGCAAACGTCAACAATATCAGATTTGCTAAGACAAGATAAAGAAACCAAATGCTATAGGAAAAGTAAAAAGAAGTAATCATAGATCACAATGACACTAATGAAAACCCCCTGATCCTAGACGAAGATAACCGAACGAGTTGACGTCCCCCTGCAAAAACGCTTCAGCCAAAATGCCCTTCTGTAGACAAGACAATGATAGTAGAAAAATATAGATCTCACATGAATTTCCACAATGCTAGGAAGCAGAAGACTATCCAATCACCATTTGGGAACATTAGATGCAAAGCAGATCCAGAAAATATCCATGGAAAAATCTTTCTATTATTCAGATCCAAGAGCCAAAGACCCCTTACAGATGAGAAGCTCTCTCCTTTAAATAGAAATGAGAGAACCACAATGATAACCGAATCCTAACCACTTTCAAAACGAGTGGCTAAGATTAAAAGATAAAATATTCTAATCAATGGTTGAGATGAGCTCAACATACAATACATGGATCAATATAACCATAAAGTACCAAAGTGGACTAAAACACTCAACAAGAGGGTACCCCACTCAACAAGAAATAAATGAAGCGCATGGTGGGTCCATGGAGTGTTGACTAACTCCCTCTGGGTGCCCCATGGCACAATAAAATAATATAATCCTTTAATTTTATGAATTTGTGCCTCCTTGAGGAAATTGTGAGCCTCCCAAAAGCTCCAGAAAATAATATAAAAATGCCCAAAAAAATAGGTGTGGGTCCAATCAGGTGTTGCAACTGTTGGAGAAGGTGTGGAGAACATCACTCTCATCATCATGACTCATCCCATGTCATTTCCTTGCCTGAGTAGCGAAATCGATTTCTTCAATAGCCATTTAATCATTTATTAATCTGCCTCGAGAAACATGAACCTGCCAAAACAACCTCCTAGGGTGCCTACGTTGCCAAACTGAGCCCACTAGGCTCTCTGGGATGGGGGTACTATGGTACAGACAAGTGGCTGCACCCCCTATGTCCATACAATGCCATAGGAGATCCAAATAAAACATATCCCTGCTCAGACACATCATCCTGTGAAGCAAAATTGCATCAGAAAGGTAAAATGAGCCTGATCATTTCTGCAAGTGCCCAGAACTGAAAATAAACTGTCTCATTAGACTCAGAGAGTCCAAATCCATTTAGGGTGTATACTCTACCCTTTCCAGGTCTCTACCTGATCATCAACCATATCCAAGAGACAATATAACCATCTGTAAATGATCAGATACAAATAATATAACTCAGACTATCATCCATCTGTTGCAAGTGTTATAAGGCTAAGACATGCTCTACAACTCATTTAAACAACAATCACAACAAGTAGCAGTCATTTCACTGGCGATGTATCAACCAAATACATATATAGGGATTTATTTATTATTACTCAGACTAGACTCTTAGGGGTATACTCACTTCATAGTTGTAGTCAATTTGCTAGTGACGGGTGAAGGATGAAATTTACAAGGCTAGGGCAAAGGATGACTTCCTACTTAACATCATGACACTTTGGACATGGAAAGGAAAAACTCACTAAAACCAATGCCGGACACACAACAACACAAGGAATGGAAGTGCCTCACAAATGGTTGAGTTGTTTAGAGAGTGCTTATTCAACTTAGGCATCATGACTACATCAAGTTTGATTCAGTTTCATTAGGATCATCAATTTTATTTCCATGGCCCTTTTTGGCCTATATGACCCTTTGGGACTTCACCAGTGCTTAAAAGCACAACTAATTGCAGCTTTCA
Organism: Pseudotsuga menziesii; assembly: GCA_001517045.1. NCBI lineage: Eukaryota > Viridiplantae > Streptophyta > Pinopsida > Pinales > Pinaceae > Pseudotsuga > Pseudotsuga menziesii. The sequence continues at coordinate 163,811 of LPNX010820456.1, read as the reverse complement.
TCCAGGACATATTCAAATTTATAAGGTCAGCAATATTTGGATATAGCATATATATAACCATTGCTTTTTTGGACCTTTTCTTATACCCTTCAAGGAGTATTTTAGCATTTCATTGCTCTTGCCCTTTTTTTACATATGTTAAGAAACACAGTTTTAGCATTTTCATTTTCTATGGTCGCATATAAACATTTCCAATATAAGTAGTTCATGGGCTTTCAGTTTTCGCCAACAACATCTCAAGTGACCAGGGGGAGTTCTGCACAGTGCCAAACATCGGGACAACCGACCAGAATGATTTAGGCATACAATCCAACTCACCAAAGGCAAGTTTTGTCACCAACTCAAAGCCGAGACAGAATATAAACAGGGAGGTTTGTCCAACAAAGGTTCTAGCGGGGAAAAGGTCCTCCATGCCATAAGTCAAGTAGTAAGTCGGATTAGAAACAAAACTGGAAGGTAATGGATGGGTGGAGACAATGAATGATGAAGCCAACACTAGCAAGCCAAAACAATGGTGGGAATGACTACCTCTATTCTCCCTAAGGAGGGTAAAACCAATGAGTATAGATCAGGAACTTCCAAGCCTAAGTAGGAACATCAATACATAATACAAATACATCCAAGTCCATATAATTATGACCGCCAGATCATGACACTACATGTTAATACATGTCACAAAGATGAATATAAGAGCAATGATAACCATAACACAATATAATACAACCTGAGTCGTAATCATGTATATAATCTATCTGAACCATCATCTGTCCAATGAGAAAGTGCTGATATAAAACTGGGCATCAATAACTGCTTTGTAATGACTAAATGGCTACATCAGTCCTCAAATCTGAGTGTCCTGAGACTCAGTCCTGACATGGGAGAGTGCAATAGTCCACAAATAAAATAATGATCCGTCAAAACTGCTCATCGCAGCATCTCATATGTACGAGATCTGGCGGAAAAATGTACTGTATTTGAAAAATAGAATATGGTAGCCCGACTACTATATATGTGATAACAACAGTGGTACAAAAATATAAGCATGCATCAGACTTAAATTAGAGTAATTATTTATTTTTTTACAAAGCCCCTTAAGTATGCTCTCTTACAAAACTTAGGCAATAAGCTATGATGGGTGAGGTGATGAAACCAAGGCTAAAAGGTAAAGGGCATGACTTGATGACTTTAACATAGTGATCATTCAGATTTAAGCTCTGGCAATATCAATACTCTGGAATAAGCTTTGGTAATATCAATACTCAACAAAACGATCCATGTTGTATCTGTTGAAATTTGACATGTGTATGATATTTTTAAAAATTGTAGACTGTAGTAGAGATAGCACTTGAGATTTTAATAGCAGTAAAACAAATGCTGTAGTAAACCAAGCATCACACAATTGAACACACGAATTTTCACTGTGAAACCTTTTAAGAACAAAAACCCCAAAGCATTAATAATTCATCCTCTAAATGAGATGACTGGGTTTGTACATGAGCAGAGAATTAGTTCACAGAACTCTAAGATGACTGTATAAAAAATATTTCCAAACTGAGTAAGCCATAACAAGCTTATACTTTACTGCTGCTGTTGTTGTTGCCACGTGGACTGTGGACTGTACCTCCTGTGTTGACTCTACTTGCCCTGTTGCTGTGACCGTGCCGTTCATGTACCTGTTGCCACCTCAGCGATGGCTGTTGTCACCTCTCGAATGCTGCTACTGTGGTGTATTAGCCCTAATAGGGCTTGGGAGCAAGTTAAGACAACCCTAGTAAGGCTCGAGGTGCTGTAGGGCAGCTAGGGCAGACCCTAGTTACTTCACCACCCACTGCTGCCACCTCCAAACTCCTCACTTTGAGCTCTGCTGCCACCTCCAAACTCCTCACGGTGAGCTCTACTACCACCACCGTGAGTTATACTACCTTCACCGAGAGCTGTAGCAGCTCTGCTGCTATTGCTCCTTACCACTAAGACTACCCTCCACCATCACTGTTGTATGTCGTGAAGGAAGAGACCCAAGCAAGGTAAGAGCTGTCACGTTGGATAAAAAGAGAGATAACCAACCACCGAAGTTTTTCCTCAGTCAACCACAATTGCGATGATGATGAAGATCTCAATCACGAATTGTTTTGGAGCAGTCAAGTGATCTTGGATGATGATGAAATGAGTTGAATGCTTCTTTATTTATATTCCATCAAACAATAATATGCTTCCATGTAATTAGGACGTTGACATTAGGGCTTCCTTTCTTTTTTCATCTTTGACCCTTGTTTTTTAATGTTTTGTGGTTCAAAGGTTTTTTTTGGTTTTTGTCTTGTGCCACTTGGTCCTTCATTTGATGGTCACTTCGCCCAAGACAAGGGTTTCATGGTCCTTTAAGTGTTTTTGTGACCACAACAAGTTGTCTCAAGAGTTCTTCAGGGTCCTCATGATTCATTCATGCCCACTCAAAGTGCATCTTCATAAATAAGGTGAATTATTAAATGCTTTATCTTGATCTCCTCGTTGCCACCAAGATCAGGTGCTAGGTCTCTCAACTAGGGGTAACTAGTCCCCGGAGAAGGTCTCATAGCCCATAGATCAAGGAGAGGAGTGCATAACTTGCCTAGACCCAGTCTAGGGCTTATGGTGATGACCTAGTAACTGACCAGGTGCCTTAGCCCCAGGCTGCATCAAACGACTCAATGTCAAATACCTAGTAACTGACCAAGCGCCTCCATTCTCCCAGAGAATGTCCCTCAGCTCTAGGTTGAGGTCCTAGTCCTGGACTAGGTTAAATTCCTAGTAATTGACCAGGTGCATCCATTCAGAGAATGGCCCTCAGCCCCAAGTTGAGGCCCCAGTCCTGGACTGGGTTAATAAGATGGTAACTGACCAGGTGCCTCCATTCTCTCAGAGAATGGCCCTCAACCCCAGGCTGAGGCCCTAGTCCCAGACTGGGTTAATTTCCTGGTAACTGACCAGGTGCCTCTATTCTCCCAAAGAATGGCCCTAAGGCCCAGTCCCAGACTGGGTTAATTTCCTAGTAACTGACCAGGTGCCTCCATTCTCCCAGAGAATTGCTCTCGATGTTGCTTAGGAAAAATCAACACTCCCTCTCAGCGAGAGAGTTATTCTCTATAATGCCAAGCTTGTCATGAAAGTACACGAACTTTGCTGCTGTCAAAGGCTTGGTCAAAATGTCTGTAATTTGTTCATCGATACGGATATAGTGAAGCTTCAGGGTACCTCTCTAAACTAAGTCTCTGATGAAGTGGTAGTTCATTTCAATGTGTTTTGACCTGTCGTGAAACACAGGGTTCTCAGAAAGCTTTATGCAACTCTGATTATCACAATGAATAATAGTTGACTCAAACTTTCCACCGAATAGATAAGAGAGAAGTTTCCTAAGCCAAACTGCTTCTCTACGGGCATCACTAGCAGTAAAATACTTAGCTTCAGCTGTGCATCTGAGCTATTGAACCCTGTTTCCTGCTGGACCAAGAGATCATTGTCGATCCCATACTGAAGTAGTAACCTGATGTGCTTTTCCAGTCTATTGCACGGCTAGCCCAATCAGAGTCGGCATATCTGACTAACATTACTCGACTGCTGGAGGTATACCTGAGCCCATAAGTGATTGTACCTCGCACATACCTGAGCACATGTTTAGCAGTTACCCAGTGAATGTGCTTCGGATTGGACATGAACTGACTCAATGCATTCACTGTGTAACAAATATCTGGTCTCGTATGCACTAGATACATCAAGGATCCAATGAGTTGACAATACTGAGTAGGGTCCACATCCTTTGAACATGTGGCCGAGTCATGTAACTTCTTCAGGTTTGTTGTCATGGGTATGCTCATGGACTTGCAGTCCTGCATTCCAAATCTCCGCTAGACATCGACTGCATACTTCCCTTATGTCAAGAAGATCTCATCTGACTTTTGCCAGACCTCCAAGCCAAGAAAATAGTGCATCGGACACAAATCCTTCATCTTGAATTCAGAGGTGAGTTCCTTCTTTCTTTGGGCTATCAATTGTTTCTCCCCAGTAAGGAACAAGTCATCCACATATAGAACTAGGATCAAGTGATGGTTGTGAACAACCTTAAAGTATAGGTTGGAGTCGACAGTACTTTTGGAGAACCCCAAGCTATGAAGATAGCCATCAATTCTTGCATACCAAACTCTCGGGGGCTGTTTGAGCCCATATAAGGCTTTCTTCAGTTTACACACATGGGACTTCTCCCCATGAGTCACAAAGCCTTCTAGTTGTTCAATGTAGACTTCCTCTTCAATCTTACCATTAAGGAAAACTGTCTTTACATCCATTTGGTGGAGTTTCCATCCAAACATAGCAGCGAGGGAGATGATAGTCTTGATGGTGGTATATTTGGCGACGGGAGCAAAAGTTTCATCATAGTCAATGCTTTCCTTTTGAGTGAAGCCACGAGCTACAAATCTAACTTTTCAATGCTGCCATCAACGACATGCTTGATTTTGTAAAGCCATCTGGACGTTACCACAGACTTCCCTGTCGGTCTAGTGATAACTTCCCACACATCATTTTTCATAATTGAATTATATTCTTCGATCATGGCATCATTCCATACCTGTAGACTTGCTGCTTCTTTGTATGTAGAAGGTTTTGCATCAATGAGCTTGCTCATAAGACCTGGGTACTTCTGGGGCTTTATGCTTTCTCTGAATGTTCCAGGAAGAGCTTTATGCTTCTCACCTTCTTGCAATGTTTCTCGAAATGAGGTCTTCTCTTGGAGGGAGGAGCCTCAAGTAGTTCTTCAACTGGTCTTTCTGATTCGAAGGTTGCATTTTGAGGCTCATCTACTTCTTCCTCTCTCTGAACTTCTGAATGAGGAGAGTCTGGAATTTCGGAAAGAGATTCTTTTGTATCCTTTGGAAGCTCTTTTGATTGGCGGAACACAACTTCTTCATGGAATATCACATCTCTACTGATTTCAATGTACCTTTTCCCAACAACATAGATGCGGTAAGCTTTCAAGCTTTCACTATAACCAACAAATGTGCCTTTCTTTCCGGAAGGCTCCAACTTAGATCTCTTTTCTTTTGGCACATGAATATATACAGGAGTGCCAAAAATCCTCATGTGATCAACTGCGGGTTTCTTGCCTGTGAATACTTCTTCTGGAGTCTTGTCCCCCAAGATGGCACAAGGGCTTTTGTTTTGAATGTACACTACAGTATAGGCAGTCTCATCTCACAACAATTACGGAAGATCGAGGTCACAGAGCATAGCTTTGGCAGCTTCACATATCGTTCTATTCTTCTTTTCTGCAACCCCGTTTTGTTGAGGGTTGTATGACACTGTTAGCTCTCTCTTGATTCCTGCTTCTCGACAAAAATCATCAAACTCATTAGATTCATATTCACCTCCGTTATCTGACCTTAGGATATGGATGTGTCTTCCTGTCTGGTTTTCAATTAGAGCCTTGAACTCCTTGAATTTGTCAAAAGTTTCACTTTTAACCTTTAGAAAGTAGATCCAGGACTTGCGAGAATAATCATCTATGAACAAGACATAATGCAAGCAACCACTCAAGGAGGGTGAAGACATAGGTCCACATATGTCAGAATGAATCATATCCAAGATCCCTTTAGATCTGCTGTTACTTCTAGAAAAGGATTTCTTTGTATTCTTTCCTAGAGCACAACCTTTGCAAACACCACCATGTTCATGAGAAAACTCAGGCATACCTGTAACCATCTTTTGAAGACCAGGGAGTGCTGTATAGTGAAGGTGTACAAACCGTCGATGCCACAATTCACATGGGTTGATTGTGTTGTGAACAGATGCTTGAGTGGAGTGTCCAGATGCTTTGTAAAGACCTTCACTTGTGCCACTTGGTCCTTCATTTGATGATCACTTGGACCAAGACAAGGGTTTCATGGTCCTTCAAGTATTTTTGTGACCACAACAAGTTGTCTCAAGAGTTCTTCAGGGTCCTCATGGTTCATTCATGCCCACTCAAAGTGCATCTTCATAAATAAGGAGAATTATTAAATGCTTCATCTTGATCTCCTTGTTGCCACCAAGATCATGTGTTAGGTCTGTCAACCACGGGTAGCTAGTACCTGGAGAAGGTCTCATAGCCCATAGATCAAGGAGAGGAGTGCATCTCTTGCCCAGACCTAGTCTAGGGCTTATGGTGATGACCTGGTAACTGACCATGTGCCTCGTCCCAGGCTGCATCAGATGACTCAATGTCAAATACTTGGTAATTGACCAAGCACCTCCATTGTCCCAGAGAATGGCCCTCAGCCCCAGGCTGAGGTCCTAGTTCCGGACTAGGTTAAATTCCTAGTAACTAACCAGGTGCTTCCATTCAGAGAATGGTCCTCAGCCCCAGGATGAGGCCCTAGTCCTGAACTGGGTTAATTTCTTGGTAACTGACCAGGTGCCTTCATTCTCTTAGAGAATGGCCCTCAACCCCAGGCTGAGGCCCCAGTCTCAGACTGGGTTAATTTCTTGGTAACTGACCAGGTGCCTCCATTCTCCCGGAGAATGGCCCTCAGCCCTAGGCTGAGGTCCCAGTCCCAGATTGGGTTAATTTTCTGGTAACTGACCAGGTGCCTCCATTCTCCCAGAGAATGGCTCTTGATGCTACTTAGGAAAAATCAACAATATCCCCTTCTGTCTGACTGGCTCGGAAATATAGAAAATATCTAGCTGCTGCATCATGTTAGCCCAACTACAATGTATGTGATAACAGTGCCAATGTCACCTCACATGATCCCTCCCACTTCGACTTAGTACTTTGCTAACTGCAGGGATATCCTTAGTTGATTCAAGGTTTCAATTATGAGGTTGTGGGGGTAGGTAACGCCTCAAATCTGCACAGCTTGCTGTTCTTCACTAGAAAATTTAGATATCGGCAACTTATTTTTCAAATCAGCAGGCTCAAACTTTGAATTTATGATTGTAGATGCTAAAACAAGTCAATAAGTCATAATTCACTATAGTTTCCCTTTGTTTCTGCAATTAAAGTTACAGAACAGTGAACTAAATTGACATTAAATGCAAGGAAAACTTTAAAATAATGTTTCACTATTGATACGAAGTATTACCCTCACAAATCTGCAATCAAGTTTGAAAACCAACAATTATTTTCAATGTTTTTTTCCTTAAAAATGCCTAAAAAGTCAACTGTATATGATGGCTACTGTTTTGTCCTAGTAAATGGAGTGAATGAAATATAAACTCACAAGGAAAAGAAAACTATCAGAATCTCACAAGTTCTTGTGCTTAGGAAATAAATACTCCAGCAAGAGCTAGCCATGAAAAATATATAATTCTTACACAGGTAAAATCATATTGGCCAACAAAATATGCTGATTAGATCTTCATTATTTAGAGTTGTAGAAATTACAAAGTTCCAAGCAAATAGGATATATGCTCAATGATCTTAGGGGATAAGAATAACCATGCCAAGAGTCTAACAATCACCTCACACCACTTGAAGTATAACTATGGCAGTGAATGTGAGAAATTCAACTAGTACAACACAAACACTCGAATATCTAGATCTCAAGTGATTATGAAGGTGTTGATGATTTGTTTCATTTGCTTGCACCCTTTTTTCTAGGCAAGGGAAGATATGAGATAAGAGGAAGTCCCTAATAGAAGTGAGATAAAATCATAAATCTGGATCATCATTGAAATTAGAAAAGAGTATCCTCCTCCTCTTGCACTGAAAATAGAAAAGAGTGGACTCCTTCAAGTACTGCATGCCATATACAAGCATGTGAAACCTGCTGAACCCATGAAATTTGTCAAGCTATATATTGGTACGAGTGTAAATTGCTCTCTCAAGATAACTACCATGAAGATCACTTGCCAGAAACCCATGCAATATTAAACTTTGAGAGCGAAGATCCTCAACCATGTGATAAGTTTTGTTGTAGCTCTCACAAATAGTTGATGTTGTATCCACCGCTAATGTATCCACAAAATGTTGATGAAAAGTGAAAACCTGCAAGCTTGTCTTTGAGCAATCGAAGATCATTTCCTTGGTGTTACCGGACAAACTAGCATGACTAATGCCCGATAAACAAATGTGAGGAATGTGTGATCCAATGTCACCTCAAACACACTTCCTACTTCTTTGGAGCGTCGTAACCTACAAGGGGAGAGCCCTTGTTGCTATGCTGCAAGACACTTAGGCCAACAAACTATATCTTCTACACAAAAGTAGTTAGAGACCAGTGCCTTCAATCAACCTCAGAATGAATAAGACATACTATGTAAAATTATGATGCTAGCAGATGCCAACCAATGTATCAAAACCAAGTTCAAGACATCATTCATAGAACATGTACTGGAAACAACTGATCAATCCAGCCAATATAAGCTAGCATGTATGCTGCTGAAATAAAGCAGTGATTTACCAATAATATGACTATTAATGATCACAATTTACTGTAGTAGACAGTTTGTATAAAACAATAGCAGCAGTATGTAATACAATAGTTACCGAAAATTATTCAGACCATGACCAATCTCACTTAATTGCATATCAAACCAACTTTTAAAACAGAAACTTTATCTTCTAGCAAATAAGGCAATTTGTCATAGTCTGGTACGTGTCATTCAGGGCATGTGAAACAGTACCAAAATCAGCCCTTCACCAAGCAGTATTCAGTCTATCACTTACTAAGCTCTTTTAGTGTTTTGTGTTGTCATTGTCATAGGTTTTAAGGCTGCCAAGAGACAGGCTGCAATAAATTGCAGACCACAAACAGTGGTAAAGGATGGCTGCCACAGCCTTGCTGTGGGCTGGAAGAGGGCTGCTAAAGCCTGTAAAAGGCTGTCACATGGAAGGCCAAGACCCTAGAGGAGTGGAGGGAGGCCTATAGAAAGGATGGCGAGGCTTTTTGGAGATGGAAAAGAGGGCAGCAAGTAGGAAGAAGGGGAAAATGTTAGGATTTTTTTGGTACTGTTTTTAGGCTAAGTTGCACGAAACGGGGAAACGGGGTGTTGCAGCTGCAACTATTTTCCAAAATTCAAAAATTTTTGGGACCCTCCTTTAATTCGATTTTGCTCTGTTTTTGGTTTTGCTTGATGCTTGAATGAAGATTACTTTTATGCGGGAAATGTTTTAATGTTTGAATTGATTTTTGCTTTGCCATCAGAAGTGTTTTGGACTGTGAGTCGGAAGTCTAGTCGTCTGTGTGTCCGCCGTTGCAGAGAAGAACTAGACATCAAGTCCGAAGTCAAATGTTTTTGGTCTCCGATGTATTTTTTTTTTATCGGCAGTTGTTTTGAAATCCCATCGGAGCCTTTGTCTATGCTTCTGCTGTTGCGGAGGGGGTTCTGCGAGATGGTCCGAGAGTTGTTTCATACTCTTCTGATCCCCACCGTTTTGCTTCGCCGGTCTTTGGTTCTTGTCAACTCTCGCCGTTGCGGCTCTAGAAGGAACTGTGCTTTCGATAGTTTGACTTATTTGTTCTGCTTGGTCAATATTTTCGCTTGATTCATATTTATTTTTGGACTCCGATTTTACTGGTCTGTGGAACTCGTTTCTTTTACGGGTTCACCGCTGTGGCTCTCTAATCATCTTTTAACTCGAAGCCCTAGTCTCGCGAGCTCTGATGTGAGTTTGTTTTTTCCACCAACGCCATTGCGGGCGCTCCGTCGTTTCATCATCCGCCGTTGCGGAGGCGATATTGACATGATCACCGACCCCTTAGCCTTTTGCCGCCCGATGACTTTATTTTTCCCGCCAATTGTAGTTGACTGGGGCATATATATAGTGGAGTTTGGGGGTTTCATTTTTTATTATTATTTTGGACTTTTCTCTGTGCTGTCATTTTCGCTCGAGTAGACCGAAAAGTTTGCTGTCGGTACCTTCGCTCCTAGGTGGCTCCGCCGTGGAAGTTACGATTTTTCTCCACCAGTCGCGCAGTAGTGCCAGGTAGGCCCTTATGCTCGTTTTCCTGTTCCGTTCAATTGGACGAACTGTTTTGTTGTCTCCGCGGTTAGTGGTTACTTGGGTTTTTCCGTCCTGGCATGTATATATTCTGAGGTAAATGGTACGGCCGTCAGTTGGGAGGGGGATGTTTGTGGTTTTGCTTGGTGTTTTCTCTCGTGGCCGTTATGGTTTTGCAGCCTGCACTCGATTGCTGGGGAAACCAGCGCAGACGGCCGTTACGCTGTCCGCACCAGTTTCCCCCAATTTGTGTTTGGCCATCCAAGGAGGGCTTTCATGGCTTTCTTATGAGATGCCGCGTTTGTTTCCACTATATCGTTGCCCTCTCTTTTATGAACCACGGTCGCAGCAGTGAATTTGTTTCGCTCGAATCTGAACCCTGAACCGGTCTAGGTTAGAATTGCATAACCCAGTCGGATTGTGAAGTGAGCGTTTACAGCAAGTAGCTTCCTCTTGTCTTCTAGTGTGCTATCACTTGCAGTGTCCTAACTTGAGCTGGTTTTAGTTTAGGCACCTTTTTTGTCTTTCACGTAGCGTGTAGGTCGTGGCGTCGAGAAGGGGGTTCGGGACTGTGTTCATATTAACGAAGGCCGTGATTTTCTAAATCCGAATTTTGTTGGGTGTGAGCTGGTTTTAGTCTTTGGGCAGGAGCATTTGGTTTTGAACATTGTTTGCTTATATTTCATAGTTGCACTCATGTTTAGCACAGATGAGGTAAAACGCTTATACTGTTGTCTTTATCTTTAAATGTTTTCTGGAAATGACCTAACAAAACCTAAAATACATTCCTGTACATGATAGGGAAATTCCTTAGAATTCAAGATGTCTAAATGTCAGAAGAAGAAGGCTCCCGTAGTTGAAGAGGAACCCGAAGTTGAATACACCTACGAGGACACCAAATGCATAATTGGTGTAGAACCCGAATATCAATGGGGGGAAGTTTACAGATTAATTACGCACCGAGAAGTGCCTGACATAGGTTTTGAGGAAGAAAACATCTATGCAAATATAGAGAGGTCTTCATTAATGAAACTGCTACCAGACTTGAGCTCTTTCCCTGCTCAGAGGTGATTGGGTGTATTCTGCCCAGGGCAGATGTAACCACCATGATTTTAGCAAATGTTGATCAACAGGGCTATGCTGCTTATAGCCCTGGGTATGTGGCTTTGGCCTACCACTTACCAGAAGCATAGGTGTACTTGACTGAGGACTGGCTAAAGGCAATCAGGATGGACTTAGTCGAGACACTAAAGAGGATGCTCATGCCTGGCAAGAACTTTAGAACTAGGCCGATTGGAGAATATGACATTGCAAGTCTAAGGACCCCTTACAGGTTCATTGCCCTGATGCTGAACAGGATTTTGGGGAGGGCCCACGGTAAAAGCTTCAAATTGGAGTGGGTGCCTATCATTTTCTATGTTGCAACACAGGGGACCGTGTTCAACTGGGCCAACATTGTGTCCAATAGCCTCTCGGCCCGCATTGCATCAGCATTAGGAGGGGTGTACCAAAAGAGATCAGAGTTCTACATGAGCTCTATACTAATTGATTGCATACTGTGCAACCTACCCTTCCCCAATCTGAGGTGTATCTGGGACCGGGAAAGAACACCAGTCTACTCGGCATACAAGCCACTGTGGGCCCACAAATACCACAGTCACTACAGGGAAGTGTGTGAGTACTTCATTATGCCATTGTATACCTTGATTTTCTTGAAAGAGTGCAACTGCATGTCGGAGGAGGCATTGCAGGTGATTGAAGAGTATGTAGACTATTACTTGACTGAAGATGGACTATATTTCAGAATGTTTGGATGCTCTAGAGCACCCTCACTATTGCCTAAGTATGCCACAGACTATGTAGTCCACAAAGAGGCAGTTAGACAAGTCTTTTTAGATGGCATAGAGAGCTTTCTGTTTGAACATAAGAAAGCAGCATACCCTCCTTTGCCATTCCTTTGCCATTTAGATTGGGAAGCTACAAGTTTACCAGGGTGAAGAAAGCCGATGAATTCGTGGAAGAGTTGGAGAAATTCCATTTTGGGGAAATGCGTTTCCACAGGAATGACTCCCGAAATAAGGTTGCAGAGCACTGCAAAGAGGCGAATGTACATTTTGAATACACTAGCCACTGGGACAGAGAGGAGTCCATTTTTTGCAGTGCACAAAATATGACAGCCTTAAGAAGAAGGTTTAAAAAGAAAATCACCACCAAAGGTGGAAAAGGACAGGATGAGCAGGCAAAGGCCGAGGAGGAGGAAACTAGAAAAAGAAAAGAAATGAAGAGGCTAGGAGACTAGCCCAAGAGGCCGAAGGTTGGCTCAAAGGAGAAGAGGAGGAAAAGAGAAGAGCTGCACAAGAGGTAGCCAGAAAGGCAGAAGAAGCTGCCACGAGCGAGGAAGAAGAAAAGAAAAGAAAGATAGATGAGGAGTTGAAGAAGCAGGAAGCGGAGAAGCTAAAGCTGACAGAGATAGTGACAGAGCACTCAACTTTCGATACAGCAGACAGTCAGGCTCAGGACCTGGGGAACCCTGACATTCAAAATCCTGAGGCAGCTACTGGCGGCACACCAGGACAGGCTATGGTCCCCACCCTTAGGCTAATCCCTTTTGAGCAGAAGAAAGGGGAGGAGGTACCATATTTCAACACTATCTATTATGATAGGGAAAGGAAGAGGATAGTAAAGAGGACCGAGAGGAAGGTCGAAACTGGGGAACAGTCCGGTAGAATGATAAATGATACTGTAGTGTATGGGACTGACAAGGACCCCAGGTTCACTATCAGAGCAGGAGCTGCATTGATCCATGCTTCTGAGGACAATGTGGATAGAATAATGACTGATCTTGAACAGTCAAAGAAGTCCTCTTCCCAGCTTAAAGATACCCTGAGAAAGGAAAGAGAGGAAAATAATAGGTTAAAGAGAAAATTGGAAGACATACAACGAGAAATAAAGTTTTTAAAAGCTGAGTTCCAGTCCCTCCAGGTAGAAAATATATCTATGGAGGCTGCCCAAGAAAGTCTGGAGAAGGTGCAACAAGAATGTCAAGGGTTGAAGGCAGAGAAGGAGCAGCTGCTAGGAAGGATAAGGGAGTTGGAATTGCAGAAGGCCAACTTGGAGGAATCTGAGAGGCAATCTCAGGGGCAGAATGCAGAGCTCAAAGGACAAATTATCTCATTGACAGCAGCTCTAGGAGAGGCCAAGGAACAGCAAGTCAGTCTTCAGCCTTTCAAGGAGCACATTCTGGCATAGAGAAGCAAGATGCACGAGTTGCAAGTGGCCATAGAGGAAGAGAGGTGCAAGGTCTTGCAAGTGGACAGTTGGCTGGAAGAGATTTTGGAAACCTCTTCGTATTTTGTTGACAGATCATAGGACATCTTAGAAGTCCTATCAGGAAGGATGGTGAGATTAGAAGCGAATGAAGAAACTCCTGTCGATCTACCTTCAAAGGATCAACAAGCCCTAAGACAAGACTACGATTTACTGGAGTTTGCCATCAGCACAGCCGAAGAATTCAAGAAGGCTGTTAAGAAGACAAAAGGGGCTTGTGTAGAATTCTTCAGGAGACTTCTGATCACATATAATCGATGTCAGGTAGAGGCTGAGCAAAGAATGGATACTTTTCCAGAACACAGCCTGTTTTTGGAAATTTTACAAAGAAGGTATCATGAAGATGAAAAAATGATACAACACATTAAAGCTTTAGATGAACAGACCCTGAGGAATGAAGTAGATCATTCCGCGGTTAGTGTGCAGCTGTTAGAAGACCAACTTCGCCTGAGCGCAGCTAGAATAGAAGTCGTCAGAAACCAGGCTGCTAAATTCGAAATAAATATTCGATTCTTGGAACCTTTTGAATTCGAAAGTATTGCTTCAGAGGCTTCAGCATGGAAGAAATTTTTGAATAGTCAGGCGGGACCCTTCTCATAAGCATCTTATTCATTTTGTTGTAATATATTGTAATTTTTATAAACGCTTAATGAAAGAAAATATGGGAGATGAAGAGTTGGGGAAGCCCAAGAGTAATTGCGTGGGCAGCCCAACAGTTTTGCTCTTCTGTATAAATATAGAGAATCTAGACAAGTAGGGCATCTTTTTCCCAGTTAGATTGGAAGACATATTGTAAGAAGAACTATTTCCTTTTGCAATAAATAATTACAGTTTGCCTGTTGGAGAAAGCCTGGTGGAATGTTCAAATGTTATACTATGGATTTGTTGAAGAGGAACTATTTCGTTTTCAGCTTTGTGTCCATTAACTGTGAGATCGTTCTAACTCTTTGAACCTATGTTCTTGCATGGATGATCTCTGGTTTGCTTTATGAAAAATTTCCACTACGAGTAATGAATGTTGTTCATAAGCAATTGGCTATCTGGTTGTCCAAATATCTTTAAATGTTCGTGTGTTTGAAAGAAGTATCAGCTATCTATGATTTATTTTTTATAATGCATGCACAAAATACATTACTCGCTAATAAGTAACAATATTGCTCCCTAGGGATAGGTTAGGTAGTTAGTTTTAGTTTCTCGCTGTGTGTGTGATTTAGATGCAAGAGAGCCTAAGACGAGAGGTAAGAACCTGCGCATCACATTGTAAACACTCCTTGCATGCTCAATCAATCTGCATTTTAGATAGGCATTTGCACGTCATACTTAAAACCAAAAATACAAAAATATATATGGTGGACTGGGCCACAACCGGTAAAATCGTTTATTTTTGTTACTTGACCTATGGTAGCCGGACTGCAAACCGGACGGGTTCCCTACACCAAACAGTCACGCGCTAGTTGGGAACGTTGACTGGGGAGAATCCCTTGTTGTTGTTGCCTGTGAATTTCCAGGCGTCAACATGGGGGAAACACGACCGGAGGCAAAATTATGGAAACGGGGAAACACGATATATATATATATATATATATATATATATATATATATATTATATAACATTTAATTTTTTTAAAAGAACTGATTGTGAAACATAAATGATAAAATTATTAATCATAGCTCTTAAAGGATTACATAATGCAACTAGTAATCTCCAACAAAAGCCTTTATAAATGAGGCTAGTACATATATTTCCAAAAACAACCTTTATAAATGAGGCTAGTGTTGATTTTTCCTGAGCAGCATCGAGAGCCATTCTCTTAGGAGAATGGGGACATATGGTCCGGGACTAGGATGTGGAACCAGTCCAGCATTGGGGGACTCAACCTTTTAGTTGAGTAGCCATTTTGTTGAATGGAGACATCTAGTTAGGGACCAGGATGTGGAACTAGTCTAGCACTATGGGACTCAGCCTAGAGTTGAGTGACCATTATGTTGAATGGAGACATTTGGCCAGGGGCCAGGATGTAGAATCAATCCAACACTGGGGGACTTGGCCTAGAGCTGAGAGGCCATTCTTTGAATGGAGGCACCTAGTCAGTTACCAGGAATTTAACTTAGTTTGGGACTAGGGACTCAACTTGGGCCTGAGGTCCATTCTCCGAGAGAATGGAGGCGCTTGGTCTGTTACCAAGTATTTGACCTTGGGTCAAATTATTCAACCTATGGCTGAGACACCTGGTCCGTTACCAGGATATCACTATAAGCCCCATACCGGGTCTGGGCATGTGAGACACTCTAACCCTCGATCTGTGGGCTTTGTGATCTTCTCCAAGGCTTAGCTACCCTTGGTTAAGACACCTAGTACCCGATCTTGGTGTCACATAGTGTGTGAGATAAAAGCATTAGTAATTCTCTCTGTTTATGATGATGCACTTTGAGTGGGGATGAAGGACCACCTTGACCACTTGTTTTGACCATAGGGCACTTGAAGAAGGCTAAAGTAAAAGTCAAAAATACATAAGGACCCTTAGTACCACTAAGGAGTCAAAGTGAAAGTGCAAAAAGACCTTTAGTATCACTAAAGATAAAAGTCAAGTAATAAAAGAATAAAATAATATTATTTTGTTCTTTTTAGTTTTGGTCCACTTACAAGTGACTCAAAGGATATAAAAGAAGATCAATCCATTTCATTTTTACACACACTTGCTCATCATCATCTGACAGCTGTAAAAGGAAGATTTTCACTACTCTTGAGAAGAAGAAAGTTTTTGTGGTTATGCCCTAGCATGGAGGATTCTAGCTAGGGCACCCAAACTTATTGCAGAAAACCTAAGCTAGGGTTTCATGGTGAGCAACATCATTCTCCTCACAAGCTAGGGTCTAACCCTAGGTCACTTCTCCTTCATGACAACCCTCAGACTTTCCACGAGCAGCAGTTACGGCATCTTGGGAAACCTTGGATTTTCACGGGTAGGCTGAATTCTTCACGGGCAGGCTGCAGGGAGCTCTAGGAAGCTCCTCTTCTCCTTCGACTGTCCTCTCTCTACCTCGGCCTCTCCTCAGCACCCTCGGGCAGGCTCATACCCTTCATAGGCAACCTCAGGCAGCTCGGATCCCTCACGGGCTACCTCCTTGTGGCTGTTACCAGGTCCGGGAAACAGCAGTAAGCTGTTGGATTGTAGAAGTAGGCCCGGGCAACGACAGTGGGCTGTCAGAAAGGAGCAACAGGGCATCTAGGCAGCAGAGCAGGCTCGGGCAGGTAGATTCGGGCTCGAGCAGGCAGATCTAGACTCAGGTAGGTAGAGCAAACTTCGGGCAGGCAGCTTGGGCAGGTAACAGGGCAGCCGTACAGATCTGAGCAGTGTAGGTACAACCTGGGCAAGCCGTACAGGTATGGGCAAAGATCTGAAGTTTTGTGCAGCTGAGAGAAATTAGGGCTTGAAGCCCTAATCTGGTACTGAAAAATCAATTTTGTGAATTTTTAGATATGTGGATCAAACCCATTAGGGTTTGAGATTTACTGAAGAACATTCATCTAAGAATTCTGAGAAACTCAAGTCATCTCATTTAAGAGATGAATTACTAATGCTTTTGGGGTTTTTGTCCTTTAAATGTTTCCCTAGTGAAAAACTCTTGTGTTTAGTGTTTTGATGTGTTGATGCTTCTATTGCACTTGTCTTTTCTTATTTGATAGTCTACAAAATTTTAAAGTATTCATGCTAATGCTAAAACTTAACAGCTAGTACATATATATCCAAAATCAACCTTTATATATGAGGCTGGAAGTACAATGCAACATAGAAATAAAGACTCAACAGTAAAACTGAAGGCTAATAGTCTTCAAGTTCAGCCTCATCATCATAATCCTCCTAAAAAATAGAGCAAGAAGAATGCTGAGTTTCAGTACGTGTATTGGAAGAAAGAAGGCCAATTCCACTTCTAGGTTCCTCATTGACATTCAGGGAAGCAAAAGAGATCTCCAAGTTAGGACATTCTGGATCCGCATCCCATTATTTGAAAGGCCCACTGTGATATTCTGGACCCTTATGGGATGCAAGGCGAAGGTTGGAGTGCACAAAAACAAGATCCTCAGCTATCTACCAACCCAACCTGTTGCACTTCACAAAATGAATAAAACCATAGGTGCTCCAGTTTCTCTCTGCTGATGAAGAGCTTGCCACCTGTGAAAGAATGCGAATGGCAATGTTTTGAAAATGTACACCATTTGCTCCATGACAAATCCACCACCTAACTGGAGTCATGGTGCTTCTCTCTTCCAAAGCTACGACACTTGAATATTCATATAATCCTCCAGCAAAATTGGTAAATTCTTCCTTCACCTCCCTCTGTAGATCAACTGGAAACATTCTCATAAGGGCTACTTTAGCTCCATTGAGCACCTCTCTATCCCCATGTGGTGCCATTGCTTTGAGCAATGAGCTCTTCATCATAGAATTTTGGGTTTAGGGCATGTGCAAAAGTATGCAATGGGGTGTTGAAATTGTTCCACCTGTCAACCATAATGTGTTGCACCAAATCAACAAATAATAGCTGTGGAGTGTTATCCGCCGAATGCACATCGTCAGCAAAAATCTGTTAGGCTGTTGTTTCCCTGAGCGGGAAAGGTGTGGCCTTGGGAGCAAGCAATGAGCCAGGTACTATCACCTGAATCCCAGCTCCTCCGTTTAGGCTAACTCCTAACGAAGCCAATGGGGGTAGTCCCTAGCAAAGAGTTTTCTATGGCTCTATGTTTTTAAGTGTTTTTTGGTGTTGTGATGCGGATGGGTGTTGTTTATGAGTTTTTTGAGATAAAATAAAATACGCAATCCACGTTGCAATTACAAAACACAAATATCAAGATGAAACAATATATGACGACTTGGAATTTAAATAAGCATCCACAATATAATGACTTTAAGAATTAAAGGACAAATGGTCCAAATCAAGGTAATACATGTAAGTTTTGAAGACCAGTGCCAAATGGAGTCAATGAGTGCTTGGGATGCTACTGATACAAGTATCGATATAATGTTTGTGTGATTGTTTTGAAATTGTTCTTGGTTGATTTTATAGAATTTTAAGTAATCTTGTTTTTAGGTGTCTATGGAAATCTAACCGGAAATACTTTCAGTGGCTCCGTTCGAAGACATGTCGGTGTCGGTCTGGCTCACAGGCTAGGTGTTCAAAGAATTTAACCAGCAAGCGTCTGGATTGAGTAGTCCGGCGTCCCCACCTGGAATTTGCCCACTACGTGAATATTTATCGAATCAACGCTGGTTCGTTGGTTATGGGTTTGAATGTTTTATTATGTTGAATCTTGCCTGATTAATCAGTCCAATACAGTTTCTGAGGGTACTCCAGTTTATTTTTTAGACTAGTCAGAGCATACTCCAGCAAGGAAATAACGAATAAATTCAAATTTTATTGAAGGGGAGTGATGAGTTGCGAATTTTAATTAGAGCACACAGATGAACCTCTTCGATAGAGAGTGCTCTTAACTTGTCTTATGACAGAGGTTCAAGAGACTTTAACTAATCTATATGCTAAGATGCAGTAAAAGTGCAATGCTTATGCTCTCTGACAGAGAGTGCTCTTGACTCGTCTTATGACAAGCTCAAGAGTTTTTGTTTCCTTTTAAAGATAGATAAAGCATACACCAGGAACACAAGTGATGGCTCAAATAATAATAACAAATGCAAAAAATGAAACTAGCAATTAGTGGAAAGTAAATCTAAGCTAACAATTAGTGTTCTAAAGCAAAATGAAAAGCTTATTTAAGTACTGAAAATCAAACTAAGCTAAAGAACACACCAAGACACTCTTCCCCAAATGGGGAAGAAACACAAACTATGGGAGGCTTTATCCCACTTAGCCTTATTTCATTAATATTTTATAAGATAAAAGAGCTCCTGAGCGGGCCTAATGGTTAAGAACATGTGTTATCTCCTTGGACGTCATAGGTTTAGAACCGGTGGGGGGTAGGGTTTCTCATTGGCCTGTTGTGACGAGGCTCGAAGGGTAGGTGACCCTTGGGATAGAGGCTCACCTCGAAGGGCTTCGAGACGTCTTGGCCCTTGCTAAGTCATAAGTTATTGGTATATCTGGCTTGCAGGCTGTTGGATATACTCTTGGGAGGTTGCTGTTCCCATGGTTAAAAAAAAATATTTTACAAGATAAAAGAATTTAACTCTTGAAAATGAAGAAAGTGGCTAAACAAGAGAACTTGAAGCCTTATTATGACTTGTACAAAGGATAAAGGTTTTTTGGGTTCAAATCCTTGTCTTTTGGATCTAGCTTTGCTTGCTCTTTTCTTGCTTGATTTTGCACTTGGTTCACTTGTAAGTAAGAGCTTTAAACAACAACTAGTGAGAGTGTTAGGAAACCAAATTTCAACTTATGATTCGAAAAAATTAAAGTGAATGAGATGATAAGTGCCCAATGAGATAAATAAGAGCCCAAAACAGGAAAACAAGACAAAAAATCAGGTCTTGGAAATGAGAGGAAAAACTTGCTTTCTATGACGCAAAATGTGCGTTTTTCAATGAAATGACTTGAAATTTTTTGAGAAATAAAATTTTAAAGATTTTTAAAATATTTTAGGCTAATTTCTAGAACTGGAAAATAATAGAAAATTGCAAAAAAACAGTAAAAAATCAGCAAGCTTAAAATGGCATGCTTTTCGAGAAAATGATGAAAAATTTAAAAACTAAAATTTTCGAAAATTTTCTAATTTTTAGGCTAATTTTCAGAATTGGAAAATAGCAGAAAAATGTCCAAAAATCAGGAAAAAAACAGCAAGTTTAAATTTGCATGTTTTTTGAGAAAAAGTACAAAAACTTGAAAAAATAGTTTTTCTTTGAAAATTTTCTGATTTTTAAACCAATTTCCAGAATTGAAAATTAATGAAAAACACAGAAAAACAAGCAAGCCTAAAAGTGAAAAATTTACATGTTTTTCGAGAAAATTCGTGCACGTTTTCCAAGGCAAAAAAAAAGTAAAAAAATTGACTTTTAAGCACTAGTCTTGAAATTTCCAGCTAGCTGAAAATACGCAAGAGATAGCGGGGAAAGAGAAGTGGCATGCAAAACAATGCGGCAATTGGGAACAAATCCCAAAGTACTTCTCAAGACAAAGACTTGGCAAAAAGAATGATGGTCTTGGGCAAAAAACTTAGAGATATTTGGCACTTAAAAAAAATGGAAAATGAAAGAGTAACAAGCCGAGTAAAATGAAATAATAGATTTACAAGTTTGTAATGAAGCTAGGATCTTAGATCTAGTAAAAATTAAAGATTGAAAATAGTGTCCACCTCCAACCCTTATCCCTCAACTGAGAGAAACTGTTGGGTGCTCAACAAGAGAGCACAAGGCTCTCTCTTAATTAAGCGAAACTTCAATTTAATTTAAAATGCAAAATAAGAAATCAATTTCAAGAAACTCTCTTGGACTTGTTACAATGGCTAAAATTTTAGCATAAAGAATAAGAAGAAAGAAGCGAGAAAGACCGTGTTTTCACCGCTTTCTTGTGATGGCCTTGAAGCTTTTCCTTTGGGGTAGCCTTTGTACCCTTCTTGGCTGAAATTTGACAGAGTTTTAGCTTGTTTTGTTACCAACCTGCTAAAAACTAGCTAACAGAAAATGATAAAAGGCGCCCAAAATCACTTTGGGAAAGTTAGTATGTTAGTGCAATATATATACAAAATTTACACAAAGTTGCCAAATGAATAATTTTGAAAGAACTTGAGTATAAAAGGGTTAAATCAGATTTGAAACACTCAACAAACTAAAATTAAAATGCAAAAATTTGTATGTAAAGAAAGAGAAAATCTGGGTTCTTTGTTCTTCAAGAAGTGAAGCAATGGGGCATCCAACCGATGAATCCCACTCTTCAATCCAAATAACCTGTAACTTATAATATTTTCACTACACAACTACTAGAAGGTGAGAATTAAATAATGAGCAAAGAAATCATAAACTTCAAACTAGAAAATATATGAACTTCTTTTGCTACAAGAATGAAAACTCACAAAATTTATGGAATGCAAATACCATAAAAATTACCAAAGCAAATAAGTATACTTCCTTGGCCAACCAAACTTGTGTAGCTTCTTAAGCATGGAACCAAATCATCAGTGGGAACAATGGACACAAGATTCCTCCAAAAATTTTGATTAAAAAAGCCAAATGGCTGAAAATTACAATGGCCTAAGCAAGAGAGCAAGAGAAAAAGAATGAGAGCAAAAGCATGAAAGAGTGTGGGTGTGTGTAACTCAAATTTGGAGGGGAAGCCTCCTTCAATAGGAAATGAGTGAGGAGAGAGCCCAAGTGCATGCAAGCCACTTGTCAAAATGAGAGAGTGGGAGCTCAAAAAGGGGAACCACTTCTCGTGGGGGCACCTCCAAGTGCAAGAAACCAAATAGAAATTGGGGTGGGGGGAGAACCCCCTCTAATATTTTTAATCTTCATTCTAGGTCCAAAGGGGGGGACCATCAAAATGGGACCCCTTACTTTGGCTTATTTTTGCGCCGAGAGGTGCTCTACAGCCCAGTATGGGGGATATCTTGTAACGTGATGTAACGTTAGTAACGTTTGTAACATGTCGGCAAAAAATAATAGTGATAGTGAATATTATGGGAGAGATCTTGTAACGTGATGTAACGTTTGTAACATGTTGGCAAAAAATAATAGTGATAGTGAATATTATGGGAGAGATTTTGTAACACAAAATAAAAAATAATATCACTTTTGTAAAATTATTTTTATTAATAAAAAATAAATTTTTTAATAGGCCAAAATAAAACAATCTAATATGGGGTAGATGTTGTAATCTTCCTACCTAACAAAACAATAAAAAAGTAAGCAATTAATTATCCTTAAAAAAAACATGTGGTCAAGAAAAAACACAAATTGAATTATCTCCAAAAAAATGTTGGCCTTATGCAAGGCATTCTAAACAACCCATGGTTTAGGAGGCTTTGCACATGGTTTTTAAACCATGTGCAAGGCCTCCTAAACAACCCATGGTTTTATTGTACATGGTTTAGGAGGCTTTGCACATGGTTTTTAAACCATGTGCAAGGCCTCCTAAACAACCCATGGTTTTATTGTACATGGTTTAGGAGGGCTTTGCAAATGGTTTTAAGACCATGTGCAAGGCCTCCTAAACAACCCATGATTGTAGAAGGGCCTTGCATATGGTTTTAAAACCATGTGTGGAGAAATGATGCAATGTTCATTCCTAACAAAATAAAAAATAATAAAAACTATTATATGTCGCCATAAATAATATTAAATATTAATAATAAAAATATTATATGTGGACCTTAAATAAAAAGATGTGTCTTTTGGTTTGAATCAAATCAATGGATACCTAAGAAGAGGTTTGCACCTCCAGAGATTTGATCCATCTTGGCGCTTGATAGAGCCTAGGATTTGGATCTATGCTGGTTAAATATCTCAATTTCCATGAAGAGGGAGGGGCCCTTTTTTCTTTTAAAGTCACCTTAGGAACATAACATAACACTTAGAAACTTAATTTTCTCCTTCTAAGTGACTTTAGGCACTTTTCCAAAATTTGGCTTGCTAATTATTTGCCAATTTTCCTGATTTCTTTGACTGACTTTGGAAAAGATGGTCAAAACCTTATCAAATCTGTCCGAATGACTTCAAACTTTGCCCAAGTGTGTAGGGGGACTCATGTCATTGATTTTGAGTGCCCATACCTCAATCCATGGGCATTAGATGCCATTTCACCCTCTTTTTATTACAACATTTTTATGCTGAGGGACATTTTTTAATCACCAAAAATTAAAAAATCCTAGGTAAAACCTAATAAAATTCCACAAGACTCTAGATAGTGTCTAGCATGGTTACATAGAACATTCCTAGGCCTTAGTCACCTTGTGGACTCAATCATTAGAACGCTTTTCACCAGTTAGAGGTATTTTTGAGTGAAAAACTTAGATAATTAAACTCACTAAAAAATAATTTTAATTATCTAAGGGAAAAAACACTCCATGAATGGACTTCCCTTATGATAAAGTCCTAGGTAACCAAGTTATACAAAAACTAGACCTTTATGTTGACATATCATTACTATATCCCCCGCAGGGGTGCGGAAATTTCATGGAGAAAAGATAAGAAGAGCTGCCTCGCTTGAAAACAAAAACTTCATTAGGTACTTCTTTTTCATCTTCAATGCACATGGTACATGGTTGGTCACCTAGTTGGTTAGCTGGTCAACAACACTCACTTTTACAATATAACCAGGGCGACATGCCTTAAAATGTCAATTTGAAATTATAAAATGTCAACTTAAAATTATAACATAAAATAATATAGAATAATCAAAGCAGTGGGTAACTTGGGGCATTTTCCCTAGAATTTACCCAAAAATAACTAAAATTGCTAAGAATAATAAAATTACACCAAACTGAAGGTCAGAGTAAGCAGAGAGGATGGGGCGTCATGCCCCTTCTAACCCCAACAATGCTGATAATCCCTCAAACCCCCCCCCCCCAAAAAAAAAATAAGCAATATGACCTGGTGGAGATGATGACATCATTAGTGGAAGAGGCCCAAGGAGAGAGGGCACCGGCCTGCAGAGAGACTAGGAGGGTGCTTAAGGTGACCTAAAAGAGAGACAAATGCCTCATAGCTGAAAGAAATGTTATCGGAGTAATGAAACAAGTGGGGGGTCATGTGACCCAGTGATTTGCCCCTAGGAGCCTCAAACACCAACCCAAGGGTTTAAAACCCCAACTAAGGGCAATCAACAATGCCACTAAGCCATAGTACTCCTAAAGACAAAACCAGAGGGCCTAGCCATAACCATTCCTCAGAAAATGCTGGATAACACCCCTCCTGGTCTGAAAAAAAATGACCCTCTTTCCTTGGGGACACATCTGAAGGTGTGCTGGTACTGGTACCACATAACACATTGGTTTTCCCTAGTTTGATTGTCAAAGCAGTGGTCCCAAAATAACAGAAGAGCATCCAATTGCCTTTGTAGACCCTCAAGTGTGGAGGTCAAAAGGACCACATCATCAGCGAGGAGTATGGAGATCGGGATATGGTGGAGTAGGCAACCATTGCTTGGATCGATGTGGTTGTGCAAGAATTATTCTAGCTTGTCGATGTAAATCTTGATTAAAATGGGTGATAAGGGGCACCCTTATTTCACCCTTGTTTAACCTAGTTGGTGCTCTAGATGAAATTTAATAATTGTTGTGCTGTACGAAAACAACAAAGGACAACCTCACAGAGTCGCATAATAGAAGTTGTGAGAATCTTAGATGCATTGATGTCTTCCAGCCTCTTGAACATGACCTCTCCCAGGATTGAGTCAAAGCTTTTCGAAAGTCTAAAATGCAATAGAAGACTTTGAAAGAGAAGTGTCTTGCCTCCTCAATTATGCTCTCCAAGGTGAGGATGTGATCGATCATCTAATACCCTGAAACTTGTCTATTCCATACCTTGAAGGTCTCATAAACCGAGCTCCTCAAATAGTTGCAAATGAAGGACAATGGTGGAGAGCTTTGAGAATGTGTGCCCTACCATGATTGTCTTGTAGTTATTTGGATGTGCACTAGAGCATGATTTATGAATCAAGTGGATGATATGGTGTGACTAAGACTACGGGAACCCTGTGTGAACAACATGGTTAAACAAATCAACAAATGTGATGCAACAATGAGTATGTACCATGTTTGAAAAGATTTGTCTGGAACCCCTTACCCGCAACCCTGCTAGTGTTCAACTTCTTGATATGTGTGTAGTAGAACATGTAGCAAGAGGATGGGGGGAAATGGCCATGAAAAAGGGTTGTCTAGGGATGTCGTAGAAGGCTATAGCATGGGTGGATATGGATTGAAGGATGAAATCGATAGGTATGATGGAGTGGCAAGCAAAAATAGTATGCCAGAAAGTTTTGGGGTACTGGTGAATTGAGGCATGCAATTCACGTCTCCTCTGTGTTATGAAGATGCATTTCTTGTAGCAGATGAAAGATTGATAAGGTTTTCATATTGGTAGGTGGGAAGTGGAGTTGTAGAAGAAAGTGTAAGAAAGGTGTTTATGAAAGGATTTGCAATCCTCGTCATACCACTTATTCATGGGTCTGGAAATGGATTTAGAGGATTATGAGGGAGATCTAGTGGTGTAAGTGTAAGAGTTAAGAGCCACTTCTCGAATTTCTAAGGAAAGACAGTTGTACTTGGAGGAGGTTGATTCGGGGGATGAGAAACTAGACAAAGGGAAGAAGGTCAAAAAGGTGGGAAGTGTAGGCATCTTGTTTCCCGCCCTCAAAGCAAATGATGGTATTGGCGGTGGGGAGGGGGGTATGGGGGGTGGCGACGTGAGGAGGGGTGTTAGTTTTTTTGTGTTACTTTGAAAGTGTTTACACCATGCTTGGGGGTGCTTTATGAGATTTGGGGCAGATGGTGTATGTCTAGCCCTTGGATGTTCGAGATGGATTGTAGCATGAGAGATGGTCCATGATGTATATGCACAATTGATATAGCTTGTTTAGTGGATGCTTGACCTCATGATAGTGCTACCTTCGCTTTCTTACCCCAGGTGTTAGAAATCTCTTGGTAGTATCTAAATGCCCTTCGTCGAGGCCTTGTGGAGGAACCATTTACTTGGAGAGTGCCCTTCGGGAGATGTGGAGCATTTTGCATCATGGAGGAGGCCTTTGAGTCCTAGTTGGCATGTGGCAGCTTGGTTACTCGTTCGAAGGATTGGAAATGGCTCGGGAATGCTTGGGGATTTGACAATTTTCTTGCAGGGTAGCTGACCTAGTGGAATACATTGCTTAGGAGGATCGATGGAGGTCATGTAGGCTTGTGATGGAGCGATATGGGCTTGCCTTGCATAGCTACATGACCTTGGAGTCATTATTGTGTACGACATCACCTTGGAGCATGACACATATACTTGAGAGTGGACATCTCACTTATGTTGGCCTACAAGCACTCATGTAGGTTGTTTGTAAGGGCTTATGCCCACATAGTATTGTTGGCCTCCCTTACCACTCATGTAAATATAGGAAGGAGAGAGTCTTTCCATTTATATCACTTGTGTGTTCATTCATAATCTTGTGTAGAGATACGGCCTAGAAGTGGACTACACTTGTCTTCTCTCTCTCTTGGAGTCTTCACTTGTACTTGTTATCTCTTTCTTGAGGTAGATGGTGTATGTCTAGCCTTGGATGTTTGAGATGGATTGTAGCATGAGAGATGGTCCATGATGTATATGCACAATTGATATAACTTGTTTAGTGGATGCTTGACGTCATGATGGTGCTACCTTTGCTTTCTTACCCCAGGTGTTAGAAATCTTTTGGTAGAATCTAAATGCCCTTCGTTGAGGCCTTGTGGAGGAACCATTTACTTGGAGAGTGCCCTTCAGGGGATGTGGAGCGTTTTGCATCATGGAGGAGGCCTTTGAGTCCTAGTTGGCATGTGGTAGCTTGGTTACTCGTTCGAAGGATTGAAAATGGCTCGGGGATGCTTGGGGATTTGACAATTTTCTTGCAAGGTAGCTGACCCAGTGGAATACATTGCTTAGGAGGATCGATGGAGGTCATGGAGGCTCGTGATGGAGCAGTATGGGCTTGCCTTGTATAACTACATGACCTTGGAGTCATTATTATGTACGGCATCACCTTGGAGCATGACACATACTCGAGAGTGGACATCTCACTTGTGTTGGCCTACAAGCACTCATGTAGGTTGTTTGTAAGGGCTTATGCCCACATAGTATTGTTGGTCTCCCTTACCACTCATATAAATATAGGAAGGAGAGAGTCTTTCCATTTATATCACTTGTGTGTTCATTCATAATCTTGTGTAGAGATATGACCTTGAAGTGGACTACACTTGTCTTCTCTCTCTGTTGGAGTCTTCACTTGTACTTGTTATCTCTTTCTTGAGGCACTATGTTTCTTGGAGGATATTGGAGTTCTAAGGTTAAGGTTTTACCCTTGGATATTGGAGATTATGGTTTTGTGATAAAACCCTGGGATGGATTTGTGAAGAGAAGAGGACGTCTAACGGATAATTTGATAAGTTATAACCATGATTTATAATTGGTAATTTTGAAGACCATTTCAGCATGAACATAACGCAAGGTCATACTAATGTTTTTTACAGCCACATCCACATGTCCATATCAACAATGAATAAAGTGGTTTTCTTGAAGGCTATGACAGGACTAAATAACTGTGTGGGTGAAGTGAGTAACAACGTAGCATAGAAGGATAGATCAAACATTGACAACAAACCTTGATCATAAAGACAAATCAAATGATAGATCAGAGTTTGAGAGCAAACCTTGATAGATCAGAGTTTGAGAGCAAACCTTGAGAGCAAACCTTGATAGATCAGAGTTTGAGAGCAAATATTGACATAGGGATAGATCAAACCTTGACCAAAAACGGGGTTTATGGTTTTATCCTTTAGGTGTTCAGGGTTTTGGATGTTTTTCATTAACAAATCAATTTTGTTGGGGCATCGATGGGTCACAAAAGCATTGGAAGTTTTAGGATATGTTTGATTTTCCACAGGATCTATTTCATGGGTTGAGGATCCATTTCCTTCTCCAAGAGATCGACAGATCCTAGGTGAATCTTGATCTAGATACGGATCCGAGGATCCTACACCTAGGTAACTTGGGAGCGAAAGCGAGAAGTGGAAGTGGGAGCTGGAGCAAAAAGCAAAATTTTCAAAAGCTTCTAGTTTGGAAGCGTTTTTTATATAATATATATATTTTTATATATCTTGATGCATATATGTCAACAAATGCATGTAGAATGTTGAATTAGTTATGAAAAGCATAAAACCATGAAATAAACCATAATACCATATAACATCATTCATCAATCATCTAGTAGTGAATTCGTCAACCATACTTCTAGTATTCATATCATCAACCTTAAAGCTTCAAATTTTCAATATATAAATAGGCTATAAACTAGGGTGTTATCACTCAGAATATACCCAGGTTCTAGAAGGTAAAATCCCAAGGTAACAACAGAACCACTTTAAGAAAGAAAGCTGGCTTCTTTCTTTCCAGAGAGGGATCTCTCACAGATTGGTTTGACAAGGCCAGGTGTATAAATAAAATAAAAAGATTTAGATTGTTTTTGTGGTTGAAACAAGGTAAGTATTCATTGGGCTATGGAGTCACAAATATTTTTTTGAATCACAGAACTGTTTGCATGGAAAGATTCTGCAATGGCAAGATAATAGTTTGATCATGGTCAAAATATTGTTGGTCTGGTGATAAAGAAGAAAGAATGACAGTCCATTAACATAGAGCACCAAGAAGATGAATTCTGAATTAACTTTAGTTGAAAGGATTCGTGGATATCTGAAACAATAGCTAGAACATAAACATGTATGAATTCTGAAACTATTGCACACTTATTCCAGATATGAAAGAACACACAATGGAAATATTAATAAGAAAGACATGCACATGAGAAGGGAAATAACAGACTGTAACTACGAAATACACATGAATCTTTGCAGCAAAAGGCCAACATTCGACTCTGTAATTTGATTAAAGATAGGTTACAAGATACATAACACAAAATCTCTCGGGTTCCAACCCTTTTCTCATAAAACGTAGAAGTACTTATACATTGCTCAATGAGCTGAAAATATAACTAGTTGCTAACAATAGTTCCCACTGCTTTTACATGTGTCACTCGACACTTCTTAACTAATCACTGCTTCTAAAGACAAACTAAATAACTAATAATTAATCTTCAACTTTAAAATCTCCGTGATCTTCATGTCTTCATTCGCGCAACTTGTACTTACTTTTCCCGTAATTTTCAGTTATCTTCCATTAATCCACAACTGGCAGATCCATATTGACCATCTCCTTTTCCAATACCCTGAGCTCCACGTTTTCCAAATAAGAAAAATCTGGCAATTTAGCACATGTAGCTTTGAAGTCGAACAACATCTCAAAATCTCCAGCCAATTTGTGAATCACTATTTTTCCAGAAAAGTATTGCTGCTGCAGATCATCAAACTGCCTGTGATCTAATCTGCAACTAATTAATCTGTCATTATACTTCCTTTGAGACCACATTCCTCCTTTGAACAAGGGATTAAACAGTTTGATGAATTCCTTAATTTGGTGATGCATAATATCAGTTTTTGCTTGAACTGTATCTAAATGCTGATATTTACTCACCACTTTTCTTGCCCATGTGATAATCAAGATCCTCTCTTTGATATTTGCTTTCCTTATTTCCTCTTCTGTTAAACTGTTCAAAAAACTGATTGCATTCTGAGCTGTGTCTATGGGTTTTTTATTTAAGACCTGCTTCACTACCAAGACATTTTGTCTAGCTGCTTGTGTAGCAATCTCCTTGTCTAGAATATAATCCAAATAAGGCCTGAGCTTGGTTGCTTCTGTTATCAGTACATCCTAGATGAGATGCTTAGCTCCCTGTAAGGCTGACTATCCTGTCACTTGTTTTGTCAATTTATTATTCTTATCTACCAGCTCCTTACATTTGTCTTCCAATGTCTTTCTTTCCTGTTCTCTTTTTACAGCTATGTCTTCAAAATTTCTATTTTGGTTCCTCACACTAGTGATTTCTATATCTTTAAGACTTACCTGAGACATAGCTTGGGTAAGGGAATCTGCACCAGATTGTACAGAAGGTGAAATAACTTGCACTTCTTGCTCTTTATTCTTTTCTTTTAGTTCCTTCTCTAGCTCTACTTGTTTCGTTTTAAAAACCTTTTCTTTTTTAGCCCAAAGTCCTACATCTTTCTCCCATTGCTTCTCCTTTTCCTCAAACTTCAGCAACCTTTCTTTACAATCAATCAATTCAGTAGTCAAAGCTTCTTTTTCTTTCTCAAACTCTGTCAACTCAGAAGTTTGTATAAGCTGAGTAGATGGAATCTTCAGCTTCTTTTTTAACAATTGAATTGCATTTTCTTTCTCATTTAACAACTTCTGTGCAGTAGCTCCCTTGTCAGCTTGACTATCAGCCACTAATAGTTCTACTTGTAGCTTCTTAATCTGCGTTTGGTGGGATTTGTTTTCCACCTTCTCCTTTCTGAGTAAATCTTCAACTCTTTTCTTACTTGATTGTAACTTTGACACCTGCAATGTTGCTTTCAACAAATCAGTATAAATAATATCACCTCTCTCTGTATAGATATATCATATCAGTAGCAGGGATATTCTTTAAGTTCATCCTCATTTCGGCCA
The DNA here is from genome assembly GCA_001517045.1 of Pseudotsuga menziesii. Taxonomy (NCBI): domain Eukaryota; kingdom Viridiplantae; phylum Streptophyta; class Pinopsida; order Pinales; family Pinaceae; genus Pseudotsuga; species Pseudotsuga menziesii. Next base: position 133,301 of record LPNX010820456.1, on the reverse strand, counting down.
CTTTATTTCCTGTAGTCACTGCCAAATTCAATATGTTTTTTTCCTGATCCCTAACAGTCACTAGGGATACGTCTTGACTGGATAATTTTCACACTTCATCATATAATTTCAATGTTTCATCAGAAGCTTTTCCGCCCACACCTTTATATTTGTCTATCAATTCAGTTGTTGGACTTGTATTTATCTGTAGCTCCTTTAGGAATTTTATCAAATGTATATTCCTGGATTTCAAAGGCTGGACCTTTGACCTTCATATGCTTCTTTTTGCCATTAGCCTTTGTGACCTGTACAAGTTGTCCTGCTTTTTCAATCTTTCGCTTATTGGGTATTCTAGCGGTATCTTCCTCCTCAGTATCCATGGCGTTTGAGAAATCTCTCTTATTTATTTTTTCAGAAAAAACTAGCCAATGGAGTAATGTGAGCAGCTGTTGCAACTATACTAGAAAGATCATGCTGAGGAGAAGTGTTCCCTGGTGCAGATGAAAGTGAATCTTCCTGCATATTTCCACCATTCTTAATATCCTTGGGCTAATCCATCAAGTTTGCTGCTTCAGAAAGTCTCGCCACCTCAGAATGCTCAAATGGTTTATTTTTATTAGCTTGTCTCCTATTCGAGATAACATGGTGAGGGTCATAATTAACAACAACTTCAACTGAAAATCCCATTTCTTTGAGCATGCTTTCGATCATTGAAAGAGCTGATTTGCTCTTAATGACAAAAGGGCCTACTGTCCATGGAAATTTAATCTCAGAAGTCTTCTTAAAGCCCAGGAAATGTTCATCTTCAACTATTAACCTTTGAATGATTAATTCCAATGCAAACACTCTCATTGTCAAAAATGGTGGTAGGATATAGGGTTGATGAACAAACCCATATACCCTAATCACTATACCATGTTCAGATAGGAACCAATCCCCTATTCTTCTTTCAGGTGAAAACTGCAATATTTCTTTCATCTCCGGTAATACTCTAGGTAATCTTTCTTGAAAGAAAACATTGTATACTGCTACCATGAGAAAATTCATAAATTTACAATAATCCCAACTCATTTCATTTGTTATTACCATTTCTGGGAGTTGTAAATTATCTTCATTGAATGTTAAAAACATCTTCAGTAGAAAAGATTGAAATTTGAATGATCTTGTCCCGTGGAAGTTTACTAACTGAGAATGGATGTTCTTAGCTAAAAACTCATCAAACTTAAAGCATGACGACTGCATTGACTGACTTAATTGCTCAGACTCTACCTGACCAGTACTAAGGGTGAACACTAGACTTAACAGGGGTTCTGTGATATATTTATTCGTATCCAGCCCCAAAACCTGACTTGCCAAGGTTAACATAGACTGGGTTTCTTCATTAAACAGGTTGTAATCAATGGGAAAAGGGTGATTTAACAACTGACTATCAGGTTTTGAATAGGCTTTGAGGAAAGTTTCTTTCTGTTCAACTGAGGATTCTCGGAAAAATTGAACTAGGTTTTCTTCTTTGTACTCTTTAGACACTTGAGCAAAATCAGCAGGGACAAACAGAGTGTTTCAGATGACAAGAGAATTCATTGGACACAAAATTTTAGACCTAGATGCATCCATAATTACCCCCTCAGAAGGAGAATAATTACTGGTGCACCATTCAACAAACTCTGGACAACTTGGGGTTTGCTCTACAGAAAAATAAAAGAAATATGAACTGAACACACCGTGAGTATCAATTCCCTGATCTTTGAGGATTTTTTGCTTGTTCTTGGTTGTTTCTACAATCTCATTCAACAATATACGGTCAAAGATTTCAGAATCTTTATCCTCAAGAAATTCTCCATCTTTCTGATACTCAAGATTCTGGACCTCTAAATCTTCCACTTCAGCCATGAAATACTAGTTCAACAGAGAATAAAACCTACCTGGTTAGCTGACAGATAGTCCAAAAGTTTGTCCACGGTGGCGCCTTTTGCACATTCCGAGCTCTCGTTTTCCAATGCTTCAGAAAAAACAAATCATTTGAATCCACGTGCTCGTCCTTATATTATTTTATTCTTCATATTGGCTGTGCATCTTTTTCATCCAAATCTAATATCACCCGTAGATATGGTATTCTTCAATCTGAGCCCTTTATTTTTGATTGCTGGTTAACCACACTGTTTTATTCCCGCTATTTTTCCCTTCTTTATTTCTCATACAACTTCGTGTACTGGAATAAATCTCCATCCTTGATCTGAAAATCTCCCAAATCGGAGCCGTCCATCTGGATTTGTCTTAAACCATGGTTTCCAGTTATATCTTCTATTTCTGGATCGATTTTCAACCGTAGATTCATCTTAGCTTAAATCCACACCCTTGATCACTTTGCACACTTACATTTTCCGCATCCACACCAAAAATTTCCTTCCTTGCACTTTGGATTAGCGGAACCATTTTAAGCCGTTGATCTAAAATTAACTTTCATCTGAACCGTCAAAATATGTGGCCCATATTCAATTCTGCAAATCCTAACTCTAAGTTTTCTCTGTGCAACTTTAACTTGCGGAATTGTTTCTAGCCCTTGATAAAAAAACACCTTTAATCTCCGTCGTTCAAGTCTTATGGGCCTACCACATTCCTCAAATTTCAACTGTGCTTTTATCCACGCATGTTCAATCAGCGGAATCGCTCTTCGCCATAGATTCATCCTCGACTTGGTCTCCACTGTTAAAACATGCACTCCTTTTAAGCGATTCCGCAAATTTGAGTGATTTTCCACGAGCATGTTAGATCAGCGGAATTCACCTCCTTCGTTGATCTAAACCACCATCAATCTCGTCCATTGAAACCTGCAGGTGTTTAACTGATTCTGCAAATATGAAAAGTGATTATCTTCGTGCAAGTTAAATTGACGAAATGAATTTCCACCGTTGATCTGATCTGATCATTGATCGCCGCCGTTGAAATACAAGCCTTTTTACACCATTCTGCTGATTTAAGAAACTTATTTCTCCTTGCATATTAAAACAGAGAAATTGTTCATAACCGTAGATCTATTTACCCTTCTTCATCCAACGGACAATTGTGTCTTCAAGTTAACCTGTTCCCGCTTATGCCAAAATTTTTAAACCTGTTCATTTAAGCTCTTCATTTTCTGTCACTATACAACTTGGAACTTATTTTCTCATTCACATACATTTTCAGAGCTGAAAAACTAGAAATTTTCAATTATTTTATAATCCCAGCTTAGAAATGACCTTTCAAAATACTTGCAGAACCTTATTAACATCCCTCATGGTCATATGATATGAAAATTGACAGACCTTATTTCTCCTTCCACTGGTCTAACCCCCAGCCAACGAATTAGCCCAAAAATAGTGCTAACATAGGGATTCTTTAAAAACTAGTTTTGAGGCCACTAATAAATAGGCTATAAGATAGGGCTTCTTCAAAAACAAGTTTTGAGGTCACCAACATCAATCTGAACAATCAACACCACCAACATCAAGGTACATAGAGGGTTTGATGTATTTGATTAAATGCCAATCCCATAACCTCATACATGATAGAACCCGGTGGAAACATTCCAATCTTGAAATCTTAAAAACTGTTAAGCTTGTTGAATTTTGAATGAGATAAAAAATTCTACTTTTTGCATTTGAAGTCCGATGATGTTGGAAGTTGGAACCACTCTCAAACATCCTGAAACAATTAATTGTAATTTTAAAATTTAAGTAAAATGATTTTACTTCAAGAATTTAATATTACCATTTAATGCTACTGATGATTACTAAGGATAGGTTTTTTGGTATTAGAGTGGGCTTTTCCTCCTTTATATAGCATTAGTATGGACCTAGGGTTAGTTCTCCCGCACCTATCACTTAGCTTTTTCTTTTTTTTAAGAAAAATTGATAAAAAGGAGGAAGCGTTTTTTTTTGGAAGGAAGCGAGCTTCTTGAAAATGCTCCCAAATGGAAGTGTTTAGGAAGCGCGCTTCCCCAGTGCTTCCTGGACGCTTCCTTTAGAAGCGNAGGGAGGGGGGCGCTTCTACGCAACATAGTCCTATATACTAGTTGGGGGGGGGGGGAATGGATCTGGTAAAACAGATTAATATGACCAAAATATGTACGTAGAGAGCATTTTATACAAGAAAAGACAGGCCACTAAAGCTGCCTCCACGAACTGACTGTCGTAGAACTTAATCACAAGATTGCTTGAGCTCAAAAAACCAAAACTGCTACAAGGGCTTACAATCAGTACAATCAAAGAGATTTAAAAAGTCTGCCATTGGGTACACAGGGAAATTAGCAGTAAACAAAGAAAACTGTCTGGCTGCAGCATGAGTCATGCTTGCATTAATGAGAGGTTCATTGTGTCCTTGGAGGCCTGGGGTGTTGAACAACTAGAAACTAGGGGACTGTAGTTTCGTCAAACTCTTAGAAAATATTAGATTTCAGACTTGTACAAGCACCCACATTAAATGCAAATAATTGTCACGCATCCCCATGCAACTTGAAAGCTGAAATACAATAACTGTGTATTTTGCAGCGGAAAAACACAAGTAACAGCAGCATATAAACTCAGATAAACACCAAGATTTTTGGCTGTACATCCCGGGAAAATTCCAAAGGGGAAAACCCAACGAGAAATTTATTATTGGCAGCAGAGAGTACAAAAGCTACAGCAGTACATTTGGCATTAAAATTTAGTCTGAAAACTCACTTGCAACCACCCAAAAACAGTCCCGAATTTCTGCCTTGAAGAACATTCCCAATGGCTGTAAGGACTGTACGGGCCGGCAGGTACAACAACCTCGAAAATAGTGCCAGACCTCAGCAGCAATTTTTTTCTGGAAATCCATGCCATTGAACAGTCTCGATTTTTGTGCATGTACTTGCACAGTATGGACTGTACAGATCTGCACAGTACGGCCTCCTTCCTGCTGATAACATTTAGCTCTTATTCCCACATAAATATTTGCCTTGGAATTTGTGTCCCAGCTCTCTTGGAAAATATGCTAAATCTGCTGCAAACCCACTTTTCTCCTCTCAGTCTTCATTCAGAAATTTCTCTTGTGAACTGTGTCTTGCACACTACCCTAGGCTCACTCTTATAACTTGAAAATGACTTTTCACCTTCCTAACCCCTAAATCCAATGACCAAGATCTAATCTTGGCTTGAGAAGATCAAGGGATGTGATTTATTCCAGCAAAAAATAAATCACTTACATTTTAATAAAGTCATTTCACTTTATGTCATAAGTGCACTTTATGAAATAAAGTCACTTTATTAAAATAACAAGGACACTTTATAAAAATAATTTTAATATAAGAGTCACTTTATACAACTTTATAAAAATCACATTACAAAGTCAAGTAGCCTAGATAGTGTAAATGAATGGTCATTTCCTCATATGAGACAAAACTATGCGGAATGGGGGTGGTCCCCAACCATCATGAACAGGCTCTGGGTCTGTGACAATGGGTTCCCACTCATTATTTTGCTGAGCAGGCTTAGGTTGCTTTTCAGCTTCAGAGATGGCCAAAGCTAGCTGAGGGTATTTTTCTTCTTGGGGTGACAGAGGGGACCAACTGTGGGGTCTCACAGCATGTTCTCTTGTTTCATATACTGCCTGGCCTGTGCAGTTTCACGGCCTCTTCCAGAATGTTGAGAGAGCCTGTCATGGGCAGGGGATTGAGCTCCCCGTTTATGGCACATGGTGCATTCCCCCAAACTCCAGTTGCCAGCGTAGGTGTGGATTCAGAATTTTTAATGAATTTGTAATTTGTTTTCTCATGTAGAAAATATTTCTGTGATCACATAGTAATTCACTTAATTAATCCAAGGATGTTAACATACTCTCTCCTTTTGGAAGATCGGAAGATCTCTGCTGCATTGTTCCTTTTTTGCATGAGCCTCTCCCACTTTATGTGTTATTTTTGCTTTCTTCATGGCTCATAAATTTGTTTTCCAGTTTCTTAACTTTCTAAGTTTCTACATGCTTGATGTTTCATTATTAGACTTGTGTGACCTGAAAAGACCTTTATTTGTTGAAACTATAAAATAGAGTTTACTTCTGTTTATACTTATTTGCTTTGTTTTTGAGCAATGTAGGCCCAACATCTATAGGAAGTATGCTGTTTCTTGCCTGAAAGCTTTCATCTCTCCCGGATGCATTCAAAATCTTAATCATTTATGTAGTTAATGTAGTTAATCGTTTATGTAGTTTGTTGATTGTACCTAATAATTCTGATGTTCAATAGTGGATGTCCAATTCTTGTAGGCAACAAGTGCATCGCTTCTATGATATTTAGAGTGCTTTACAGCTTATTATTGATTTGAGGGATCTTATGGGTAAAGAAGTATATTTATCTTTGGCACTAGTGGAATATAATTTTCATTAGTCAGGTTATATAACTGAGATAATTCATAATGGACAGAAAATGAAGATGATGCTAGACAATTTCAAGGACCCTGTGTTTAATATTCAGTCATTTTACAGGGAAATGTAGCTCTTGATGTTGCACGAATTCTTCTTCGTCCATTAAATGAACTGGCTACCACTGATATTGCAGAACATGCTTTATCTGCTCTCCAGAAGAGTTGCATCAGGTTAACGGATATTCTTTTGATTCTATTTTTATGATTATGATATAACTGCGTGTATTATAGTTTTAAATTCAAATTATCTTTATGCCTAGGATATAACTACATATATTATAGTTCTAAGTTCCAATTTAAAGTATTTCAATTTCTGAAGATCTTTTGGGAATGCAGGAAAGTGTATTTAGTCGGAAGGCGTGGACCTGTCCAAGCAGCTTGCACAGCCAAGGAACTGCGGGAAATTCTTGGTATGAGCTATGCACCTTTTATGTTCTAGCATTCACAATAATACCACAGTTCAAGATTTTATAGAGCTTAGTTTACATCCTTGATTATATTTTAGCTTTTTCTAACTGCTTATGTTTAAATTTTATCAAGTACATACCTTTCAGGATCTTAAGTTTCACTTTCTTGTTGCTGAACTTGTGTTAACTCCATTACATGGCAGATTGAAAGTTTCTGTAGACATTAGGGTGACTTCATGGTTGCATGTCATGCCAAATTTTTGGCTTTTTTCATGAATATTTGTTTACCCTTAGGCAGCAGGTCATGTCACCAGAATAGAAGAAAGTATGCTTTCCCGATGTTAGTGGACTGCTGAATGACATGGACACAAAAAATATTTACTTTAAGTCCAAGACTTAAGATTTTTGTATTGTAAATTTTCCTGCAGTCATTGGTTATGTGGGGGTGTTTTTCATCCTTTTCATTTTAAGATTTCACACTACTGAATTGCCTTTAGGTTGATAGTCTGTCAACCTCTATAATAGTGGTTTACATCCCAGTTGAGGTATACAAATTTGTTACAAGTTTAAAATTTTTGGCTTCCCTTGGCCTCCTTGACTGTGAAACCCAGTGCTGCCGGGCCTCCTGCAAACCTCCCCCAAAGGGTTAGGAGTAATTGCTCAAAACGCCTGACTCTAAAGGAGAACAAGCTGGATTTTCCTTGGATAAAAGCATCTTTGTGACAATGCAGTCAGGCCGTCAGAGTATCAATCCCAAACGTTTCCTGAAGACAAGGAATTCTTGATTGTTTCTTGAAAATATTCTAAGTACGAAACAACTTCTTGAGGCAGAGAGAGCAAGATCACATAGGACAGATCTTTATAAGGGGCTTGTGTGTTTCTCATCTGTTATCATCGCCAATATTTTTTATAAGTAGCCCCCAAAATTAGGGACGCATTTTTGGTGGCTAACACCTGCACTAGAATCTGACACCAATTTCGCAGAGATGCATCCTGCACTTGTTGATTTACCAACTCTGGATTCATAACCATTGTGATTGGAGGCATTCTTGCTCTCCATCCAAGTATTGGTATTCCTATGTCAACAGGTCTTCTTCTTTATATGTAGAAGCAAAAAAGACAAATCCTTGGATTGGTATAACCTACAAGTGTTTTTTGTGGTTGGATTAACGATTGGCCATATGCATAATTTGGGCACCTATTTCAAGATTTCTTATCGACTTGTTTTATCCAGAATACAACAGTACAGTCCTCACTTTCTTTGATTGCTTCATTGATCACTGACAACTTTGTGGTTTTTTTGTTACTACCTTGATCCCTTGTGCATTGCTCCTTTTAAACTTTTGTTTGCTTCACTGTTTTCCAAAGATTGTGTGAAGGTAATTTGGACTCTATAGTTGGGTTGGAGAACCCTTCATTCAAATTTGTGTTTGCTTCACTGTTTTTCAAAGATATCATGTGAAGGTGTTTGGAAGGATTCAGTTCTAGTTACGGAGTCTTTTGTGAGGGTCTGTTTGCACCTCATCTTGGTCAGATTATTGTTATCAATGTTTGTATTCCCTTCCCAATCAAACATTTAGAGGGGATTTTTGTTATTTTGGCCAAATTATTTGTATCATGTCTTTCTCAAGCGAATAGGGGGGGTGTCGAGATGTAATATTTACCCCGTCCAATATTTTTATGCCAACATTGCTCATGTGTCCCTAATCAATCTTAATGGGAGTTGTTGGAAATATGTTGGCTAATCTTGACTTGGTGGACATCTAGGCCCTAAATTTGTCATTAATGTAATGGTTAGAAAGGTGGCCTAAGTTGTCCCTCATGAATATGTTGGTAGTAGCTTAGTGAGCTGTAATCAATTTGGTGTTGGTTTTGTGCTAATTATTTGTATCATGTCTTTCTCAAGTGAATAAGGGGGTGTGTCGAGATTTAATATTTACTCCGTCCAATATTTTTATGCCATTATTGCTTGTGTGTCCCTAATCAATCTTACTGGGTGTTGTTGGAAATATGTTGGCTAATCTTGACTTGGTGGACATCTAGGCCCTATTTTGTCATTAATGTAATGGTTAGAAAGGTGGCCTAAGTTGTCCCTCATGAATATGTTGATAGTAGCTTTAGTGAGCTGTAATCAATTTGGTGTTGGTTTTGTGCTAATTGTTGGACATGTGTTGTACTCTTTGTAAGTAGTCCTAGACTCATCCCAATGCAAAGGGGGTCCGAGGGTCTATTTTTGTTTTGTTTTGTTCTTTTTTGGCCCATTTTAAACTAATTCCAGTTAAGGAATTAGGGTTTTGGATGTTGTAGAATACCTACATATTGTATTGTGATTGGTGAAGCTAATGCAATGGGATAGAGAGAGCTGCAACTATTAGTTAGGTTGTTTTTTTTAGTTACGGGTCTCCAGGGTGAATCTTGTGTATACTATGTGAATGAACCCATGTTATTCTTATGTTTTAGATTTTGTTAGTATTTCTTTTCTTGCACATGTTTATCAAACTCTTCATTTTGTATTGTAGCAAGGTTATTGGCTTCAGGGTGATGCCTTTGTTGCTAGCATTTAGCTGATTCTATGAAGAGCAAGTGTGTCTTGGGTCTGCAATAAACTTGTTCTTGAGTGGGAGCTTTGTGCAATGAATCTTGTGTAAAGAAAAATGGCAAGTGGTTCAAGAATATAAATAGAGAAGTTTAATGGTTAGAACTTCGAGTTATGGAAATTAAAGATGGAAGATCTCGTTGATAGAGAACAATGGGTTGCTATGGATCTAATTATAAAACCTGTTGAAAATCAAGCTTAAACTCAGCCCAACACTTAGTAAAACTCTGATATCAGTCTTAAATGTTCATAAAACCAAATATATATCACATGCATGTAAATTTTATGTGTCTGTAAGCTGATATATTGTAACTAAGCAAACTTTGCAGCGGAAAATAACTCAAAATCAGCAGACTGTAATACACATTTAAGACACAATATTTTGGTCAAATAGACCCTGGAAAAACCCCCTCAACCCCTGGGGGAAAACCAGCATGCAGGAGAAAATTTTATTGAGATTCAGGAAAAATCATACATCAATTTTTACAGTCAAAAATCAATTTATCTTCAACCCAGAAATCTGCCTTGGTTTCCGTGCTATTTTCTTCTCAAAAACTGTGCCAAAACCAGCAGCAACTTTGCCCAGATTTCTGTACCAGACCGTACAGCATTAAAGGCAGCCGTACAGCACCTCGATTTTTGTGCCAGACTACAAAAATTTAATGCAGCCGTACAGCAATTAATGCAGCTGTACCTTCCTCGATTTCTGTGCAAAAATTGATGCAACCGTACAACAATAAATGCAGCTGTACTTCTCGATTTCTGTGCAAATAAATGCAGGCCGTACCTCTCCTCGATTTCTGTGCAGCAATACACCTCCTCGATTTCTGTGCCAGCATTTAATGCTCCTGTACTCCTCGATTTCTGTGCAAGCTGTGAATCTCTCTCTCAGCTGTCCTGAAAATCGAGCCCTCCTCTCAGTCTCTTCAGCAATCTCCTGCAAATGTGTTTCTCACACTTCTCTCCAAGCTCCTCTCTTGGAAATCGAGCCCTTTCCAAGAAATCTCTCTTGAATGTGTGCCAAAATGAAATCTCATGTACTTTATTTACCCTATTAGGGTTATTCTCATGACTTTTCACATTCTACGGTCGAGATTAGATCTTGGCCAAGAGATCTATGGCTGGGATCTAATCTTTCACTCACTTAAATCTCCTAAGTGAACTTTACACGAAATTTTTCTTTTTGAAAAGTCACATCACCCTAAATATTAAAAAGTACACTTTATGACTTAAAGTCACTTTAAAAACATAATAAAGTGAAACTCACTTTTAAATCATAAAGTCACATCAAAAAGGTACTTTAATAAAAAACACATTTACTAAAGTCACTTTTCGAATATAAATGAGACTCCATACTTAATCACCCCTGCACCTAGGCACCTGATGCAGGAGTGCCACCGAGCTATCAAAAACTAACAAAACCTACTAGTGTGTGGAATGAAGATTGGCAAAAGATGGAAAGAAAGACGAGAAGTAAAATTTGCCTTTGCCTCATATTTGATGTTATTGAATGTCCTTGGAGAAGACATCACAAAGAAGCTGTGGGATAAATCAGGGAATTTGTATTAATCAAAGTCTCTGGTAAACAAGTTATTTCTTCAAAAGAAGTTGTATCATCTTAGGATGGATGATGGGGATTCTGTGATTGAGCATTTGAATTCCTTTATTACTTCGGTACATAAACTTGTCTTTATTGATTTTAAGATGAAGAGGATAAGTGTATTTCCTTGTTATGTTCTTTGTTGGACTTTTGTAATAATTTGGTTGCAGCAACTGCTAGTACTATTCAATCCAATTTAAATTGTGAGGATAAAGTTGCATCCTTGTTATCAGAGGAAATGAGGAGAAAATTCATGGAAGGTGTGGCGAAGGATGTTTTATCTATAAGAGGTGGTTGTTCCCAAGATAGGAAAAATAAGTCTTTGGGGGTCAATTTTGAATCTAAAGGTAGATCTAAATCTCTAGGACAATTTATAATGAAATGATGGAATGGGCATTATAAGAAGGACTGCATATCTAAGAATGTTGATAAAAGTAAGGGATTTAATGACGCTCCTTCCACAAAAACAAAAACCTCTACAGAAGGAGGGGATGTTTACTTGGCATCTACTAGTACACATTTAGATCATGATATATGGTTGATCAACTTGGATGCTTCATTTCATATGACTCTCCCAGAAGACAACTCAACAACCAAAATCATAGGAAGTGGAAGGGTCAAGGATAGAAGGATTAGAACTCTCCTTGGGGTCCTACATGTTCTACTTCTGGCCAAAAACTTGATATTTGTAAGTAAGATGAGTGATACATGTATGAATAGTTTATTTTAAAAGGAAACATGCAAGATGGTTCAAGGACCAATGGTGTTAATGAGAGGAGGTTGGATTGTAAATTTGTACGAGTTATTGGGAAGCACTTTTAATGATGGGTGTAACAATTCTATTGTTCCCAAGGATAGCAATGAAGAAGACATGATCGCTATTGTCCTTGGAGGGAAGAAAATGCTATGGAATCAAAGATTCAGACTTATTGGGGAGAAGGGACTTTGAGCATCACATGGTAAAAGTCTGGCTGAAGGTATGTCTAATTGCTCATTACATTTTGATATTTGTGAACATTGTATATATGCTAAACAAAATCAAGCAAAATTCCCTTCTAGTGCTACAACGACAAAGTTAATTGTGGAGTTGATACACAATGATGTGTTTGGACCTGTGCATAAACCACCACTAGGTAAATTTGTGTAATATGTTTCATTCATGGATGATTTCTCAAGGAACAAATGGATCTATTTCCTCCTAAAGAAATCCGAGGTTTTATGTAAATTTAAGGCTCTTGTAGAGAACCAAATGTTGATGTTTTGAAGTTTGGACAGGTATTTCCTTTTGAATTATTCTCTTATAGCAGTAGAAATACAATTTATAGATCTTGATAATTATTCCTAATGATTTCAAACGTTCCTTTCATCCCACTGTAATCATTGAATAATTATACACTAAAAATTTCAACTTCAAATTGCAGCGAAAACAAAGGATCATAGAAGGACAACCATGTGCAATAGACAAAATAATTTTACCTTGGGAAACCCAAACTTGGGAGAAAACCCAACAACGTTTTTAGAGAAGAACTCAGTCCAATTCAAGTACAATACTAATCATTAAGAGAAACCCTGACACACACAAAGTTCGCTCTTATTCACAAGAAACACTAGCAAACCTTAGAGATGATAAGAAACCCTAAAAATTTACTTCTTAGACATTTGCTATGCCCTCTTGGAAAGTGCGCACCAATGTAGCAGAGAAGATGTTGGATGATGAGTGAACATATGAGTAGGCTAAGCACTTTATGTATATTCTTTAGTTTGCTTGAGTTTTACTTGTGGGGTGAACTTGTCTTTTTGCTGGGGCCAACTTGTTCTTTCTTGTAGGGGCGACTTGCCTTCTTGTCTTCAATTTTCTGTGGGACTTTTTTAATGCTTTTCAGGACTTCTTCAATGCTTTCCGAGACTTCTTCAAAGGTATGATTTGTCTTCTTGGTTATTTCTTCTTCACTAAAAAAGTTGTCCATGTTGATGATCATCTCCTCGCATGCGCATCTATTCACGCATAGAGATCTAATGTTGATTTGACCCACACTAAGAAGTACCAGACACTTCTTAGAGCCTATGTCAAATTCAACATTAGACTAGACTTGTATATTTCACAAGGAGATGGAATCCCTATCAAAAAAACAAATCGACTCACTCTAATATAGAATAGATCACTCCATCACGGAGCAAGCAGTGTGAGAGCACCTTCAGGCCCATCTCCCCACACCATATGACTTAGGATAGTGGGAGAAGAGCTACTCCTACCTCGTCCATTCACCACTAGCCAAATCACATGGCCATTTCTTGTGAGTGGATGTATCGTTTACCAGTAGACAAATCAACATGGCCATTTCTTGTGAGTGAATGTACCATTCATCACTAGCCAAATCAACATGGCCATTTCCCGTGATTGAATGTACCATTCACCACTAGCCAAATCAGCATGGCCATTTCTCGTGAGTGAATGTTTGCCAGATGCTACAACCTAGAGAAACATCAACCTTTCCATGGGGTGTGTGTCTTACCCATGAGAATCGTCCCCATTACCTCACAGGTACTTAGGAAATCCACTTTAATTAAAGGACTTATTAAAGTGAATGCCCTTTTATAATTATTTGGGGTTAATTTGGAGAAAAGCCAAAGTTTTAGGGCTTTAATGATTTAAGTTAATCAAATGAATCTTAGCCCTTGATCTCAAGTGAGTGAGATTTAATCTCAGCCATTGAAGTTAGGGTTTTGGTTCAACCCAAATGTATAAAAGGGAGCTAAGGGGAGAGGAGAAAGACACAAGAGAGAGACTAAAGCATTGACTAGAAAATTATGAGAAATAATTTATGGTTTTCAGTCTCTTGGGGCAAGGGACTTTTATCCAAGGAGGAGATAAGAAGGACTTTTTGATTTCTAGGGCTAGAAGAGAAAGGATAACAATCCAAGAACAACATGAAGTTGTACCAATAGGGTAGAGGGGTAGTTGAATAGGAAAACTCGGGCATAAAAGTTTGCAGGTACAATTTTATGGATTTTGTACAACTATAAGGAATAGGCCATACAGATTGAAGCACAAAATCCATACAACCATATCGACATGTACATACAGAACTGTACGATACATATTCGTACAGCTGTACGGACAGACAGTACAACAACAACATGAATGTATATATATTTTCGGGTTTTTCGTGGAGATTCTCAGGGACAAATTTCAGTTGATTTTAGTCTTTTGAAGGGTAGATTTTGCCAGGTTTGTTGTGTAGTTTTCAGGGCTATTTTCCCAACAAGGGAGCCGTTGTAATTTATGGTTTTCAGTCATGTTATCACTGAACTTGTAGTTGCCTATGTGAGGTGGATCCAGGATGGATGGTAGAGGGACAAGCAACTAAGGAGGTGGAACCAAGATAGCCTCGACTCCCAAATGGATGGTTGTCACGCCAATCGTGGCAATCTTCACTTTATGTTATCTTAGCCTAAGACAACAATGAGGGAGACCTAGATCTACTCCCGACAGGAGAGATTAGACCTAAACACCAGATCAAATCAAATGGAGTTGAAGTACGTAAGGTGTAAGGTTGAGGGAACCCTAGATCTATGGATGACGTCACTAGGTGAACTCGGGCTTGGATCAGGGTTTATGAGATGTGAGATTTGATCCAAGTCCAAGACACAAGTGACCTAGAAGCTCAATACTAGATCCGGGATTAAGGCACTAGGAAAAGATTGAGATATCCACTGCCTTGGGAAACGTGACCAATGCAGGGAGTGTAAGGACAGGATTGGGGCTATCTAGTATCGATGGATAGACTCGAAAGAAGGTATGACAATGTCAAAGCACCCAAGCCACAGGGAAAAAGTCAAATCGCAGGAGAAAGAGGCAAAAAGAAGGGTAGCGCTAGGGTTTGGAGAACCAATGCCTTGGGCGGTTTGGAGAACCAATGCCTTGGGCTTTGGGCCAATGGAGTCACTTTTAGCCTAGCGTTGAGGAAGAGCCACTTAGGGTTTGGCCTGATCTACAAAACCCAGAAATGGTTTGCCTCGAGATCAAGCGGTTTGATCTATAATATTTTTTGGTTTTTTATATTTAGGGTTTAAGATAAAAATGGAGATGCCAATGGATTGAGATCTAGGAAAGAGACACTAACCTGTAGATCTTACCTGGAGAACCTTGTAGATGCCTTGATAGTGATGATCTATATCTATACTGTCCCGATCAATTTGAGAAGATTTGATGAAGTTTCTACAACGTTTTTCCCAAAGAAGCCACTGCGCCCTCTCTCCTGCACAACAAACGTCAACCATATCAGGTTTGCTGCATCATGAGAAAAGAACAAATGCTACATAAAAATAGCAAGATGAAATCATAGATCGCATTGATATTAATGAAAACTCTCTGATACAAAACACATCCAAGCTAAGTGAGTTGAGGAGCCCTTGCAAAAACGCCCAAGTTGAAGTCGCCCTCCTGTAGACAAGACAATGTTTTTCGAAAATATATAGATCTCACAACAAATACTCAAATGCTAGGAAGAAATAGATTTTCCAATGACCATCTAAGAACACTAGATGCAAAGGAGATCCAAAAAAATTTCCACAAGAATAGTTTTCTATTATCCAGATCCAAGAGCCAAAGACCTCTTACAAATGAGAAGCTCTCTCCTTTAAATAGAAATGTGAGAACCAAAATCCTATCCACTTTTCAAATGGGTGGCTAAGATTAAAAGATAAAAATGTTCTAATCAATGGTTGAGATGAGCTCAACATAGAGTACATGGATCAATACAATAATATAATCTAAAAATGGACCAAATCACCCTAGGAGAGGGGATCCCACTAAATAAAAATAAATGAAGCTCACGGTGGGTCTAGGGAGTGTTAACTAACTCCCTAGGGTGTCCCCATGGCACAATAAAAATAATATAATTTTTTAACTGCCAAATAGTGTCTCTGAGGAAATCGTGAGCCTCCAAAAGCTTCAGAAACTGATTGTGCCCGAAAAATGAATGTGGGCCCATCCAAGTGCTGCAATTGCTGGAGAAGAAGTGGAAGACATCACACTCATCATCAGAACTCATCCCATGCCATTTCCTTGTCTCAGTAGCCCGAATCGAATTCTTCAGTAGCCATTTTAATTATTTTTTATCTGCCTCGGGAAATGTGATATGCCCAAAACTGCCTCCTAGGGTGCTTGGGTTATCCAACTGAGCCCACCAGGCTCTTTGGGAGGGGGTAATGTGGTATAGACAAGTGGCTGGACCCCACCTTCCTCATACAACGCCATAGGAGATCCAACAAAATCATCTCCCTACTCAGACAGGTCATCCAATATAGCAAAACTGCACCAAAAAGGTACAATGAGCCAAATCATCTCTGCAACTGCTCAAAACTGAAAGCAAGTTGTTTCATTGGACTCAAGGAGTCCAAATCCATCCTAGGTGCATACTCATACACCCTATAAGTCTCTGCATGATCATCTACAACATCCAATATACCCAGATAGACAAAATAATAATTTGTAAATGACCATATAATATAACCCAGGCTGTCATCCATTTGCTGCAAGTGTTCAAAGGTTAAGCCATGCTCTACAAATCATTCAAGTAATAATCATAACAAGTAGCAATCATTTCACTAGCAATCTATCAACCAAATATATAGGGTTTACATTTATTAACTATAACTCAGTCCAGACTTTCAAGACCATACTCATTTCATAGTTGTAATCAATTTGCTAGTGTAGGGTGAAGGTTAGAATTCAGAGGCTAGGTCAAAGGATGACTACCAACTTGACACTGTGACACTTCGGATGTGGGAATGGGATACTCCGTCTAGCATATGCATTACAAGCAATAACACAGGGGATGGCAATGTCTCACAAATGGATAAGTTACTTCAGAGGTGCTTATTCACCTTGACATATGCTCACAATCCAAATCAGTACATGTAAGGCTAACAATCTTTGGATATAACTTCTAAGAACCATTGCTTTTTGGGCCTTTGATTTTCCATAGCCTTGGTCCATGTATTTATTACATAGATTTTTATTATTGAGGCTTCATGCATTCATGTATGTTTAAAAACACTACTTTTCATGAATGTTTTAAGATATTCATTTCATTATACTTCAAAGCCAAATTCATTAGGCTTGCCTTTCATTCATGTATGTTGAAAAACACTACTTTTCATGAATGGGCTTTTTCATAAGATATTCATTCATTTCCAAATACATTGTATTGATGGTAGCGCTACTTGTTTTAGGTTTAGCCAACACAACTTAGGCAACTCAGAGCCAAGACACAAATAAACAGGGAAGCTTGTCCAACAAAGAGGCTCTAGTGTGGGGAAGGTCCTCCATGCCACAAGTCAAGTAGTAGGTCAGGTTGGAAACAATAACTGGAGGGTAATGGATGGGTGAAGACAGTGAATAATGAAACCAACACTAGTAAGCCAAAGTATGGTGGGAATGACTACGTTTATTCTCCCTAAGGAGGGTAAAACCAATGAATATAGATCAAGAACTTCCAGGTCTGAGTAGGGGCATCAATACATAATATCAATACATCCAAGTCCACATATGTATATGACCGACCGCCAGATCATGACACTAAATGCTAATACATGTCACAAGAATGAGTATAAGGGCAATGATAACCATAACACAAGATAATGTAAGCTGAGTCATAACATGTAAATAATTGATCTGAACTAATCATTTATCCAATGAGAAAACACTGATGCAACTTTGGGCACTACTAATTGCTCTACAACTGGATAAATGGCTACATCAGTCCTCAAATCTGAGTGTCCTGAGACTTAGTCATGGCATGGGAGAGTACTATAGTCCATCAATCAAATAATGATCCATCATAAATGCTCATCTCAACATCTCATATGTAAGGGAGCTGGCTGAAAAATGTACTGGAATTTGAAAAATAGAATATGGTAGCCCGACTACTATATATGTGATAACAAGTCTCTTGGGGCAAGGGTGAAGGACTTTCATCCAAGGAGGAGATAAGAAAGACCTTTTGACTTCTAGGGCTAGACAAGAAAGGACAACAATGTAGGAGCAACATGAATCCGTACCAGCAGGCCAGAGGCGCAATTGAGTAGGAAAACCCAAGGATAAAAGTTTGCAGGTCCAATTGTACGTATTCTGTACAACTATAAGGAACATGCTATACACACTGAAGCACAAAATCCATACAATTGTACAG
>LPNX010820456.1:86252-115009 GCA_001517045.1 Pseudotsuga menziesii | reverse complement strand
ATATATATATATATATATATATATATATTGGGTTTTTCGTGGAGATCCCTAGAGAAAAATTTCAGCTGATTGTTGTCTTATGAAGGGTAGATTTTTCCAGGTTTGTTATGTAATTTTTAGGGGCATTTTCCTAGTAAGGCAGTCCTTGTAAGCTTGATTATTTCTCTAATGAAAAGCTAAATAAAGGGCAGAACATTGTTTGAGTTTTATTTGATCTCATTAAGACTCAATATGTTAGAATATATAATGATGACTTATGTGGTATATTGGTAAAATATCATTTAAAGGCATAAAATAACTGTAATATTATAAAATAGAGTTATCCCACATGCATCATTGTAATTATATCCTTTGTAACCATTCTCTATATAAAGAGATGGAAATTCATTTATTCTACATGTGTTATGGGATGTATTGTAATCCAAATCTCTTGGTATATAAGAGAGGTGAAGGAGACCCTTTTAGGTATGTGTTGATTGTAGTTCATCACACATCACATGTTGTGTATGTCATTCGTACACACATGATTGGGTGATGGAGCTTGATGTGATGCATATGGGAGGATATCTTGTAATCTTGGAGATCTATTTGCATAATAATGGAAGATGCAACCCTTCTCGTGGACGCAGCCCATATTGGGTGAACCACGTATATCGATGCTCTTGTTGTTCTCTTTTCTCCAATTTTATTTCATGATTTATGTTGCTTGCTAGATAGAAGGATAGACTAGTAATGCTTTCCTTATTTTATATTGTGTTATGATATTATTTCATATGTTCACAATATTCTAACATGGTATCAGAGCAGGTTGCTATGCTCTGCCTTCTTCTGTAATTTTTTTTATTTTTTATTTTCAAGCAACACATGTTCATGATTTTACCGAGGCTTTTGATTTTTTTGTAGTTTTTTGACCCGATCTATGATACCCATGTGGTATTTTTTTAGATCCGGGCCTTATTCTACATATTTGAATTTTTTCTTTCAAACACAACCCTTGTGGAGAAGTGTTTAATGTAAAATTGGGTGGCGAGTGGGTTCTCCGTTATCTTTATACAACTTTGGTTATCACATAGAATCACGGTAGTATCCAACTCCAGGTTGAATAAACCTGATATCATCTTCCAAAGCCATATGGCTTCACAACTAGCAGAGCAAGTTGCTATATATTCTGCTTCAGCCGTGCTAAGAGCAACATTGGACCTTTTCTTGCTAAACCATGAAATCATAGCAGACCCCAGACAATAACATCCACCTGATGTGGTTCTTCTGTCTGAGACACTTCTAGCCCAATCTGCATCTGTATAGGCATACAATCTGTAGTCATGATCTCTACCATATTAATGTCCCATGTCTGTCATACCTTTTAGGTACCTCATCACATGCTTTGCAACTATCAGGTGAACACATCTAGGGTTACCTAGATACTGACTCAAGGTGTTCACACCAAAGCATATATTTGACCTTATGTTCGTCAAATACATCAATGACTCAAAAAATCTGTCTGTACTGAGTCATATACACTAACTCTGATGTCTCATCAGACAATAGCTTCATGTTGGTACCCATGGTTGTGGCCATGGCTTTTCAATCCAACATATCAAATCTTCTTTAAGATTTCCACAACATACTTTCCCTGGTTCGAAAAGATTCCTTCTGAACTCTTCCGCACTTCCAGCTTGAGGAAATAAAGCACCAATCCAATATCTTTTCATCTCGAATTCTTCAGCTAGCTTTTTCCTGCAATATGTGATCTATTTCTCATTCCCTTTCAGAAATAGGTCATCCATATATAGTAATAGTATGACAGGTTCATCTTCTATAACCTTGAAGTAAAGGTTAGGACCGGCTTTACATTTGGTAAAGTCCATGCTCTTCAAGAAACTATCCTTCCATACCAAGCTCTAGGAGCTTGCTTCAAGCCATATAGGGCCTTCTTCAACTTGCATACGTGAGTTTGTCTGTCTTCAACTTCAAATCCTTGTGGCTGCTCTATGTATACTTCTTCTTCAATCACACCATTTAGGAAGGCTGTCTTCACATCCATTTGGTGTAAGTCCCACTTCATCATGGATGCAAGTGCCGTGATAGCTCTAATCGAAGTATATCGTGCTATTGGTGCAAACGTTTCTTCATAATCAATTCCCTCTTTTCGAGAGAAACCTCTAGCCACAAATCTTGCCTTGTACTTCTCGATACTTCCGTCAGCTGCATGTTTTATCTTTTAGATCCATTTGGAGGATACTACACTCTTGCCTTCTAGTTTGAGTACTATATTCCAAACATCATTGTGGTATTCTTCCATCATTGCATTTTCCATGAGTTCATTATGTCAGGTCATCGACATATCCTAGTCTTCCTCATTCAACCTTGAAGGTTGGAACCCACTTTACTCTTGGTAAAATCTAGGTCCATCAGGAAGCTGTCCATCATGTCGTACCATGTTGAACTCATATATCTTCTCTAGTCACTCCCCTTGAAGCGGAGCATCATCTTCCTTCTTCATTCTTTACTGGAGTGATGGGTAGCATCCCATGCTACTATGTATCCATCTTAGGTTACTAGATACCAAGATCCCTTTATCTTGAACTTTGTCGAATAGTTCCTCTTGCACCCGTCTGTGAGCTTGTTGTCTTCTATAGGTTTCCATCTTCAACCTTGTAGCAAAGTATAGATATTCATCACTTTAGGTGATCTGTCAAGCTCCTGGATGTGCTTTTCTATGGGTGCCTTCTGAGCTCGTACAAAGCATATTCTATAAAGGTGGTTCTTTGCTTGATATATACTTCTACTGAAGAAGTGTGTCTGGTCAATAGAATATGTCATGCCATAGTCTATTATTTCTGAGACAAACCAAAACCCTTGCTTTGTAAACTTGTTCTTGTAGATCCATATGGAAGACACTACGGACTTCTCTTTAGGTCTCGGAACCATATCGTAGACATCATTCCTCATGATCAACTGTTACTCTTTGATCATAGCTTCTTCCATAGCTGGAAGGGTTTGCATCAATGATGTCACCCAACTGTGTTACACAACTAGAGTGTGTTCGAGGCCTCTTACTTTGGTTTGGAAGTCTCGCCATACTTTTCTTCATCTTGAGTTATCTCTCGTACCCAAGGTGGTCTTCATCTTTCGAGGTGGATCTACCGCTCCCTGAAGCTCTTTCTTTCGTCATGGTGTCTCTGACCCTGGGAGCTTCAGATTCATGTTTATTGGAGTGAATCTGGAATTTTCATCACTTGTTCTTTGGAACAAGTCTCATCCTCCTTTTCTTGTAGCCGGTTGTACAAGACCTTTCCTACAATTCAAATGCACCAGTTGCATGGTTAGAACCATTTCATAGAACATATGCATAACGACAAATTCTTATGCATCATGCAATTGTTTAGCCAATAGAACATCCATCCATATCTCACGAAAACTTTCTAGATGTCTTCCATCTATAGAAATATTGACAAAAAAAACAGACTTTTTCCAAACACTTAGTTAAACCTAGATTTCAGACTTTACTGTCATTAAGTAAAAAATATTTCACATGCATAAAACCCAACAACCTTGCAGCTGAAACATTGAAAAACTAAGTCTGTAGTAGCGGAAATACACATAAAAAACAAAAGACTGATAAACCCATAAAACAATAGATTTTTGGTCAATGTGACCCTGGAAAAACCCCACCTCGGGGAAAACCAGTCCAAGAGAATTTTATTGCAGCATTTATCAGGTAGAAAAATATTTACAACAACATTTATTTCAGCATTAATGATTGTACTAGATTTCTCGATTTTCATGCCCACCTTGAATTCCGTTCCCACCTCGATTTTCGTGCCACCAGCAGAATGTATGTATTGTACGGATTTCTGTGCTTAATTTTTTTTCACTTCTCGAAAATCGTGCCCAAAAATTTTTCCTCAAAAAATGTGCCTATGTTGTACCATACGAACTGTACGGAATAGTACAACTCAGCAGAAACTGAATGCCTTGAAAACTGCCCAGCTCCTTGGGATTCGTGCCCTCTTGAGAATTTTTTTCTCCTTGGGATTTGTGCCCACTTGAGAAAAAATTGCAGCTCCGTCTCTTTCTGCAAATAACTCAGCCAAATGCTCACTCTTGGAAATGCTTTCCTTCAACCTTGTCTTTCACACTACCCTAGGCTCTCTCTTATAACTTGAGAGTGATTTTTCACCTTTCCAATCCCTAAATCAAAAGGCCAAGATTAAATCTTGCCTTTTCAAGATCAAGGGTTGAGAAACTTTATCCCCAAAAGTGGTTACATTTAATTTTAATAAAGTCATATTTACTCTATGAACTAAGTGCACTTTATCATAAAGTCACTTTATAAAATTAAAACAAGGGAATACTTTATAAAAAGTCCCATTTACATAAGAGTCACTTTAAACTTTATAAAACAACATTACAAAGTAAAGTAGCCTAGCTAGTGCATGGTCACTTCTGCATACAAGACAAAAAACATGTGGAGTGCCTCCAGAGTTAAATCTCTAACACCATCTCTACCATGACATCATTGAGATTGTGCACTAATCCAATATGTCAGCAAAGAGGTTTCATTCTAGATAAGTAGCAATGGAGAGTTGTATAGCTACTTACCCATCACATGCATATTAGTAGTATACTGTCATTAATGCAAACATTCTATCATGCATAACACATCAACTGAATATAAAACAATATCATGAAATGACAATTGAATACTTAATTTTTATTCATTTCGTGGGTAGAGTCCTTCTTGATCCTTCTGCTTCATCATCTTCTTCATTCATGACATCATCATTTCTTATCCAAATGCTAAGATGGATAAGAGGTTTTTCATATTCCTCATTGCTTGAGGGATCTTCTTTGAATCATGAGCGCTTGATCTTCAGTTGCTCCCATCTTCTCTTCTCTTATTATGTGTCGAGTTTCTTCTTGTGTAAGGCTTTAGCCTTATTTCCCTCTGGAACTAGAACTTCTCCACTTATGTAGGTGTCCAATTCATTTTCTTCAAGAACTAGTGAAATCTGGTTTGAGGTGTTCGTTCTGGCTGATCTAGGGTTTGTCAGAGAAGCCCTAATTTTCAAAACTTGGAATCTTTCAGATCTGATTGGATAGAAAGATGTGCCTCCTGAAGGTGAGCTGAGCAGCATATTCATTTTCCCAAAACTGTGATAGAAATTGCAAAATATCTGATGCCCTAGTTTTCTTCAGTTTCTTCTGCAGAATGCCTGATATTGTTTTTGCGGTATCTCCAAAATTACTGCTCCTCTATGTCTGAAAATTCGTACGGAGGTAGCCTTGTCTGTCTTCTTTCCAACACTGCAGGTTTGAGCAAAATTGGTTTCACCAATTGGGACCTATGCACGTTTTTCCTAGGTGACTTATTTCAAGACTGTTTGGAAGAGCGAACGTGTACGGACTACCACGTGTCACTGTTTCATGTTGAAAAGTTACCAAGGAAGTGTTGTTCACCTTGTGTTGCCTTGGGGTGGACAAGAACACTTTAAAATGTGACCCCTAGTCATTTAAATTAATAAAGTGAGAAGTACTTTATATTTTTAAAGTCACTTTATTAAAAGTTAAGTCATGGTTTATCCTAAGTTCATATTTAATGATAAAGTCAAGTGAGTGATTAATTAGAAGGGTCTTCACTTTATTAAATGACATGAGGTGCACTAAATGTCATTTATTATTTATTTAATGAGCATTTATTGTGAACCCTCAATCTAATCTAATCTAGACCATTGGATTGAAAGAGGAAGTTACCATGAACAAAAAAAAGGCTCGGGGAGAGGCAAACCGATTTTTTTTTGTTCACTTTCACAAGAGATATTTTTGAGAAAGGAGAGAGAAAGAAGAAGGCAAGGGTTTGAAGTGATTTCATTTCTAGAGGAAGGGAAGGAGAGAGAAGGAGAATTCTATAGGTTTCAGAGGCACAAAAACCAAGGAAGAATCATTCTTTTATTTTAGCAATTTCAGCAAGGCAAACAGGATGTTTTCCAGGGCAGAATTTGCAGTTTTGATGGCAGATTTTTTCAGCACGTTTTTCGAGGTGATTTCTGCAGATTTCTGAAAAAAAAATTCGAATTTTTTTCTTCTTCTGTCTGTACAGCCGTATGGAATCCGTACAGTCTGCACATCCGTACGGAACTGGCCGTACAACACGTTTTTCGAGGCATACTGTGCATAACTTTTGTTGGGCTGTTTTTCTGGCACATGGTTCGAGAAGAATAAATTCTGAAATTTTAGCAGGTCATTTAGGGATTGATTGGCACGTTTACCAAGGCATTTGGTGAAGATAAGTACTGTTGTATTTTTATTTAAAGTTTGCCTGAAATAATAAAAATATCTCTCTCCAGAACAGGTTTTCCCTTAGAGGTTTTTCCTGGACCATTTTTGGTCAAAAATATGAGTCTCTAAAATTTTTATGAGTGGCTGATTTAGTTTTCTATATTTGAAAATTTGGCTGTTAGAAATTTTCTGAGTTTATAAAGTTGAAAGAATCTCAAGTGTTTCTATTTTTTCAGTGAAAATTTTTAATTTTTTAAATGTACATGCATATTGGGGTTGGGCATTAAACCATATGCAGTGATCTAAACTTGAAACCGGGTTGGGGTTTGAAAATTTTCATTTCACCTTCGGGGTCTGAAATTTTTACCATAGAAAGTACTGTCTGTGCCCTTTCTGGAACATCTCGCGAAATTTCATTTGGACCTTCGTAGCTTGAGATATAGCAAATCTCCCTAGGTCACCTGTTTAAGGCTGAATCCTGGGAGAGGTTGGAACCCTAACTTGGAGGAATCATATCTCCTAGACTATTGTGAATCGGAGGCTGAAACTTTTACATAGTGTACATCAAGAATTTATCTTCGGCCTGTGAAAGTTTTGGCTTCTGAGCCTTCCCCAATATTGAGATATAGCGAATCTACCAAAACTATTAGTTTTAGTATTTTAGGGTTTTCAAGCATGAAACCCTAATCTTCAATAGCTATAGCTGTAGCACTGTTTCGGCTGCACAATGACTTCTTTCATGGTGGCTTTGATATCATGTTAAGTTTTTAATGGTTATATCAGATCTTATAACATTTAGCATCATAACAGCATAACCATAAGCCAAAAGATCACTGAAAGATAGACAAGCACAACCACACAAAAATAACACAAAGATTTATCTTGGGAAACCCTCATGGGGAAGAAAACCCAGCAAAAACTTCCTCTGTATAAGATGTATAAAAGATAAAAGACAAGACCCAAAAACAGTTGTGCCTCCCTTTAGCAGATATGTCTCTCTCTCTCTATCTCTCCATGCGCTATACACAAGTACGTATTTGTGTTTCAAATGAGGAGTGCCTCCCTCTATTTATATTCTTTCGTTCGCTTGACATTTAATCCAGTTATGTAGGCTCGAGTAAACTTAACTTAGTTATGTAGGCTCGAGTAGACATAACTGGGCTAACTTAATATAATAATATATTCCGAAGGGTACTAATGACCTGACTTACAACGAAGGGGACTTCCTCATGACTCTTAGTAATTCTCCCGATAGGAACATCAGGGTACAAAGAAATACAAATGATTTTCCTGATAGGAACATCGGGGACCAATAAAATACATTTAGAATATTCTTCGAAGTTACAATAATTCAACATTAGATTATTAAATGAATTGATTAAGGAATGGGTAAATTCTTGGTTAGTTTTATCAATGTGGTAATGATCTGGATGAGGGGTTGGGAACTCCCAATATACCCGAAGGTACGAGGAGTATGTCCAAAACCTTTATCCAATGCGGCTCCCCACAAGGAATATGTGGGTTGGTTGGAGTCTTTCAGACGTGTTCAACACTACACCAACAAGGGTGTAGCCTAACGGTGTCTCGAGGTCACTGCCTAGTTGTTCTCGCTTCCTTTGTGGATTTTGCCACCGCAACGAATCAATTCGAGGCGTTGGATTTTCGCCTGGGGAGATTAATTTTGGAGTGGAAACTAATTAAGCTAGTCACCTGAATCTCTTTTTGATACTACCAACTGATCAGATGAAGTTGTAGTGAAAGTTGAGCATACGGGGATGAAGGCCTTTGTAAGTTTTAAATGTTTTTTGAGCAAAGTTTTCTG
This sequence comes from Pseudotsuga menziesii, assembly GCA_001517045.1. Lineage (NCBI taxonomy): Eukaryota > Viridiplantae > Streptophyta > Pinopsida > Pinales > Pinaceae > Pseudotsuga > Pseudotsuga menziesii. The sequence continues at coordinate 106,905 of LPNX010820456.1, read as the reverse complement.
ATTTAGAAAAAGTAAATCCCAAGAGTCTCTTTTCAGATTCAATACTCGGGCAAGCCTTTATCCATGAATCTGTACTCGGGAAAGCGAAGGGGTTTATTTTAAACTCAACAGTGCATAAAAAAATTGAAGTTTTTTAATTACTACAATGCTCAAATCTTTTCCCTTATGGTACTTCAGTATATTGCAGTGGGTAAGTATTCAAATTATTTTTGGAAACTTGAATAAAACAATGAAATAGCGAAAGAAAGAAAGAAAGCAACAAATCTACACTAACAACATACAAACCACCAAAAGAACATTGATGCAAATCCCCCCAGGGGGGATGGGGAGTGGGCTCTGATGAGCCTACTCAAACCTTATTACAATCTTACAAACATGAAATAAAATTGCACTTTGGTTCTTATACTTTGGATCCAAAGGCTTACAACTTGTGAAGAATCAATTTCTATGTGAAGGTAAGCTTTGTTTGTCTTCTTTTCTTGATTTTTTGAGAAAATTCGCCAGAGTTTCCTCCTCTTTTCTTGTAAACGTGCAAAAAACAGTGATGAAAAGAAAGTGAAAGACACCCACAGACACTTTAAGACTGTCCTCGGAAAATCTACAAAAATAGAAGAAAATGACTAAATAAGGGAAGCTAGGAAGCTTTCCTTCTTAGGATCTTTACTTGCCTTCTTTAAGAGAATGGAAAACAAATCTCAATCACTATATGCCAAATAAATGAAATGAAAGCTCTTTAATCTTCTTAACCAAGTACTTTGAAATTTTAACTTTAAACTTGCGAGAAGAAGACTAGATCTAATGTTTTAAAGATCAACTTGTAATTATTCAATAAGATCTAGATTTGGAAATTTAAATCTACTTTATATATGTCTTTGAAATGTAGATCTAAGCAAAGTAACAATAACCAAAGTAAATTTGAATTTTTTTTGGATCAAGAAGTGATAGAACCAGATGGAGCAAGAAGTAGAAAAGGGATGGTGACGCTTCTTTGGTGAGATTCGAGGGATGATGCTTCTTGTTTGGAAATTACTGGAGAAGAGGAAGAGCCCACTCGCTCATCAAGTGCTCCAACTCGGGTTTCCTATAAAATACTTTCAACAAAATGCAAAGGGGATTAAAAGCACTTGTGTGAAATGATAAGAAGATAATCAGTATTATAGATCCATGCAAGAAATCATATAAAACTTGGTAATCTACTATATATTACAATAAGAAGTAACCTAACAAGAATCATTTCCTATTCTTACCGAAATGTAAATTTCCCGACGAAGACAAGTAATCCCAACAATTGCAAAATATGAAAGCAGTTGATACAGATTACCTCAATGATTTAGCATAAAGACAACATCAACCAAACATCTATGGATCCCACACGAAAATTGCCTCCAAAACCTTTTATTAACAATACCCATAAAAAAGATTACAATGTATGCAAGCAGAGGTTCAACCTTTTGATCTCAAACAATGGGGAAGTGACTTGCTTAAATAGAAAATGGGAGACCCAGGGGGGCATCACCAACACTAAAGATAGAGTAGGAGTTTATCTGAGTGAGGCTGAGTTAAACTGAGTTAATCTAAAGAAGCAATGCCACCTATCACACACCTAACTCCTCCAATAAATCACTAACAACCAACACATACCAACCACTCACCAACATTGAAGATGAGGTGACCTTCTCCTCCACGTGAGTGTACGGCTCCTCCACGTGTGAGAAATTCTCACCAACCAAATATTTGCTTTGAACACATTGATGTATGGCAAACCATATTATAACACACCAAAGGTTTTTAAAAGTAATACGGATAAAAGGGGGGTCCACTCCCTTAGCTAGCGCAACCCCACACATCATCCTCACGCGTGAGCTCCAAACCATAGCATGAGATGATGTCACAATAATATACTCCCTTTACCCAAAGTTTACAAGTGATAAAAAACAAAGGGTCCACTCCTTAGCTTCGTAACAATTCTAACCATGTAAGCGTGGGTCCTCACTATAGTGAGTTGACGTAACCATATCTCCATAATTATTCATTTGCTCCAACTTATAACCAAAGCTTAAGTTATATCATGGAAAAAGGGTCGCATGACTATGAGGGACCCATGCCATGTCACCCCATCCATTGATATTTTAATAATTTTGACTTTTCAACCCTTTTGACTACAGTGCCAATATGTCATAATTTAGCATTAAAATGCCATCTTGATGCACTTTTAGCCAAATAATGCCTTTCGAGACGTTTTAGCTGCTTGAAACATAGTTAAAGTGGCCACCGGGGTAAAGATGCTGCTTTGAGTGTGAAAACGAGCATCCCCATGCCAAAAACGAACTTTGGACTTACCAATTATTACATTCAGAAGTTTTTAATTAAACCATTAAAAATGGCTTAAAAACGGGAATTTTTTTTCTTTTCTTTTCAGAATTAGACGAAACTCTAGGGGGACCTAGTACATGTCCATACGACTCAATATTGATGCCTAGCATGCTCATATACATTGACACATGAACTTTAATAACCTCCTAAGGCCTAGCCGCCAAGACGACCATTCCAGCTTTGGAGGAGTGGTGAAAAACTCAAAAATTATAATCGCTTATTAAACATTGCATAATTGACAAGGGAAAAAACACCTTGGAATGATCGGATTGACGTTTAAGTCTTAAGAAGCCAAGTCCTTTACAAAAAAGAAGGTCGTGCTAGTACATTTATTACAACTTTCCCGAAGGGGTATGAACATGCAGTGCAAAAAATAAAAGAGCTATGGAAGCCTGAATGGACCTCTGAACTCTGAATATGAACAGGTATCTTGTTCATCATTGGCAGCTCACTGAAAGTCCAACTAGGTGCAACCTAGTCGGTAACAATTACCAATCATACTTAGGAAATGGCTGCTGGCATGCTAAAGTCAAGCAGTTCACATTTCCATGGTCGTTATACTAGACATGGAAATTTTAAATAATGTTCGAATTCTAAATATAGCGACTCCAACTGTAGTGTAGGAAATGGCTTTTATTGTATTGGAGGTATTCAATCTAAAAATGTTAATGTCAGGTATTTGTAATGTTTGCATTTCAAGGCCAGTAATTGGACAAACGGTTTCTTTTGTTGTTGAAGACATGAAATGCATAACATGTGGTTGATTCCTGCTGATTTATGTCTTGTACATGATTTGTATCTTATGGATAACAATCATGTCATTATTGACAAATTTTATTGCCAGTAAATTTACTGTTCATTTCTCTGTATGACATGTAAATGGTAATTTGGCTTCAGGTATACAAGGAGTGAATGTGCACATGAATGAAGCAGATTTAGTCACCTCATCATTGGATGAGGTTCTATCTTCTTTTCTCGGTCCTATGATAAGTCAAACTTACAGTGTTTCTATTTTTCCCTTTTTCATCGGTTGTTAAAAATAATATCTCAGTTAAAAATAATATCTCCATTGATTGAGCTGGTAAACATCCAATAGAGAACTTTCTTATTTTTTTGTCAATTGTTTGGATTCTAATAACATCAAGCTTTGCTATAGCTTTCCAGATTTTGTTCGCATGTTTATTATGAATACTGTTTGTGCATTCATGGTATTTACTTGTACTATTGTACTATTGTGCATTCATGGTATTTACTTGAATTGAGAATATTAAGTTTTGTTGCTACAAAGTGCTCTTATTGTGGTTGATAACAGGAGGAAATGAGAAAGAGTAGAAGTAAAAAACGTGTATATGAGCTGTTTTGCAAGGCTGCCAATTCAAAGCCTTCCGAAGAATTCTCAGCCCCTGATCGTGACCTTCACTTTGTTTTCTTTAAAAAGCCAGAAAGATTTTTACCCTCCATTGACCAGAGAAAGGTGGCTGGAGTGCGCTTAGAGAAGACTATTTTAAAAGGTTAGTTACTGTGTCTAATATTCTATCTGTCAACTGTCTTTCAGCGCCTGTACATTGTACTTTCCTAATTTTTTTTATTATATAGGGTTTTCAATTCTAGAGCAGTGTCTTTAGTTCTACCACACTTCCATATATCTTGCACTCTCGAGCCTTTAACCTTATTTGAATTGTTTTCTTGCAAAATTAATTTTTTCAACTCAATAAACACTTGATAAACTTTGCTACAGTTAAAAGACAAAAGCATAGCCAAGTGAGGCTGGCTTGGAAAGTTGTCCAATCACGTTATTATTTTCTATACTAATTATTATTTGAAGATTCATGTGTTGTTTCATTTTTATGGTTATGTAATTTAAGATCAGTTCGATTGCATTTACAGAAGATGATATTACTAGCTACCAGTATGCTATGGGAACTGGAGAGTTTGAAGGTATTGAATCCGGGTGGGTACCTTTCATAATAAGACTAAAATGGTATTAGGGAACTAATTCTCTTTTCATAAATAATTGGATCTGCTTTTCCTATTTCTTCATATCTGAGATAACCAGTTTGCAAGGAGAGATAATTTTCCTTTTGCTTTTCTAGGAATATTGTAGTAAATACTTTTGCTCTGCTTTGTTTTTGTACTTTGTTGATTGCAGTATGGAGATGTTTTTTAATTACCGGAGCATAGATGTGAGATTTACAAGTCTTGTGTTACAGCATGAACTAGCATTTATAATTAGTACCAGCAAGAACACGACTAGCCCAATTACAACCTATAGGTGTTACCCATTGTCACCTCAATAACCACCTCTCTACACTTCTGGTTGGCTCTCTCCAACCCGCAGGGTCTTCCCTAGATAAGATTGCTAGGCTATGGCTGTGAGGGCACAAGATGATTTGTAGAGTTAGCATTAGCAAAACTTGAGGTCTTTCTTTGTAGTATAGGTTATGGGAGCACCATGAGGACCAATGGCAATCTTCCAATGCAAAAACGGAGTCTCAAGATAATCCCCCCAAGGGCCTTGTATATGTTTGACTGAGACCTCTACAAAACTAGACAAGTTCCTACCCCAAAACTATTCAAGCTTCATGCAAAATTCCATCAAGGAAGAGTGGTTCTTTGGCACACACCTCCAACCTCTAACCCTAGCTTGTATTCCAGCCTATGCAAACTTGATTCACAGACCCTCTAAGATAGCCAAACCACAAGACAACCCACAAGGCTAAGCCACACAATAAACAAGATTATTCCACTTCAGCAAATTTACTCTTCAAGTCAACTAGGTCAGAGATCTTATAATGATAAAATATACATGTTACTTCAATATTCAGCCATCAAGAAACCCAATAGAAAAAATCCTTCACACTTCAAAAATGCTACATGAAAAGATATGTCAATTAGGCTCCAAAAGTGAGAGCTCTCAAAATCCAACCATGAGTTCAAATGAGTAAGTGGTTCTCTTTATACAGGAGAGTAGCCTAACTTCCTTTACAACAAAATATTTTTAAATTACTAAATTCCCTAGATCTAGCCTAGTGTGGGGTAAAATAATACAAAACCCCCACTAAAGCTAACTAACTCCTAATGAAGCAATAAAATAAAGTGGGCACCCCCCAATACGAGGGGGCGCCTCCATCCAACAAGGGAACAAGATGCCAAACAAAAGATGCCACATAGTCTCCAAAGGCTTTTCCAAGAGAGATATACCAACAACAATGTCCATGGAACAAATAAAATTTGTTTCTACAGGAAAATCCAATGTAAATAGGATAGAAACTCCATAAATGGATAAATATATAAAATGAATAATTGAGAAGTGATGATTTACAACGAGAATGTTTTCTTGTATAAATTCCCGTACTGGGTGCCCTTTTGTGAAGAGGCGTGACCTTTCACAAAGGTGTCTCTTCATTAAGTATTTAGTTTATTTAAATATTAATATTTAATAATGTTTATTTATTTATTTATATTTTTTTGTTCATTACATTGCCTTCCCCTTAAGGGAAGCTTTGTCCTCAAAGCTTTATTGAAGATAAGGCTTACGTCTGATTTCTTGTTTGTAATGTCATTCTTTATTTTAGTACTTGCGACACTTGACGAAATGAGACGATACGAGTTACGCATTCCAAAGAAAAAATGTCGCATCGTTTGTGATGTGGTCCATCCAAGATCTATTTTTATCGGAGGGGATTGTTGATCGTTTTGTTTGGTAATATTTTCGTCTTCTACTCAGATTTTAGATTTTGTGTTCTTTGCTTCTGAATTTATAACCCCTTTGCCTATGTTCATTTTGATCCTGTCGTTGGTCTAAATGCTTTTTGTAGTTTGGGTGTCGGTAAGGAGTTCTTGTTGCTTGTTTTTCTGCTAGGTTGACTTCCTTTTGAACTGTGATGGGAACCGAATTTGTATTTGCTTCTTTTTCCTCAACTGCAATTAGTTTTTCGGATAGTTTGGATGCTTCCTTTTGGATTTGAGCTAATTTGTTCTTTAATAGATTATTATTATCTGAATCTTCTTGCACCTATCGTCTTGAGACTTTTTGTCCTCTTTTAACTTCTCGATTTGTTCCTCTAGTTCTTGATTAACCTTCTTTAGGGCGGAATTTTCTTCATCCTTTTCTAGTGATTTTTGCTGGAGAGCTTGAATCTTCTCTTGTAACTTTTGACAGCATTGAACTTTATCCTTTTCCTTCTTGATTTGAAGCAGCAATTTCTGATTATGAGTTCTTAGACAAGAGATCTCTTCATCTCGTTCTTGTATGTCCCTGTTGAATTTATTTCTCGCAATTTCAAATTCCTTAGTTTGTTTGGTGGACTCCCGAATACAATATTTCAATTTGGTATTTATTAAATCATTAAAATACTTCTCCTTGTCATTTTTTATTGCTTTCCTTGTAATATTCTAATTCGCTTTCCAGTTCCTGAGATTGCAACTGTGAGTTACCTTGGTCTGGTGAATTTTCCTACTTTTACCAAGGGTTTTCTGAAGAAAAGCGGTGATAGGCAATGCATGAATAAATAAAACGGAGGAATTTACCTTAGAAACGTATCAGGATTTTGTAGATGACCTCTGAGATGATGAAGAATGTCGCTTTCTTGATCAAATGAGTATTTCGGGAAGAGATCTTGATGGAGTTCAACTTCAGCCAGTGACCCTAGCACCCCCTTTAACCTGTCAGACTAGAGAAAATCAAATGGTAAGACAAACAAACAATATCTGCAGAATAAAGAAAGGACAAGATATAAAAAATCATTAAGAAAGAATTACTCCCTGATCAGAACACCCAAGAGTCGGGGCAGGGTGAGTTTCCCCACAAGTGTGCCCTCCTCTATCTCGCCTCCTTTAGCCTACGGATGAATGGGTAAAGGAAAAATACAAGATCTATCTTGAAACAAGCTCAGTACAGAAAGACAACAATGTCAATCATCAAATTATCAACTCATTAACAATACTCAGAGTGTAATCCCTGACAAATCTCTTTATTCAATATTTTGGTGCCAAAGCTCATGGCTTACAATGGGGGCAGGTCACCTCTCTTAAATAGTATGAGAGTGTGTCCACATTTCAACTATCATCCGACGGTTGAGATTAAGACATCATCAATGGTGGAGATCAACAATACAAAGATCATCACATGGATCAAGTGACCACATCAACAAGGGGGGCACACTTTACTCAAGGATGCCTTCCTAGAGTGAGAATCACAATATAACATAAGGTGTGACATGATAATACATAAGAGGGGGTCACTAGGGGCTTAATTCACCCTAGGCCCCTTTACAACTTTATAATATATATGATATAAAAATGAAAGACATCATTAGCCAAGTTGAGGGGGTGCCCCTTGGGGGGCTTTCCTCACAGACTGAGCCAAAATAATATAATCTGGACAAATGCTGACTGAAAACTGTTGAAGGACTGTCTGGGATGCTGAGACACATCATCTGCCAAAATTCCAAGCCATTTCCTTGACTCAATTAGCCAAATCGATTTTTTTAGTGAAATTCCTAGTTCATTTTTGCTGGTACATCCTCTGGAAAATGATAAAACTATCATAACTCTGTCCAGGGTGAAAACTAGGGCAAACTGATTGCACTGGATGATCTGGAGACATCGAAGAATGGTATAAGTGACTATTCATACCCCTTGGACCACTGTAATGCTTAAGGAGAACCACAATCACTGCCATCTGTAATAAAATTTGATCATTTGGCCAATAATAAAGTGATAATAATCACTGATCAAGAGATCTGGGGCCAAACTCTCAAAACTGAAACTGCAGTATTGGTCCTAGGCATGTCTGGAACAAATATAGACCAAGTTATTTTTTGAGTCACTGCCTTGGGAACTGTGCTTGACTTGGTCAACTAGGTTGGTTGACCAGGTCAAAGTACCCAAACTAAAGGTGAGATTCTGCATCAATATGATCCTGTAAGCATCCAGGGTAAGAAATACCCCATCGGTGTATATCAAAACCAAGCTTAAATTAATGTTATTCATAATCATGGTGACAATAATAATAATAGTAAGAAAGATATACCTGTTCTTCGGAATAATCTCAGAACGTTCTGGAAGTTTGCCATACTTACAAAGTGTAAACAATCTGCTACTGCCGCGTTGTTGGAACTTGTGCAACTTCAAAAGTTATTCTTGTTGTACCTCCTAAGGGAGATTATACTGATGTAACTACTCATGTAAAACCTAGACACACTCAATGTAAGCCCCGAGGAAAGATCAAAAAAGAAAAATAATAAAAATAAATTTAATTTGTATTTCCCCAAGTTAGGTTGGCCCCAGTCAAATTGGCAAGTCGGCCCTAGTGATTTTCCACTTGAAAAATCAGTATAAATAGGAGGCGCCCCTCATTATTACACACATTGACAACAATTCAGTCAGACATAAAAGGTGCGCTACTGCAGTCTAGAGAGTGTTTTTTGGGGTTATATCTGTGAGAGACATTTTCTCTCTCTAACTTTTTCTCTTTGTTCTCAGAAGTTATTATCTCTATACGAAGGTTTGCTGGGTTTTTCCCATTTGTGTTTCCCAAGATAAATTCTTGTGTTATTTGTTTCTGTGCTTTGTCTTTCTTCTAGAGATCCTATTGTTTATTTGCAATTAAGATATATTGCTATAAACTTGTAGAAGCTAACATGGTATCAGAGCAGTTCTAGAAGAGGCCATTGCCAGAAGCTAGGGTTTGACCTTCCAAGGCCTTCCCTCATCTCTTCAGCGGGAAAAGAGCTCTAGAAACTTCGCTCTAGGGGAGGCGCATCTTTTGGTGAAAGAAAATCCAAATTCCGAGAAGTTTCATTTTTGATCTAATTCCGCTATTGCAGAAATTAGGGTTTCAAATTTTGTGTTGATCAAGCCACTGCCTTTGCTCAACTTCACCTCTCCTCAACTCGCCTTGACAAGGCGCATCCATCTGTGAGGTTAGTTTCTTCAAATTCAAAATTTCATTTTTGACCTAACTCCTGCTAAGGTTTCTGGTTTAGATCTGCAGACAAGATGATTGGAATGAAGGTTGAAGATCGTCTTGATGGGGCTTCCAATTTCATATCCTGGAAGCCTAGGGTTCTTCTCATTCTAGAAGAACATGATCAATGAGAAAGTTCCAGAACCATAAGCGAAAGAAGCCAAGTCCCAGTGGAGGAAGGGTGATGCAAAAGCAAGAAGTATTCCGGTGGACTCAGTCAAAGACCACTTGGTTCTTCAAATCTTAGAAAATATGACAACTAGAAAGATGTTCAAAACCTTGAAGAAGTTATTTGAACATAGTAGCATCGATGTGACTGTCACATTGAGGAACAAACTATCAAATATGAAGATGACTAAGTCCGAAAACATTGCCTCATATTTCATGAGGATCACCGAACTTTAGAACAAGCTAAGGTCCGGTGGAGAGGACCTTGAAGAAAAGGAGCTTGTCATGACCACCCTAAATGGTCTTCCATCATCTTGGGAGTCTTTCATCCAAACCATAAGTTGTCGAACCAAGTTGCCAAAATTCGACAAGTTATGGGGAGACTACACTCAGGAAGAAACCAGGATTGCAGCAAGGCAAAGACTCCATGGTTCTCAAGTTGAGGAGAATCAAGCCTTCATCACTCATGCCAAGAAAGGCATGGGAAAAGAGAGGAAGTTTCACAAGCATAAGCACCAAGCTAGGAGATCAAGTTCTTCCATAGATCATAGGGAGGAGAAGAAGGATTTATCACACATACAATGCCATAAGTGCAAGAAATATGGTCACTATGCAAACAAGTGTTTTAGTGAAAACAAGAGGAAGCATGAAGCCTCAATCTCTGATGTTGATGAAGACACTCCTCACAAGAAGACAAGGAATGATGATCGTTAAGAGTTCTTCTTCTAAAAGGAATGATATGAAGATCCAAACTGTGACGATCTTCCAACAAGCATACGAAGATCAACAGACTCTGGATGTGGAAGCTTCTCGACAAAAGATCTAGGATGACACCTCCTTTATAGCATACTTGAAATATTACACACTCTTAATGGGAATGCCATGATCTACAAGGACAAGTGATCCCACTAATATACAGATGGATCGGAAGCAGAAAGCCTCTAGAAGCATGACTCTCGGACCCAGAATGATCTCATGTAGAGATTTTGTGATTAGAAGTGGAAGGCTTCTACGAACATTGATCTATTTGCTGCTTCAACAATTATGGAGGACAAGATTTACTTGGCCGATTTCTAAGAGATAGAGGGAGTTATCTCTCAATGATGAGGATCCTAGTCTATTACATATGATAGAAACCTGATGACACTACTATCTTGATTTATATAAGACAATTAAAGGATCCTTGATGAACCTAGTCGTCACCAAGATGGATGCTTACTTTGTATCTTTCCAGTCTACATTCATGTGCCCAAGTTAGAACCTTCAGGCAAGAAGGGAACATTCGTGGGATACAGTGAGTCCTCAAAGGCTTACAAAATATACATCCCAGAATCGAGGCAAATCGAAGTCAACCGGGATGTGACCTTTGAAGAAGAGATGGCTATCCAAAAGGGAAGAGGATCTGATATGGAGATCGATGACAATGAAGAGGTGAGATCATCTTCCCCTCCAGAAGTTAAGAGGGAGTCTGAAGAAAAGAATGATCCGATCAGTCCCATTGATCCAGTTAAGTCAGATGATGCTCCCACATATATGGCAGTAAGCTGGAAAAGACCTAGATGGGCACAACAGATATTGCAGGATGCAGAGGGGCACGAAGCTCCACATGGAATCCACCAAGAAAGCAAAAGACCTCAGAGGTTCTCAAGTTACGTAGCCTTGATGAGTCACATCATTGACTCAGAACCTACCACATAGGAAGAAGCATCCAGACACCAAGTATGGAAGGATGCCATGACGAAGAAGTTCCAGTCCATCATGAAGAATGACCTATGGGAGGTTGTATCGAGGCTTGAGGGGAAGTCCGTAGTGACCTCCAAATGGCTTTTCAAGATTAAACACGGAGCAAATGGTAGTGTGGAGAAACATAAGGCCAAATTTGTTTCCAGAGGATTCTCTTAGAAAGAGGGAATTGACTATGACGAAACATTTGCTCATGTGGCTCGATATACTTCCATCAGAACCATCATTGCTATTGCTTCAACTATGGGATGGAAGTTGCATCAGATGAATGTAAAGATTGTCTTCCTCAATGGTATTATCGGGGAAGAAGTTTACATTGATCATCAGAAGGGTTTATTGTCCATAAGAAAGATTCTCACGTATGTAAACAAAGAAAAGCATTATATGGGCTCAACAAGCAAGCACCTTGTGCTTGGTATGGACGGATAGACGGATCTCTGGTAAACTTGAGATTCACCAAGAGTGATGCAAACCCCAATCTTTACTACAAGATTGAGGATAATAAGCCACTAATTTTTGTCTTGTATGTGGACAACTTGTTTGTCGCAGGAAATGAGAAACTAATTGGATGGCGTAAGAAGAAGCTTTCCTCTGAGTTTGAAATGAAGGACCTCGGATTGATACATTACTTCTTGGGATTAGAACTATGGCAGAGGTAGGAGGAAAATACACCATTAATATTTTGAAGAGATTCGGGATGTTGGACTGCAAGTCCATGGCTACCTCGATGGATGCAAACTTCAAGAAGCTGAAGGAGTCCACTTCAAATTCTGATATGATTGATCCCATCATGTATCACCAATTTATTGGCTCTCTGATGTATTTAACAAACAACGGACCAAATATATGTTTTGCCCAGGTTCTCAGCCAGGTATGGGAGAAATCCCATTGGCATCTTGAGATGGGCATGACATAGATGGTCGTGTACATTGATGAACACTACATGTTCAAATTCTCTATCTGGTGTTCTTTGGAGTATTCCCACCAACTCTTGAGAAGAACAAGCTGTAGATGGTCATGTACACTGGTGACCTCTATTGGCCTAGGTTCTCAACTTGGTGTAAGAGAATTCCCACCATCACTTGAGATGAACTGATAGTAGATGGTTGTGTGAAGCATGTCCAGGTTCTCAAGTAGAGACGAACATATAGCACTTTGATGACTCCTCTTGACGGACAAAGACATGTTGACAACCTTCAGTATGTATAGAGATGATCAAGACAGATGAGATGTACAGAAGAGACCTAGATGTTCGTGATGCTGATGATGACCATATCTGAAGAATACCTTCCTTGTTGAGAGGGAGTGTTGGAACTTGTGCAACTTCAGAAGTTATTCTTATTGTACCTCCTACGAGAGATCATACTGATGTAGCTACTAATGTAAAACCTAGACACACTCAATGTAAACCCAGAGGAAAGATTAGAAAAGAAAAAGATTAAAAATAAATTTAATTTGTATTTCCCCAAGGTAGGTTGGTCCCAGTCAAATTGGCATGTCAGCCCTAGTGATTTTCCACTTGGAAAATCACTATAAATAGGAGGTGCCCCTCCTAATTATTACACACATTCACAATAATTCTCTCAGATAGAAAAGGTGCGCTACTGCAGTCTAGGAGAGTGTTTTCTGGGGTTATATCTATGAGAGACATTTTCTCTCTCTCTCTCTTCTTCTCTTTGTTCTCATAAGTTATTATCTCTATATGAAGGTTTGCTGGGTTTTTCCCGATTGGGTTTCCCAGGATAAATTCTTGTGTTATTTGTTTCTGTACTTTGCCTTTCTTCTAGAGATCCTATTATTTATTTGCAATTAAGATATACTGCTATAATCTTGTAAAAGCTAACATGGGTGAGGATGGAAACTAGGCTAAGGAAAAGGGGAATGAATTTTGATTGACTTTGACTAAGTGATCTCTCCGAATGATAACCAATACACTCAATCAAAATGACATGTGCATGACAGATAGCAATAGGGGTTGGAGGTGTCTCACAAGTGGATAAAGTACTTGGGCTTGTTTCCCTTAGACTCTAGCAAGTTTTCCTTTGCACTAATTTGCAATATAGGTCAACCTTCAAAGGCAGGTGCCTTGGAAGCCTTCTGGGCTCCAGTACTGACAAAGACACAACCTTTGCAGGTTAGTCTCACCTTGTTGCCTTGTAGGGGCAAATGGACCAAACACTATACAAAGAGTGAGTGCTCATCCTTTGACCATTGACCTTTTTCAATAACTTTCACATTTCACATAAGATAGTAGCTAGCCTACAAGAGCAGGTGCCCTGGAAAGTCTTCTGGGCTCCAGTAAATGACTAAGGCCTAGACCCGCTGCCACCGAGCAGTCCATAACCTCAACGGGGTTGCCTCTCCTTGCTACCCTTGTGGAGGGCAAATGAGCCTTGCATTATACAAAGAACGAGTGCTCAACCCCTCAGCCATTGACTACCTTTTAAACATTTGTATGTTTGCATCCTTTAGATATATCTTTTATGCGTTCCGATGCTTTAGTGTTTAGCAACACTGTTTGGTGGATCGCTTGTTTTGAGGACTAAAGGAGAACTTCCCAGTGAACCTAGCCACACTGGCCAAGCCACATTCTTCATAGCCAAAGACACATAACAACATGGAGTCTTAATCTCACAAGTCTTAATCAGTCTAAGTCATGGGATAAATTCAACAACGGATGAACTGGATGAACGAGGACAAATGACACATGGAGCAAACAGAGCACCAAGGTTTACTATTTGTACTAGCATGGCATGAGCAAATATACATAAGCATAGGTCACCATAATCATTCTAACATGACAAGCATAGGTGTTTCACATACATCATAGAGCAAAATCAAACCATAGAAGCATATACCTGATCTCACCATACATATACCTGTCTCCAACTGATAGGGTCCTTCTGTAACTATGTGTACCGCATCTGATTTGCTACTTTGCTGAAATGAACTAAGTCATCACTGAAAGCATCTCAATGGACCTGTTGCCCACCTATTTCGACTAGGTGGCAACTCCATGTACATGAAGAAGTACATAGATGTACAGATGGTACCTTGGAAAAATCTGAGGATTTTTTCACTTCTACAGGGCAATTGCCCCTTTGTAAAACGAAATGTCCGCTCCCCTGCGTGGGAAAATTAATGTAATTATATGTGCTAGTGTGGGTCATATGATATGGATGCCACACCATGGAACTGGTTGTTAGGGAAGTCCCCTCATCGAGTGTTTTTTCCCTTTCCAATTGATCTTGTTGTGTAAACGAGGTTAATCGGTTTGGTTTTTCACTCAAAATCCTCCAAAGTGGTGACGGGCGTTCTAACAGTCAAGTCCATGAGGTGGCTAAGGCTTCAAAATGATATTCATGACCATGCTAGGCATCTGTATAGAGTCTTGCGGAGTTTCGTTGTGTTGTTGTATTTTATTTATTTTTTCGAGTTAATTAATTTCACCCCGTGGTGGTTAATTAACTCAGTTTTGATGTAATAATGTAATTGCTCAAGCACTGGCATTTTGTAATAGGGGCTATGAATGCAAGGTAAATTGCTATGAAACCCCCTAAGCCAATGCTTCGAGTCCCATGTCATTCTGACAGGTGGTTGAGGAGATAGACCATTTTTGTCTATAAGCAAGGTCTATTTTTCCTAGGGAATTAATTAATTTCCCTAAGTAAAAAATTCACATTATTTGATTTTGAAGAAAAAAATCAAATAATGCCATGGTAAATTTGTTTGGGGGTTATTAAGCCTAGGAAAAATTTATTTAAAATTTTTCCACCCCCCCATGGCCTAGATATGATTTTTTCAAGATGATTTTTAATTTTTCCTAAGTCAAAATTGGAAAAATTTAAAAATTAAATTGAAAATTTTAATCTAAGGTGAATTTAATTTTAGCCTAAGTCTAAAAGGTTAAAAATTTATTTTGGAGCAATGGCTAAACTCCAAGTCTAGCATAAGGGTGGCCAAAACCCTCACTAAGGAGGCGTCACATGCATTAAAGGTGGGGCGCTAGTGTTATATTGAGGGTGCTACCATAGATAAAAGGGGGCGATATAATGAGGAGTCTCCACCAAATTGGAGAAGGGCGCCACAATAGGGAGGTGCTACCACCAAATAAGGAAGGCGTCATGCTATGGAGGGCGCTAGTTTGGAAGACGCCATCATATGTAGTGGGGGCGCTAACCATTTTAGTGGGGCGCATACAAGATAGAGGAGGCGCTATCCTCTAAAGGGAGGCACTATATTTAGTGAAGGGCACCACCAATATGGAGGTGGGCGCTACCACAAAGGTAGTGGGGCGCATTTTTGGAGGAGCCAACATATTTTTGGAGGAGCCGCCAAGTTTAGAGGGGCGCCTAGCCTATGGGCCCATCGAAACCCTAAAAGCAAGATCTAAGGGTGAACTTTAGTCAAAACCCTAGATCTAAGGGTGGAAAATGGTGAAAACATGGATCAAGCACTCAGGCCATAGATTGAAAATTAATCTAAGGGTGTAGATTGATTGAGAAGAATGTAAAGTCAAATACCTAGATCTAGTGGTGGAGATTTAACCTAGATCTAGATCTAATCTCAGCCATTGATCTTCAAGGGGTTGGGGTCTTCCTCAACTATATAATGAGGGTCTCACTCCCTCATTAGACATGATTTCTCATGCTATTGTTATGCTGCCGGAATATTTCCTTACTCTCTCATATTCTCTTGCCACATTTTTGTATTGAAGCTTTGCCCTGGTTGGGCCATTTAATCAAAGAAAATCTTTGGAGGGACATTGTGCTACATTCTACATTTTTCATGATCCATTTCTTGTGAGGTAACTTGTATATTTTTTTAGTTTTGCATTATTGTATTAGTCTAGTTAGCTCTCCACAAAGTATTTTGTGGAGAGATTAGAGAATAAAAGTATTTTTACTCTCTTTTGTGAATGGCTTAACATTTTTTCTTCAAAGTATTTTGTAGGGATTGTTAGACATTCATCACTAGGCTTACAATTTTTTGCAGATCTAGATTTGTTTGCAGTTTTTCCAAGCAAGGACATCTCTCCAAGGGTTTCATTTCTGCAAAATTTCAATTCGGCCATTTCCTTTTTGCCTTCGTGAAACTGGGTTTTATTCACTGTATAGTGAATATAACCCTTGTTTTAGGGCCCCCATCCATATTATATTAGTATAGGCTTTTATTTCTGCTGTTTAAACATCATTTAGGTGGCTGAAAACTCATTTTCCAGCCCTCTAAACATTATATTTCTGTCATTTTACACTCAGATTTTTGCTGTAAATTAGTAATTTTTTTTGTACTAAATTTTTCTGATAATCTCTTTAGTGTTTATTGTGATTTCCAGCGAACATAGCTAGCTGGTTTGTGACAGGTTTTGCACAGGTGAAGGAGAGGTGCTGCCCAAATAGGCCCAGAAATACCTCAACCTTCAACCGGTTCCAAAAGGGGTTCAAACCCTCACCTCTCTCTTTTATTTTCTGATATTTGTAAACCCCAACGAGAAGTTCTCTTGGGGTATTCTGCAAAGTTTAATAAGCACTTGTAATCTGTATGTAAATAGATTAGGAAATAGAGTAGGAGGTAGAAACTAGTTGCTTAGATTCATTTAATTGCAAGTTTATTTCTGTTCACCCACCTATCT
Source organism: Pseudotsuga menziesii (assembly GCA_001517045.1). NCBI lineage: Eukaryota > Viridiplantae > Streptophyta > Pinopsida > Pinales > Pinaceae > Pseudotsuga > Pseudotsuga menziesii. The sequence goes on along the minus strand of LPNX010820456.1, from coordinate 90,019 downwards.
TTGTGACAGACTACCATCTCTGTCACAGAGATTGCTGTGCGGTTAGGCACTGCTTTAGTTAGTTGTACTTTCCTTTTATCAGTTTTATTTTTTTTTGTTCAAAAGGGTAATCATACAACCCATCTATCCTGTGTATCCTCTATCCACTTGTCATCTTTCTTTAGGGACTTCAAGTTGGATATGAAAAGCAGGAGAAGTGGGGGCTTAGGTAATTAAAACAACTTTCGTTTTTACCTACTACAATCAAACACATTTTATTTTCCAAGTCCAAGATCAAGTACCAGCACCTCCCATAAGGGATACCGCTCGGTTGATCTTGTTGATCGTTCTAAAATAAACATTGCATGCTAATCACCCAGATAAAATTTACTTCTAAAATTTACCAACGACAACTTCCCATTTCCTGCTCCTCTACTCGGTTATCACCCTTCGGGGTACTCACGAGATACGACAGGGGATAGGGAAGTCTTAGTTTAATAGGCATCCATCTAGTAATTTTCCTGTTGATTAAAAACAGTGACCTCGGAGGCGACTTGGGGTAGTAGACCGTGGGGGGTCTCTAGGCGTTTTACGTCCTCCTTGTTGAGCACCAGGCCATTGGGGTTTGACCTGTGAGCTACGGGTGGGCTTTGCTCCCACTTTGTTGAGCGCAACAGCACTCCCACTTTGACTTGAGAAGTACTAGATTGGGGTAGTCACACCATCGGTTCTAAAACTTAACTTTAAGAAGAAAAACTTTAATAAAATTTACTAAAATAAACCAAGAGACATTGCAAAACTGGTTCTACAACACTTTTCTATTTCAGCACACTTTCACTCCAGCATTTGCACTACAACTCTTTACTTTCAGTTTCATTTACTTTCAATAATTGTTTATGTGGTGAGTGCTTAACACTTGTTTAACTACTTTAAGTAACTTAACTCAAAGTCTATTTTTTTACTATTGGTTTAATAATTTTAATTTAAGGCATTTTCTTTCTGCTATATCTTGTCTAAAATTTGTAAATCTGGTTTCACATTTGTGTAAACTGTAGCCTTTTTTACCTGTTCATTGTTTATACTGATAAATTTAAATTAATTGTACATTGCTTAAATATCTTGGTTCATTATTGTTTACCATTGTACCATTTATTTGTTTATTTATCACATTGTTAGACAACTTAATCTGTGGATAATTAACTTAGTTTTGCATCCATTAAAAGTTGCATTTTCTGACTCCATTCTTTAGGCACTGGTTATAAATAAAAGGACTGACTGTCGTTTAAATCTTGCATATTGCATCAGTTTGACTGTCATCTCTCAGAACTTTAGCCTCAGTCTTAATAAAAGATCCCATTAATTAATTTGTAATTAATTAACAAAACTGGAACTTAGTCTTTCCGTAGGGACTACCCCCCTTGGCTCTGTTGGGATCTTGCCTAAACGAAAGAGTTGTGGACTGTGGTGATAGTGGTCCCCAGCTCTCGCTTGCCCCCAAGGACACACATAGCAGGTTGTGACTTTCCTGTGTCTTAAAGTGTGAATTAGGCGGCAACAGGACCAATGGATCTCAGTCCTGGCAAGGAAAGTCTGCTGAATAAAGCTTTGGAATGGCTAAAGCTGTAATGATCCATGCTAAAACCCCATGTGGAAAATATCTCGGAATAGAATAAGAGATATATCTGCACGTTGCATCATGGTAGCCCAGCTACAAATGTATATGTGATAAGATAACTTATCGGCAACATCGGCGAAAATATTAGAAAATATCGGCAAATGTCGTTAAACCTAAAAAAAATACAAAAATAATCATTTTTTTAAATTTTTTTAATATCTAAAGTAACAACAACATCAAATAAACACGTTGGTACATAAATATGAAAATACAACTAATATATAAGATGCACAAGATGCCAAATGGTGGATCATGATCACATATTGACAATAAACTGAAAATACTGAAATATGATCTTGATAGAATGATACAAAATCACCTAAAATGATCAAAATAAATTTATCTCATGAGATGAATTATCATGATTCATGATGCATCTAGATACTACATAGTACAATGATAAATAATACGAATCATCGATCCTCTTTACCCCTTTTATGGGCAAGGGCACCAAATTCCTCTGAAAGCAATAAGTGCTCCTGTAGGTGCTCTAGATGAGCCTGGGTTGGAAATGGAAGCTCCAACTACTCGGGCTATGGTGGAAGGTAATGAGACTGAGGTGGAAGCCAATGTGAGTTGTTTCCTCCCATAACTACATATCATCAAAATCATTGCCTATATCGGGATCATATTCATCGATAACACCCTATGCCCTCCTCCTCTAGACTCTTGCCCTTGTGTCTACCTCGAATCTTGAAGTTGATCTTTCAAGGACATTAGTCAACAAGCTCAACACCCGACAATTTTGATGAAACTTCCTAATCCAATCATTAAAACAAGTTAGAAAAGGCTTCCCAAGCTTAATAAGTGATTTTGCTTGAGAGGGGTACATTTTTATTAAGGTCATGATAGAGGATTTAAACAAGGAGCAACACCAACATCAAGGTACAGAGAGGAGTTGTTGTGCTTGATTAAATTCCAGTCTCATACACTTATACATGAAGAATCTAGTGGAGACGTTGCAATCCTGAAATCCTAAAAACTGTTAAGTCTGTTGAATTCTAAATGGGATCTAAAATTCTACTTTTTGCATATGAAGTCCGATGAGGTTGGAACCACTCTCAAACATCCTGAAACAATCAATGGTAATGTTAAAAATTTAAGTAAAAGTGACATTTTTTTTCTCTTTCATTTTGTATCCTTTTGTATCCTTTTACTTTAAGAATTTAATATTACCATTTATTACTTTAAGAATTTAATATGCTCGGTTCTAATAACCTTGCCAAAAACTTAACCCATGGCTTTATTTCCCATATTCCAAAGAAAAAATTTAGCAGGGCGATATTTTCCAAAATATCATGATATATTCCCAAAATATCGCGACACATTTAATATATCACGACACATTCAAAATGTCATAAATGTCACGATTTTTTAGGGGCGATATATCACCAAGGGGAGTGACTCGTGATATATCGCATTATGGGCAATATATCGCTGATATATGTAACTATGGTTTTTTCAACATTTCAAGATTGAAGAGTTTTGCAAATGAAACCTAGTAGACCATATCTCCTACAATCCATGAGCCAGATAGATGTGCAAACCCTAGTGATTTTATTTTCATATGATGATATTTGGATTCTAGAGGCCATTTAGAGCCTCAATATCTTTGTCGCATGGGTATCCGTACCGGGGGGTCGGGTACACGAACCAATACCGGGTACTTGGGTACTTCAATGGTACGTCCCCAGTCGTACCCAAATCCAACCTCACGTATCGGGTACTTCATGTATGAAAATAGGGTACTCACGTGGATTTTGGTACCCTGTATCACGTGTTTGGGTATGCGGCCGGTACAGGCGTTGGACAATTTATTTGAGCTCGTTGTTCAGGATGAGTCAATTTGCAAAGTTTGAAGTTCAAAATTTTAAAAATAAATAATAAAACACTAAAACACATGTTATGTGGGCCCTTGCCCTTTACCTAAACCAACGCAACATTGCATTTCTCACTGCTAGTGCACTGTGCTCACTACTCCAGCAACAACGCGACAGAGGACCTTAGTGATGCGAATGACATTGATCCTAAGGCTGTTGATGACATGGCTTTAGGAAGCCAAATCAACTATCTTGTTCATGTTAAATGTTTATTGTTTTGAACTTTCTTTTTC
>LPNX010820456.1:61195-86141 GCA_001517045.1 Pseudotsuga menziesii | reverse complement strand
ACACATAAATATATATATATATATATATATATATATATATATATATATATAATACCTACGAAGTACCCAAGTACCCTAGTTCAAAAAGTAGCGTCCTTGTCCCTGCCCCCGTACCAGTACCTGTCCTCGTACCCACGTTTCCTGGCAACTTAGCTCAATATCCCAGGTACTTCCAAATTTGAAATTCATTTAGGGTATGTTATCAACTATTTTGTACCATAGTTGAACCTCTTGTTGAGCCACCATTTGATGAACATGGTCAATGTTCATGTTCAGTGCAGTAGAAGTTCAGAATGTTTTGCCTAGCCAATTTTGGCTAGTCATTTTTATTTTTATGTTGAAATGACTATGCTCCATGGGGTTTTTGTAGTAAAGTGTGCTAGTAGGGGTTTTGAGTGGCTCGGTCCCCTAAGACGTAAAATTTCAACTAAGGTATTCCAGGGAGTTTTTTTCCTTGTCAATTATGGTATTCGAGAGAGTTTTTTCTCCCGTTTCTTCCAAAGCTGGAATGCCCATTTTGAATTTTGGGCCTTGGGGGGTTATTAGAGTCCAACTAGTAAATACGAACCTACTAGACAATATCGGTATGTTCTATGGTCATTTCTAAGCTCCAGGATACATTAAAGCAATGTCCAAATTTTTTTTTCCTGGACGCGTGGTGATTTTTAATTTTTAATTTTTTGACTATAGGGAATTAATTAAAATTTTCAATTAATTAAACCATTTTGACCATGGTTTAATTGAAAATTTTCAATTTGTAATAATAAAGTTGTCCGATGGGTGTTTTTGGAAAATAAACACTTATTTTCTAAGCCAAAACATTCATTTAGCTGCTAGACGCACTTATCCTAAGTTTCGGACTATTATTTGGCCTTATAATTAATATTTTCTCAAAAAACCCAAAAAATGAGAAATATTAATTAAAATAATAAAAAAATTAAATTGGAGAAAAATCAAAATATCTCTAAAAAAAGGCCAAATTGAATAAAATAAAGAGCTAATTAGCTCGGCACAGAGCATTTATGATGATTCCAATCAATATCGGTCATCAGATCAAGTATCGGAGTGTAGCAGTTGAACTATCAGTTAAAAATTCACCCTCTTTGGCTCAATTCGTTTTTGGTTGAAGTGTGGGTTACTCATTGGTTGGGTGATCATTACGAGGGAAGATGAGCCACCTCACCCCCCCATTACTGCAGCACTCAGTTACAACTCAGTTGCAGCCTAGTCTAACTCCAAATCATCATGCCGAGCTCATTCAATTACTTTGGTGTTACTCTTAGTCCGGATTTAGAAATTTGAGCCCTATTTTCTTTCCTTTTTGTATATATAGAGGTGCTTTGCTCTCTCTTATTCATGGAGAATTTGTGCAAGTACACTTTGAAGAAATTTGTAATATCTTTTGAATTTGAATAAAGCAAGAAGACTTTGGAGGTCCATGTGGGAGTTCTTTGTATACTATGCTTCATCTTGTTTAAGGCGATACCATTCTTAGCTCATCTCTTTTGATTCTTAAGTATATGATCTTGTGATTAGAAGGCTAACAATCTAGTACAATATTATTTGATCTATGCTTTTCTCTTGAGGTTTGTGGTTTTCAGGTATTATCCCAGGGGCAAGAGCTTTTGCTTGGTTTATGCATTCATCCTACAAGTTCCTAAAGGAGGCTTCTACTTTAAAAAATTGAGAAACGAAGGGCTTGCTTGCCTCATCCATCAAACTACAAACTTCAAAAAATCTCTTGGTTACTACAAAGCGGATCTACATTTTCATAGGTTTTATCTTATTGATTTGCTTTCCAAGTTGTGCAAGTATTCTCAATTTATTCACATTTCTAGATCTTGCATTATGATTGGCTAAGTAGATCAAAGATTCATATTTTGATCTACTTGCTTGGGTTTAGATCTACTATTTTCAATCTTAAATTTTTACTAGATCTAAGATCCTAGCTTCATTACAAACTTGTAAATCTATTGTTCTTTTTGCTAAACTTTTGTCTTGAGAAGTACCTTGGGATTTGTTCTCAATTGCCGCATTGTTTTGCGTGCCACTTCTGTTTCCTCACTGTTTTTTGCATATTTCCAGCTAGCTGGAAATTTCATGAACAGTGTGAAAAAGTCAAATTTTTTACTTTTTTTTGCCTTGGAAAATGTGCACGAATTTTCTCAAAAAGCGTGCAAATTTTCCGTTTTTAGGCTTGCTGGTTTTTCTGTGTTTTTTCATTTATTTTCAATTTCGGAAATTCATTTAAAAATAAGAAAATTTTCAAAAATTTTCAAAAGAATTATTTTTTCAAGGTTTGTACTTTTTTCTCAAAAAACGTGCAAATTTAAGCTTGCTGTTTTTTGCTGATTTTTTGACATTTTTCTGCTATTTTTCAATTCTGGAAATTAGGGTGAAAATTAGAAAATTTTTGAAATTTTTTTAAAATTTGTTATTTTTTAATTTTTTTCATCATATTCTCGAAAAGCGTGCCATTTCAAGCTTACTGATTTTTGACTGAATTTTTGCAATTTTCTGCTATTTTCCAGTTCTGGAAATTAGCCTAAAATATTTAAAAAGTCTTTAAAATTTTATTTCTAAAAAATTTCAAGTCATTTCATTGAAAAACGCGCATTTTGCGTCACATAAGGCAAGCTTTTCCTCTCATTTCCAAGGTCTGATTTTTGGTCTTGTTTTCCTGTTTTGGGCTTTTATTTATCTCATTAGGCACTTATCATCTCATTCACCTTCATTTTTCCGAGTCATAAGTTAAAATTTGGTTTCCTAACACTCTTACTAGCTGTTGTTTAGAGCTCTTACTTACAGGTGAACGAAGAGCAAAATCAAGCAAAGAAAGAGCAAGCAAAGCTAGATCCAAAAGATTTAGAGCTAAAACGAAGAACCATATGAAGAAGCGGATCCAAACTCAAAAAATCATTCTCCTTTGTACAAGTCATAATAAGGCTTCAAGTTCTCTTGATTAGTCACTTTCTTCATTTTCAAAGGGCTAAATTCCCTCATCTTGTAAAGTATTAATGAAATAAGGCTAAAGTGGGATAAGGCCTCCCATTTTTGTGTTTCTTCCCCATTTGAGAGAGAGTGTTGTCTTGGTTAGTTTAGATCTTTGTCATATCTGTTGAGTAGATTAGATTAATTTTTCCATCTTTTGCATTTAGAAATATTCTGCTAGTTTAGTTTCATTTTGTTTTAGAATAGTAATTGCTAGCTTAGATTTACTTTCTACTAATTGTTAGTTTTAGTATTACATTGTTATTTGTTGAGCTATCACTTGTGTTCCTTATTTGTAACTTGCATCTCATATAGTGTAAATAAGTCTCTTGAACTTGTTGCAAGACGAGTCAAGAGCACTCTCTGTAGGAGAGCAGTTTGTCTATTGCATTGCATTGCATGTAGGTTAGATAAGCCTCTTGAATCAGGCCATAAGGCAGGATCAAGAGCACTCTCTGTCGGAGAGCATTCTTGTGTGTTCTAATTAAAATTTGTAACTCATCTCTCTTTTTTAATAAAATTCGAATTTATTTCGTTGTTTCCTTGTCGAAGTATGCTCTGACTAACTTAAAAATCAGAGTACTTAGAAACGACATTGGACTGTTAATCTTACAAGATTTAACATAATAAAACTTTCAACTCCATAAGCAACGCATCGGTGTTATCTCGATAAATACTCAGGTAGTGGGCAAATTCCAAGTGTGGGCGTCGGGCAACCCAATCTGAACACTCGCTGGTTAAATTCTCTGAACACCTAGCTTGTGATTCCAGACAGGTCCATCATGTCTTCGAATGGAGCCACTGAAAGTATTTCCGGTTAGGTTTCCTAGACACCTAAAGCAAGATTACATAAAATTTACAATAAAATAAACCAAGAACAATTGCAAAACGATCTCACAAACGTTACCACTTTGAACTCTTGTATCAAGCAACCCAAGTACTTAAGACTATCTTTGACTCCATAAGGCACTAGTCCTTGTCATCAATTTTCATTTGCTTTTTATCTATCTGGAGCATTTATATTATCGTGGCTGTCTCGCCTTAATTTATCAAGTGGTTGTTTCCTCAATCTCGTGATCTTGCATTTATCTTGTAATTATTTTATTTCATCATTATAAAGTTGTAATCATTCAAAAACTCCTAAAAAATACCCATCCGCATCACTCAACACCAAAAACACTTAAAAGCATAAGAGCCATAGAAAACTCGTAGTTAGGGACTACCCCCCTTGGCTTCATTAGGAGTTAGCCTAAATGGATGAGCTGGGATTCAGGTGACAGTACCTGGCTCATTGCTTTCCCCCAAGGCCACACCTTCCCCACTTCTAGCGAGGGAACAACTTTCGAAAGATTTCTACTATTGGTGTGCATCTCGACGGACAACAGGGTATTCTGCTATGTTGCAGGAAACGTGGTCTCCAACCCCGATTCCATTGTTTCCCTGTTTCGAAACTCGTTAACGCGCACCGTACGGCCTGGAAACGCGTTTTCGTACGGACGAAACATGTTTTCGAGATGGAAACGCATTTGATTCGTACAGAAACACGTTTCTATACGGCTGGAGTCAATTAGGTCACGTTTCCAAAAAAAATGTTGCAATGGAGCAGGTGTTTTTGGTGATATTAATGGTAATGTTAGATTCTTAAAGTAAAAGTGACATTCTCCTTATCTTTTATTTATCATCCTTTTACTTAAATTTTTAACATTACCTTTAGTTGTTTCAGGATGTTTGAGAGTGGTTCCAACCTTATCAGACTTCATATGCAAAAGGTAGAATTTTAGATCCCATTCAAAATTCAACAAACTTAATAGTTTTTAGGATTTCAGGATTGCAAAGTTTCCACCAGATTCTATCATATATGAGGATATGGAATTGGCATTTAATCAAGCAAATCAACCCCTATATGTATCTTGATGTTGGTGGTGTTGATTGTTGAACTCCTCTGTCATGACATTAATAAAAATATACTCTGCACTCAAACAAAATCACTTATTAAGCATGGGAAGTTTTTTCTACCTTATTTTAATGATTGGATTAGGAAGTTTAATCAAAATTGTAGAGGGTTGAGTTGTTGAAATGCCCTTGGAGGATCAAGTCTAAAATTCGAGTTAGAGACAGGCTAGAGCCTAGAGGAGGGAGGCATAGGTTGTTATTGATGAATAGGATCTCAATATAGGCAATGATTTGTCAACATGTATGATTTATGATTTATATTTTACATTTATTTTTTAAAATAAAAAATGTTCTTTCTCATATATATATATCGCGTTTCCCCGTTTCCAAAATTTTGGGGGTTCACATTTCCCCCGTTTCCCTGTTTCGTCCCCGTTTCCCCGTTTCCAAAATTTTGGGGGTTCACATTTCCCCCGTTTCCCTGTTTCGTCCCCGTTTCCCCGTTTTGTGCAACTTAGGTATTCTGACTTTGTTATGCCTCATAGGCTTGTTTGATTAATAATAACTATAATCTAATTGTAAAGTCATGACCTAGCCAAACACCAAATTGATGGATGAGACCTTATTGTGGTTGGAGGGTGAGCCACCCTCCATTCCAATTTTCTNATTCTGGAGAAGATAGAGGGATCCCTTGAGAGTTTCCTTTCATATATATATATATATATATATATATATATATATATTTATATAAACTTTCTCGGGGAAACCCTCCAAGCACTTCTTCACATTCCGTGATTAGCTACTAGGGTGTACATGCCACTGGTGCACATGTACACCAAACTTTGAAGGATCCGGGTGTATTCTACCTTGTGACCTCCTTGGCCAATGTAGCTATGGCATGGCAAGTCAAGCCACTTGAGCTATTCCCTGTCATGCATTTTTTTATGGTGTAGAATTGTATTGTAACGTTGAACGTTGAATATGATGTGTAGAATGGTATTTCCCAAATTTGAAATTCATGAATGGTATTCTGAATTTGCTATGTCTCATGGTTTTTTCCAGACGTCTTTGTATCTGTTTCAATGCAACATAGGTGTTTAGGTTTAAGCATTTTTCTGGCAAGAATTTTTATTTTGTGGTCTTGTTTTTTGCTCTCAGATTGGTTCTAAAAAGTATTGGATACAAGTCATTGTGTGTAGATGAACTCCCTTTTGACCACAAGAGAGGTACACAAAGCTGCAGTAATAATTATGTTCATTCTGCCAACTCATTATCTTGTTATGATTGATGCCTTCTTTATTTCATATGTTCACGTCTTGATGAAAATGCCTGCTTGAGAGGATTTCAGTCTACTCACATTTTTTTCCATAATGATAACATATCTTTGAGAATTTTGGTGGTATCCTTATACATTGCTGAAAACATCTGATTGTTAAACATCAAACATGCAATTAATGACATTTCTCACAAGTAGATAAATGATAAGATTTTTTCCATTTTCTTAGTTTAATACCTTTTGTTAAAAGTAAATTAAGTTTAATTCTCTCTTAAATAGCTCCAGTTGTGGTAATGCTTTAATCATCTTGTGAAAGGCACAAAGATCTAAACATAGAATTTGACAAGTGTATTTCATAATGTTTAAATGGAAGGAAAATAAAAGATTTCATCTTTTCATTTTGTTGTCTCAATTGAACAACTGTTTCATTTTCTTGCTGGTCATGGATGGCAGTCAACCCTTTAACCAAGAAAATATTCTTTATAAATATGAAACAAATCCTTGAGTCAGCCGAATTCTAGCTTGATTTGTTTTTAGTCAAGCTAAGCAACCAATCCAACTAATCCTATTGTACATCAGAGTACTGTAAAAAGTTTTCTGCACTTGAATCTATTTTGCTTTGGCTAATTTATATTAATATGATCTAAAATATCAGCTTCTGCAAAATAGCGTTTTCCAAAATACGTGAGTTCTAGTGTAGTTGAGGAAGATTTTTATAAAATGGTTATGATGTGTAAGGGCTGGTATATACTATAATTTTTTAATATAAGTGGGGAAATTGAAGATAAAGAAGAAGTATATTACATCAAGGTCCCCGGGTGGGCAAAATGCAGTCATTGCAATCTGTTACATATCCATCAAAAGGTATAAAATTAAAACAATAGTCAGTAGTAGGAAAATAAATGATGCCATTCTTTCACTTTTATATTGTAAGTGTATCTGTTAGTTTTTTGCTACTGATGGATTGCAATCAGCGCTTCAGCTACAATAACTATGCTTTACAGATATGACAATTTTGAATTAAATGTATGTGTCGACCTAACCTACCTATGCAACCTAATTGACATGTTGGAAAATACAAAATAGAAAATGAAAGAGGAAAAACAAAGAAGGTTGAATGCTTTGGATATAACCTGCACATTTTTATGCATGCGCATAGAAAAAAAAAGAAAAGAAAAGAAATAATCCTTCATGTTTATATAATTAATAATTCAATTAATACTGAACAATATTATTAACTATTCTTCAAACATGCTGATTATGTCGAAGTTAGTACAACGTATATAATTTATGATATTTTCAAATTAAGGTAACATATAAGTTAGAACTGATTCAAAAAATTGTTGCCACCTTACTACATAGAATTTTGTGAATTAGCGAGAGTTTATCCTGAATATTACTTCATTTTAAGGGCTTAATATTGCAGACATGTTCTCCATGATTGTAATACAAGCACGAGGAGAAAGATTTCAGCGTTAGTGTGTATGCAAGTCAATGTAACCTGCAAGAAGTATGTTACAGGTCCAATGTTCTTTACATAGTGGATGGTGTTGCCGCCTAATTCGCACCTCGGGTAACGTGGCATAAATCTCTTGGGGGAAAGCTCGAGCCAAGTGCTGTCACTTGATACTCAGCTCCTACGTCTAGGCCAGCCAAGGGGGTTGGATCCTATTGAAAATTAATCTAAGGCTGTTTCTAACGGAGCAGTATAAGCGCTAACCAAAACAGCCCCAACCCGCTGGAATCCGGCAAACAAATTTTCGCTGAAATCATAATTTCAAAGGTTTAAATCGTAATTTTAGTCATTTGGGTAGTTTTAAAATCCTGGATTTACTCTAAAGTAGGCTAATACAATTACTGAACTTGCAAAATTTCAAAAATAAAAATTCACAAGAAGAATTTTGACGGATTTGGAATAGAAATTCGCCGGAAAAGCGAGGCGTTTTAGTTGTGGTTTATCCTACTCGGTTTCTAACTATGAAAGCTGGAAACAAAGATTTTCTAGGATTAAAAAAAAAGGAATGAAATTAGAGATTACCAATTACTGCAAATAAGATTTACTTTAGCAACCCTTAATTCAAATGGATACACAATATTCAAGACACATTGCGGAATTACCTTATGCAAAACATAACAGAATAGATCAATGCCATAATGAAAAGAGTGCTTTGCAATTGCGGGTTGCTAGTGTAGTCTCAGTGAAAGTATTGCAGTGTCCTGGTTGGTAAATTTTAGATTATTAGTTGAATAATTAAGGGAGTGGGTAAATTCTTGGTTGGTTTAATGTGGTAATGATCTGAATTATTAGCAGGGGGGATTCTCGATATACCGCAAAGGTACAGGGAATATGTCCAAACACGCAAAGTGTGGTAGTACACGAGGAAATGTGGGTTGAATGGAGTCATGGGGGGATGTTCAACACTACACCAACAAGGATGTAGCCTAACGGGGCCCCACAGTCGCTTTTTAGTAGTTCCCGCTTCCTCTTTACTATTTCTGCACACAAAGCAAAACACAACGCTGGATTTTCGTTGTTTGGGGGATTGATTAAAAGTTAAACTAATTACTAGTCACCTAAATCCTTTTTTGATACAACCAACTGATCAGACGACATTGCAGTGGAAGTAAAGCATACGAGGATGAAGGCCTTGTTAATTTTAAATATTTTTGAACAAGGTTTTTTCTGATAAAGAAAAAAAGGTAAATCCCTTGAACCTCTTTGCAGGGTTAGTACTTGGGAAAACCCTTATCCATGAACCGTACTCGGGAAAGCAAGGGGGTTTATTTTAAACTCAAGAGTGCAAAAAAAGTTAAAGTTTTCTAATTTCTACATTGCTCAAATCTTTTCCCTTTCGGTACTTTGGTATAGCACAGTGGGTTAGTATTCATATTTGTTTTTGTGAATTCAAGGACTATTCTATTGAAGTAAAATAATAATACAATCTAGAGTACAAAACTGTGAGTCTGTTCTGCAGACAGAAAAAGGCAAAAAAAGAAGACCAATCTTCCCTTGAAGGGAATTTAGACTTTTGCTGTCTAAGAGATCCTCCCTGTGAGAGGGAAAACAAATCATAAAAGTGTGGAACTTATAGAGTTTACAAGTATAAGCCTGAGAAAGCATTATGATAATAAACGTGGGTATTCGAATCCCCAAAAATTCTGTCAAAAAAGAGAATGCATGATTCATAAAAACTTGTCCTAAGGCTTTGTGTAAGGTTCCTCTTCAATGGGTGTCCCGAAGCCGAAACCCAGTTGCGTGCTTGGAGGGCTTTGTGAGTCAGATGGCTTTGTGCTGACTGGAGCGTTATTATTGCCCGGGTCCCCATCCTCGTTGCTAGTGTCGTCGTCGTTACTGGAGTCGTCGTCGTTGCTAGAGGGAGCTCTTTTGACAGGGAGAGGCTCAGACTTCTGGTAGTCTGCCGCAATACTGGTTTTGCCGGCCTTGGAGCTCGCCATTCTTCACTAAGGAGGAAGTGGCGGATGCTCAATGTCCATAGGCACAACAGGGGGGTCAGCATGAGCGGCAGTAGGAGTGGCCGAGGTAGCTGGAGGCACAAGTTGGAGGGTGGTGGAGCGAAGGAGGAGACAGACCAATAGATTTTTCACAACCCAATAATGACGCCTATGGTATGTGGCCCTGTTGGCTGCAACAAGAGAGCCTGTTAATTCATCCTCCCAGTCATCAAACAGGTGGCAGAGGGGACCAAGGATCTCCAGGTCATATCCCTGTGAACTGGCTTGGGCACTAAAGCCGATAGCTCGCTGGCTGGAGGGGCCTCGGCCTGCACAACCTCGTCTAGGAGTGCCCCTCTGTCTGCGCGACATGATGCAGCCTCTAGGCAGAGTGGGGGAATACATGATCGGGGAGGCGACAAGGGAGCTGGGAGCAGAAGGCTGAAGTGCAGGATGACCAGAATATGCAGGCGTGAATAGGAGCAGGTAGGTGGAGAATGGAATGAAGGGATGGCGGCTTGTTACATTTACTCGACAGCGCGTTTCCAAAGGCGCATTGAAGATTGTCATAAGTGTGCAGACGTAATTAGAAATCCATGTGACGACAGAGGCGACGCATATCCTAGAGGATTTGACGTTTGCACTCATCGAAATGGAGGACATCCAAAACAATAAATTTTGGGGAAGTGACATCAGAGGCATGACGTCGGGGGGCAGCTGTATGCCCCGTTAGTCATGCTCTGTGGTCCAGTCAACGAAAAATCACCCACATCCGGGGAGGTTAGTATTCATATTACTTTGGCAATAAAACTGAAATATATTGAAATAGTGAAAGAAAGAAACAAACTACACTAATGACATAAAAATCATGAAAATGGACACCGATGCGAATCCCCCCAAGGGTGATGGGGAGTGGGATCTGATGAGCCTACTCAAGACTTATTTACTTTTTACAATGATGAGAAATAAAATGCACTTTGGTCCTCAAATTGGGGTCCAAAGGCTCACAACAACATGAAAAATTGAATTTTTTTTGAAAGGGGAGCTCCGTTAGTCTTCTTTCACTTCCAATTTTCGATTTTTTGGCAGAGCCTCCTCCTCTTTTTTCGTAAAACCTGCAAAAACAACAAAAAAAGTTAACTAAACATGCCCAAAAACACTTTAAGAGTGTTTGGAAAAAATACAAAAATTTGTCGAAAAATTTCTTAGTAAAAAAGGGTAAAAACTAGCTAAGAAGTGAATGAGAAAGTGAGCTAAAAAAGCTGTCTTCTCAGGGTCTTTGTTTGCCTCTTAAGGATAGCAAACAAATAGGAGCACTAACTTGCTAGATATGAAAATAAATCAAGTGCTAACTTGTAGATTAGGCCTCTTGTTTTTACTAGAAAAATGACTTAAACAAGAAAGCTAGTATCCTAGATCTAATCTCTGGAAAGATGAAACTTTGCAAAAACTTAGTTAGATCTATAAAAGAAAAACATTTAAGATTTCTTATTGAATATGGAATTATCTTTAGATCTAGAATTGATTTTCTTTTATAATAACTAAACCGAAATGATAGTGAGAAAATGGGAGAAGGAAACAGGGAGAAAGCTTGGAGAGAAGAGTGTCCTTGAAGCTTCAATGTGGTATGCCGAGGAACTTCTTTATCTGCGGCAAACAATATTAGAAACATGAAAATATGATTGATTGATCAAACAAGATCTTTCATATATCCCGTCACGACAATCTACAAATCACACCCTTATGCAAACACGATCAAATGTAAGAGCATATATATTTAATAAATCAAAGTAAAACATCCATGAACAAATGAAGCATTCACAAAAATTTTCAAATATGTATTCTCAATAGTTTAGTCCATTAAACAAAATAACTAAACTATGTTGCCAAATTTGAAACAAACCTTTCCAGTAAACTACATAGATTTCAATGCATGCATAAAATTTTCAAATACAAATTACCTCCATACAACTGGAAGATAAAGCATTCACTCCACCAAGGCACAACACAGTCTAGACCTCCAAAGTCTCTTTATTTCTTAGATAAACAAATATTACAATAAGCAAGCTCTTCCCAGTACATTCCAACTAGTTTGAATGGGGACAGCATGGCTTTATTTATAGCTGAGGCAGGCACAAGGGGGTGCAACCTACACTGGGCGTCAATTTTGAGAGGAGAGTTAACCTGAGTCTAAACTGAGTGAGACTGAAGTGTAGGTGGGAGTGGTAGGCGCCACCTCTCCACCTACTTACCACCAACTCACAACTTGATTGACACCTCAACCAACTCGTCAATCCCAGAGAGAGGTGCAATCCTCAAGCCATGAACAACTCACAGATGCTTAGATCACCACTGAAGATGACGCTTTGATCAAGGAGATGAGTTGCCTTGACTCAAGGAAGCCGATAGAAACTGATTTCAATCAAATCGGACAAGAATCCACTGACTTATGAATTTGGATATTCTCTCCAATTTAATTAATTTTTAATTTTTTAATTGATGTTTTGGGGATTTCTTACTTAAGTGATAAATTTATCACTTAAAACTTTGGAAAAGTGGATCTAGGGGTACAACGGGTCCTTTGAGTTAGAAAATGAGCACCCCCATGGAAAAATCCGACTTCTAACAACACTTCTATTACATTAATAATTTTCCCAATTAAACTATTAAAAAAATAGCCTAAGTTTGTAGTAAATATTATTTTTCTCAAAACATGAAATAAAAACCTAGGGGGACCTAACACATGTCCATATGACTCAATAATAATGTCTAGCATGTTCATATACATTGACCCATGAACTTTAATAACCTCCTGAGGCCTAACCATCAAGACGACCATTCCAACTCTGGAGGAGCAGTGAAAAACTTGAAAATTATAAGTCGTTTATTCAACAACATATAATTACCAAGGACAGAAAACACCTTGGAATACCCGGATTGATGTTTAAGTCCTAGGAAGCCAAGTTCTTTATAAAAAACCCATGCTAGGACATCTTTTACAACTTCCTCGCAGGGTATGAACATGTGGTAAAACAATAAAAAAGGGCCTTGGAAGGCCTGAATGGACTTCTGAACTCTTGAATTTGAACAATGATTTGTTCATCTTTGGCGGCTCACTGAAAGTCCCTAGGAAGCCAAGTTCTTTACAAAAAACCCATGCTAAGACATCTCTTACAACTTCCCCGCAGGGTATGAACATGTGGTAAAACAATAAAAAAGGGGCCTTGGAAAGCCTGAATGGACTTCTGAACTCTTGAATTTGAACAATGATTTGTTCATCTTTGGTGGCTCACTGAAAGTCCAACTAGATGCAACCTAGTCGGTAACAAATGGTCTTGCACTTTGTAGGAAAAGCTATATGGTTCGCTCAAATATCTTGGTACCTCCCAAACTTGCACTTTCCAAATGTGAATTCCTACACATCAATTAGGACAAGTTTGGTGCAACGTTAGAGATAATGCTCACTGTCTTCTCATCACTCATATCTCTCACTTCACTGCTGGTGCATTCCAACTGTAAGTGAGATTCTTTGAGTGCTGCTACTGATCTGCCAATTAGGTTTAGATAACAAAGGATAAATCAGACAACAGGAAAAATTTATGGGACTGGTGCCTCCTCTTAGGGTTATGGAGTCTGTTGCCGCCTAATTCACACTTTAAGACACAGGAAAGTCACAACCTGCTATGTGTGTCCTTGGGGGCAAGTGAGAGCTGGGGACCACTGTCACCACAGTCCACAACTCCTCCGTTTAGGCAAGATCCCAACAGAGCCAAGGGGGGTAGTCCCTACAGGAAAGTTAAGTTCCAGATTTATTAATTAATTACAAATTAATTAAAGGGATCTTTATTAAGACTAAGGCTAAGACTTTATAATATCTAAGGAATGGCAAGCAGCATGCAAATGCATAGATTTCCTTTTAATGACAAGCAGACCTTGAGATAAAAAAAAGACCAGTGCCTATTACAAATGGAGTCTAAAGATAGATTACCACTTTACAAGCTTACAAAATAGATTAGAGATTTAAGTTATAATTAAACTACAGCTTAGGTGTTTAACAATGAGATGAGTGAATGATATAATTATAACCAATGAACAAAATATTAAGCAATACACAGATGATTTACCAATGTAGACAATGTGAACAAGATTTCCAATATAGCAGAAAAGTGCTTTGAGTGAAAATTATTAAACCAACCGTAAATTAAACAATGGGAAGACTTTAAGCATTTAAGCATTTACCACATAACGATTGTAGAATTGAAAGTAAATGAAACAGAAAAATAAATGATACTGAAAGTAAAGAGTTGTAGTGCAATGCTGGAGTGCTGAAATGAAAAAGGTGTTGTAGAACCGGTTTTGCAATGTCTCTTGGTTTATTTTAGTAAATTTTATTAAAGTTTTTCTTCTTGAAGTTAAGTTTTAGAATTGGTGGTGTGACTACCCCAATCTAGTACTTCTCAAGTCAAAGAGGGAGTGCTGTTGCACTCAACAAAGTGGGAACAAAGCCCACACGTAGCTCACAGGTCAAACCCCAATGGCCTGGTGCTCAACAAGGAGGACGTCAAAGCGCCTAGAGACCCCCCACGGTCTACTACCCCAAGTCGCCTCCGACGCCACTGTTTTTAATTAACTTAAAAAATAACAAGATGGATGCCTATTAAACTAGGACATCTCTATCCCCTGTTGTATCTCGCGAGTACCCCGAAGGGTGATAATCGAGTAGAGGAGCCGGAAATAAACAAGTTTTTTGTTGGTAAATTTTAGGGGTTAATTTTAAGTCTTGGGTGATTAAGATGCAATGTAAATTTTAAGTTATCAACAAGATCACCAAGCGATATCCCTTATGGGAGGTGCTGGTATTTGATCTTGGATTGAAAATTTAAATGTGAAGATTGTAGCAGGAAAATAAAAATGTTGCTTTAATTACCTAAGCCCCCACTTCTCCTGTTTTTCGTATCCAACTTGAAGTCCCTAAAGGGAGATGACAAGTGGATAGAGGATACATAGGATATATGGGTTGTATGGTTACTTCCTTTAACAAAAAATTAAAGATACTGAAACTTGGAAAAAAACTGTAAAAGTAAAGCCTAACCGCACAGCAATCTCTGTGACAGAGATGGTGGTCAGTCACAGAGATAGGTGGGTAGAAAGGAAACTGATTATACTAACCTCACAGCAATCTTTGTGACAGAGATGGTGGTCTGTCACAAAGATAGGTAGGTGAAATAAAACTGAATGCTTAAGCTAACCTCACAACAATCTCTGTTACAGAGATGGTGGTTTGTAACAGAGATAGGTGGGTGAATGAATAAAACAGTAAACTAAAAGCAATTGAATAAAACAGTAAACTAACCTCACTTCAATCTTTGTGACAGAGATGGTAGTCTGTCACAAAGATAGGTGGGTAAAGGAATAGAACTAGTGATCTACTTTACTTCCTAATCTATTTACATATTACAAATGCTTGTAAAATTTGCAGAATACCCCAAGAGAAACTCTCATTGGGGTTTACAATAATCAGAAAATGAGAGAGAGAGGTGAGGGTTTGAACCCCTTTTTTGAACCGGTTGAAAGTTGAGGTAATTCTGGGCCTATTCGGGCAGCACCTCCCCTTCATCTGTGCAAAACTTGTCACAAACCAGCAAGCTTTACTTGCTGGAAATCACAGAAAACTCAAAGAATTTGTTAGAAAAATTAGTACAAAAAAAAACACTATATTAGAGTAAAAATCTGAGCGAAAATATGACAGAAATATGAAGTTTAGAGGGCTGAAAATTGAGTTTCCAGCCACCTAAACAATGTTTAAATTGCAGAAATAAAGGCCTATGCTAATATATAATAGGTTGGGGCCCTAAAACAAGGGTTATATTCACTATACAGTGAATAAAACCCAGTTTCAGGAAGGTTGAAAGTCAATGGCCGAATTTAAAATTTGCCGAAAAGAAGCCCTTGGAGAGATCTCCTTGCTTGGACAACCTGCAAAAAGTCTAGATCTGCAAGATATCGTAAGCCTAGTGATGAATGTCCAACAGTTCCTGCAAAATACTTTGAAAGAAAATGTTAAATCATTCACAAAAGAAAGCAAAAATACTTTTACTCTCTAATCTCTCCACAAAATACTTTGTGGAGAGCTAACTAGACTAATACAAAAAATGCAAAGCTAAAATATACAAGTTACCTCACAAAATTTGATCATGAAAAATGGAAAAGTGTAGCACAATGTCCCTCCAAAGATTTCTTTGATTAAATGGCCCAACTAGGGCAAGAAAATTACAATAGCAAGAGAGCTTGAGTGGAGAAATATTCCGGCAGCATAACAATAGCATGAAAGATCATGTCAAATGAGGGAGTGAGACCCTCATTATATAGTTGAGGAAGACCCCAACCCCTTGAAGATCAATGGCTGAGATTAGATCTAGATCTAGGTTAAATCTCCACCACTAGATCTAGGTTTTTGACTTTTTATTCCTCTCAATCAATCTCCACCCTTAGATTATTTTTTAATCAATGGCTAGGGTGCTTGATCCATGTCTCAGCAATATTCACCCTTAGATCTAGGTATTTGACTGAATGTCCACCCTTAGATCTTTTTGATGAGTTTTGATGTGGGTCCTCCTCCAAATATGGCTGGATGCCTCCAAATATAGCTTTGACTTTAAAAATGGCGCCCTTCTAATGTACTAGCGTCCTCTTTTAAGTGCTGGCGGCCCACTAAATATGGTGGCGCCCTCTTTATGATGTGGCGCCCTCTTAAATGGTGGACGTCCTCTAAATTGGCGCCCTCTCTATTTTAGGGTAGCGCCCCCTCTAAAATGGGTGACGCCCCTTTAATGGCTAGCGCCCTCTATCTTTAGTGCCTCCACTAATTTGGTGGCGCCCTCTAGTTTGGTGGACATCCCATTTCCAAGCTAGCGCCTTCCTCTTTATTTGGCCCCTTTTTAAGTTGACGCCTCCATTAAAAAGGTGAAGACTCTTCACATTAGCGCCCCTCTATATTTAGTGAGGGTTTTAACATTGGACGCCCCCTTTAGAGAGGGGCTAAACCATCTTTAAACTTAGCTTGGAGTTTAGCCATTTGCTCCAATAAGATATTCAACCTTTAGACTTAGGCTAAATATATATTTTTTTACCTTAGATTTAATTTTCTAGTTTAATTTTTAAATTTTCCAATTTTGACTTAGGAAAAATTAAAAATAAACTTGGAAAAATTATATCTTGGCCATGGGGGGGTGGAAAAATTTGGAATAAATTTTTCCTAGGCTTAACAACCCCCAAACAAAATTACCATGGCATTATTTGATTTTTTCTTTCAAAATCAAATAATATGAATTTTTGACTTAGGAAAATTAAAAAATCTCCCTAGGGGAGATAGACCCCTTTTGACCAAAATTGGTCTATCTCTTCAACCACTTATCTGAATGACATGGGACTCGAAGCAGTGGCTTAAGGGGTTTCATAGCAATTTTACTTTGCATTCATAGCCCCTATTACAAAATGCCATGCTTGAGCAATTACATTATTACATCAAAACTCAGTTAATTAACCACCAAGGGGTGAAATTAATTAACTGGAAAAAATTAATAAAAATACAACAAAATAACGAAACTCCGCAAGACTCTACACAAATGTCTAGCATGGTCATGAATAACCTTTGAAACCTTAGCCACCTCATGGACTTGACTGGTAGAACGCCCGTCACCACTTTGGAGGATTTTGAGTGAAAAACCAAACCGATTAAACTCGTTTATACAACAAGATCAATTGGAAAGGGAAAAAACACTCGATGAGGGGACTTCCCTAACAACCAGTTCCATGGTGTGGCATCCATATCATATGACCCATACTAGTACATATAATTACATTAATTTTCCCACGCAGGGGAGCGGACATTTCGTTTTACAAAGGGGCAATTGCCCTGCAGAAGTGAAAAATCCTTAGATTTTTCCAAGGTACCATTTGTACAACTATGTACATCTTCATGTACATGGAGTTGCCACCTAGTCGAAATAGGTGGGCAATAGAGTCTTAGTTTGTATATATAGAGGTGTTGAAATTTTAATAGGCTAATTTGATTTATAAACTCAACCTGCTAAGTAAATCAACCAAAGTAATAAACTAATGTTAAATGGAATTGTTCAAAATGAACAAAATTCCGCATATAACCATGAACAATTCATCAACCATATAAGCAAAAAAAACAAATATGTTATGGGTCAAAATATCAAAAACAGAGCGAGTTTGATTACAACAATATTTGATTCTTCAACATCACACAACAGAGAACCAATAAGAGGCCTCACTCCTACACCTGGCTCAACTTGAAGCTCCGCAAAGGACAGTGTAAGTCATCATTGTCACGTCCCAAGTTTTGCATTGGGTCACAATGTCCTAATCACATTTTCCATATTCATGAGAGTTTGTGAAATTGATGCTAAGGGTCAAATAATTGCCAAGGAGGAAAATTACTAGTTTCCTAGGTTGGGGGTGGAAGGTTTGGGATTTTGAATAAGGGGGACAATAAATGGTGTTTGAACATTAGAATGGCATAAATATTTAATAAATGAGCTAAATAAATAAATGTAAGGGAAAATCAAAGTGGCAATTGATCATGAAGACACATGGAGAACGTGGGACCCACGCAAGCTAGAAATTTGGTGCCAAATGGAAACGTCCTTTTGCAATTTCGAATCCATGGGAAGCCTAAAGGTTCTTGGATGAGTTATAAGGTTAATACATTTGGCCATATGCATCATAGGTCGAATTTGGGAAGAAATGTAACTTACATGGGAAAGGAAGAGTCATTTTGGAGCTAGTGAGACATTTGGACTAGATTCCCTAGCTCTATGACAACAATGATGAAGATGCTATGATACCTATGACACAAATCAGATCTGAAGGCTGGCATCTGACATATCTGACATGTCAGGTAGAAATAGAGCATCCAAGAGAGCTCTCATGTGAGTTGGAGAAGCCCAATGGGTTCCTACTCAATTTGGGGGAAGATGGAAGGCTAGGAAAGGGAGGACACATGGCAAATCTTGAGTCCACACCCAAATTCGAATTGGCTTGAGTTTGTATATGGATTGAGATCCTTAGAAGGCTATGGATGTTTATAAAATACAGGAAGAAACCAAGAGAATAGCTTTTGATCATTTGAGAAATTGTCATTTGTGAATTGTGAGAGCTAGTGGATGACTAGTTTTCTTGTCTTAGCCAATTTCGAGGGTGAAAAATTTCCATCCAAGTTGGTGTTTGGAGAGACCACTCAGGTCTTTCATGGAGCTTTAATGGAGTCTTATTTGCAGGTGTAAGCTACAGGACATCATGTGGATTCTTCTATTGCAACACTTTTTCTCAACCATTTCCGGTTTTTATTGCATATTCTTGCTCATGGAGGGATTGCGCTTTGGGTGAGCTGTTGATCTCTTTGGGGAAGATCATAATGCCCATTATCTTATGTTCTGATGTATATGATATGTATTTCACGTTCAGAATACTCTCAGGTCGAAATACCCAAAAGAATTCATGTAAAAATGTTGAACACTGAAGAAATAGTGTCATTTCCCCACTATCTTGTTGTGAATCATTGTAATGTTGATGATTTTGAATTGGGAGAGCCTTTCATTGTCCATTTTTTATGTAATCAGTTCAATATGCTCTGTTCTTCATTCTCAGAAAGTTTCAAGTCGAAATTCCCAAGGGTTGTATGTCAAAATGACTTTTAATGACCAAACAATGACCATTCCCACTCTATTTTGATATATGCCATGGTAATGCTTATTATTTCGAATGGAGGAATGTATATCTGATAAATGTATGATGAATGGACTGTCATTAATGTGTATTTCAAATCTCATGTTCAGTACTTAAAGCATTGGAAGCCATTTTACTCATTTTTATTGCATTGGAAGAAGATTTGGTGCAATTTCCCCAAGGGTTGAGATTGTGATTTGGGAGATGTTTTGGAAAGAGTCATAACAACCTGTATAAATTGAACCATGCTGCATATTAGACTTTGAAAATGTCCCTTACACATCCCCTACCTTTGTTCTGAGATTTGAGTGATTTTGGGACCATTTGAGAAGCCATTTCTGACAATTACCTAGGGGGAATTGGAGCCCCAATTTGCTAGTAAAGACTCCTACTTTGAACAGAACATTAAGCAAGTTTGCAGAAGTGATTAGGGGGTCATAAAACATCCCTGAATATCATATTTAAGTTCTAATATCAGTCATGTACATTCTGAGAAAATTTGGGAGCATTTGGGTCAATTTGGAGGTCTAGACATCAAAACTAGTTAAGGTCAAAATTGGGGAAAAAGTGGAAAAATTGATCATTTAATAAAATTTCAAAAAGGGACATTACAGTGGTATCAGAGCATGATCTTGGCACCTGATGTGATCTGATATTTATGAGGACAAAAATTTAGGGACCACCATTATATATTGAAACCTAAAAGTGCTTTTGTTGAAGAGGAAACTATGACTAGGGATGAAAAGGGAACCTCATATGATGGTGAGGAGCTTATAAAAATGATGGAACCTATCTTTGAAGACATGACCAAGAATATTATGAAAGGATTCGAATTGTTGGCTATCCAAGGTTGGATAAAATATATTGATTTTAAGAAAATCAAGGGGAAAAATGTATCAGCTTGCTTAAAGGAGCAAAAGGAGGAGACCCATGAACCACCTAGTTCTGAAATAGGTGAAGTAGAAGAAGTAGTACATGAAGAGGATCGAAATTCACTCCCAAGTGACTATGAAAAAGATGAAGAGACATCACATGAGTATGAAGAAGTTTCTATTGAAAATATTGAATATCATTTCGAGACACATTCTACCTTGGAAGTGAAACAAAGAGCATCTACTGATGGATGCTTGAACTATGAAGGAGTACCTACTGATGGGTGCTCACAACTCTATGTTGGTGACATAGAGATCAGATTTCAAAATGTTGCTGCAAGCCAAATTTATAGTAAACATGAAAATGAAGACCTTGTAGCAGTTGAAGAAACAAGATCAACTTCCCCATCACCACTTGAGCTTCATGAAGTTGGTCCAAGCAAGAAGGAAGAAGATGAGGAGGTTCATTTGCAAGAGCCTCATTTTCTTGAAGGGTCCTTAAAGATGAATGAAAAAAAGATCCAAGAGTCCCTTAGAATACTCCATGACACTCAAACATTAGTGTCAAATTCTTGTTGGAGAGCTACTACATTGGAGGAAACATCCTTCCTTGAAGACATGGAGAAGATTCAAAGAGCAATGTGCCACATCAAATGTAATTTCATATCTTTGCTTTTTGATAGAAACCATTTGTTTGAACTTAATGAATTGTTACATGATGCATACTTGAAGAATAACAAGGATAATCATAAGCTCACAATTCAAAATGAGCAACTTCTTGAAAAGTTGCAAGATACTTGTTTTTCCTCCTATGTTTCAGATTGTCAAATGGTAGATTGTTTGGAGGATTCTCATGACATGGTGGATCATGAGAAATGTGGAAATTTGAATGTGCTTGATATGTTTGAAGATGAACTTGAAGAGATCCAAACACTTGATGTGTTGGAAGAGAAACTTGAATTGTCTCTTGATGAAGGTTATGCAATTTTTAAAGAAGAGCATGATTCGTCTACATTGGGACCAATCTATGACAAAGGTTTCACACTTTTGAAGGAGATGCATGATACTATCCATATGGATCCTTCCCATGATGAAACTTCTGCACTTTTTGATCATTTGGGTGAGTTAGTTCATTCTCCTACATCCTACAATTCCATGTTTTGCAGCATTAGTCTCAATGAAGTATGGGTGAAAGGGTTATTTTTGATGGTGCCACATGATGAGTATGGAACTCCTAGATCTACTTTTTATGATGAAATGGTTGGAGCACATTCTTATTCACATTTGCAGCAGCATCCTTTGTTACTTTATGATGATGCACATCTACATGGATGCACCTATGATATGCATTTGATGTTGGAGGAACTTCATCCAACACTAGGGTGAATAGATTTATGATTGGAGAACATTTTTGTTGTCAGCCACATACTTTGTTATATCTTTATGATTCTCTTATTCATGGATGCATGGGTGAGACTTCTTTGAGTCTCCTTGTTTTTTTTTGCTCATTATTTGGTTCAGATTTCGGTGGAGGTTCTTCATTCACTCTGTGGATGAAAGAATACATGGCTGAATATTTTGATGCATATCACATCCTTTTGGAGAAGCATTATAGGACATGGGATCCTCACCTATGTCATTGGAGCAGATTTTATTGGTCAATTGAAGCTTGTATGCTCTTGGCAAATGGTGGTCTACTTACTTGGAGGTATAAGCACTTTCATGATTTTTTGATGAGGCACCTCCTTGATGTACATTTTTATTATGTTGTTATGTGCTTTGATGATATATATTATGTACTCATGATGTTTGGAAGACTGCATACATGAAAATGGGATCCTGGAATTCTATTTCCTAATCGTATGGGTTGGAGAGCACTCTTAATTTTTGGAGTGCAATACAAGCAATGGGACCTTGGGATAGTTTTTAGTGTTAAAATACTGAGAGGGGGTGAATCAGTATTTGTACTATTTAAAATTTTAATCAAAAGCAGGTTGCTGATCATCAATCACAGCACATCATCAATGTGTATAAAAATAACGAGATGCATAGTACACAGTAGTTTTTAATGTGGAAACCCAAGTTCTGGGGGTAAAACCATGGAATCCTTTTTAAAAATAGTTTTTTAGAAATAACTGGAAGGAGGGAACATCCCCCTCATTATATAGACTTCAATTTTCCAGCTTCAACTAGAAGGAGGCTACGACCCCTTGATTTACAGGCTATGACCTGAAGGAAGCTGCCGCTCCCTAGTTTTTTGGCTTCAACCGGAAGGAGGCTACGACCTCCTTTCCTTGCCCCGTCCTGCCACCCTGATAAGAAGAAGATTGTCGAACCTGTGGGCCTGTCACATACCAAACTTTGCTGCTGATAACCTCTGCACTCTAGTCATTGTCAAATCATCCCTGTTGTTATTATTGTCACATCATCTTTCTGCCCATATTATCACTGTCATATTAAACATCAATACTGCTGGTCAAGCTGCTCATCAACACTGTTGGTTACTGTCAAGTCATCAAACATCAAGGTCTTGACAAGTGCATGCCAAACATCATATCATCATCCTTTGCAAGTATACATCATCATCATGTAGGGTTTGCATCAAGGTGCACAAGGAATGTACATGCCATCATCAATCATACAACATTATATCATCATCATCATAAATGTATTCTTTATCACTGCATTATTCACCATTGTATGCATCATTGCTTCATGACATTGTACATCATAGTATGTATAGGAGAGTGTGCATCATAGAGTGTTCATCATCATAGCATGCATCATCACATCATCATCATCATGTATCATATCAAGACATTCATCATCGTGTAATGGATCTGTTGCCGCCTAATACACACTTTATGACACGGGAAAGTCTCCAACCCGCTTTGTGTGTCCTTGGGGGCAAGTTAGAGCTGGGGACCACTGTCACCACAGTCCACAACTCCTCCGTTTAGGCTAGATCCCAACAGAGCCAAGGGGGGTAGTCCCTACAGGAAAATAAGTTCCAGATTTATTAACTATTAGTTAAAGGGATCTTTTACTAAGATTATAAAAATACAAGACCAGTACCTAGATTAAATGGAGTCAAAATATTACAAGTTACAAACAATAACAACTTAAGGTATCTAAGCAATGTACAGATGAACTAATTTATCAATATAAACAAATGAACCAGTAGAATAGTTACAGTTCAGATTTGCAAGAGATAGCACGAGGAAAATGCCTTAAATGAAGTTTAGTAAATGAAAAATGAAAGGACTTCAAGTTGTTAAGTATTCATCACATAACCATTTGTAGAACTGAAAGTAAAACAGATGATATTGAAAGTAAAGTGTTGGAGTGCAAATGCCGGAGTGGGAGTGCTTGCAGTAAAACCTTGAACAGCAAGGCAAAGATGAATAAAAAAGACCAATGTTTGTAGGACGTTTTGCAGTGTCTCTTGGTAAATTTTAATAAATTTTATTAGAGTTGGAATCTTTGATTATGTTTTAGAACCGGTGGTGTGACTACCCCGATCTAGTTCTTCTCAAACCGAAGATGGAATGCTGTTGCGCTCAACAGGTGGGAGCAAGCCCACCCCTAGCTCACAGGTCAAACCCCAATGGCTCGGTGCTCACAAGGAGGACGTCGAAGCGCCTAGAGACTGCCCGCAGCCTGCTACCCCTTGCAGCTTCCGAGTCACCGTTTTTAATCAGCTTGAAAATCTCTAGATGGATGCCTATTAAACTAGGACTTCCCTTTCCCCTGGTCGTATCTCGGAGTACCCCGGAGGGTGATAACCGAGTAGAGGAGCAGGATGTTGGAAGTTGTTGTTGGTAAGTTTTAAAAATAAATTTTAATCTTGATGGTCAAGATGCAATGTAAATTTTAAAACTATCAACAAGATCACCAAGCGATATCCCTTATGGGAGGTGCTGGAACTTGATCTTGGACTTTGGAAATAAAATGTTTGAAATTGTAGTAAAGTGTTGTTCTAATTACCTAAGCCCCCACTTACCCTGTTTTTCATATCCAGCTTGAATTCCCTAAAGGGAGATGACAAGTGGATAGAGGATACGCAGGGTTATATGGGTTGTATGATTACTCTTTAACAGGGAAATAAAAAAGCTGAACTTGAAAGAAACTGTAACCTGCTAAAGTAATGTTTGAGCTAACCTCACAACAATCTCTGTTACAGAGATGGTGGTCTGTAACAGAGATAGGTGGGTGAATAGAAAATAAAACTACTTACTTATAAATTACAAATGATTACAAGACTTTACAAAATACCCCAAGAGACTCTCTTTGGGGTTTACAATAACAGAAAAAGTTGAGAGAAAGAGTTGAAGAATGGAGCCCCTTTTAGCCGGTTGAAGTTTGAGGCAATTTTATGTCTTTTTGGACAACAACTCTTCTTTACTTATGCACAACCTGCTAAAAACCAGCGAACTATTTTCGCTGCAAATCACATAAAACACTAAAAAAATTACTATTAGAAAATATTAGTACAAATTTACAAATTTACAAATTTACAGAAAAAATAAAAATTTCTGAATGTGATAAGTGACAGTAATGTGGGATTTAGAGGGCTGGAAAATGAGTTTCCAGCCACCTAAATGATGTGAAACTAGCAGAAATAAAAGGTTAGATTGATATATAAGAGGTTAGGGCCCTAAAACAAGGGTTATATTCACTAAACAGTGAATAAAACCCAGTTTCGGGC
>LPNX010820456.1:10018-60877 GCA_001517045.1 Pseudotsuga menziesii | reverse complement strand
TTCCTCCAAAGATTCACTTGTATTATGGCCCAGCTAGGGCAAGAGCATTACAATGGCAAGAAGAAAGTGTGAGAGAATAGTAGAGAAGAAATCCGGCAGCATAGCAATAGCATGGAGAGCCTGTCAAATGAGGGAGTGAGACCCTCATTATAGAGTTGAGGAAGACCCCAACCCCTTGAAGATCAACGGCCAAGATTAGATCTAGATCTAGATTAGATCTCCACCACTAGATCTAGGTATTTGACTTTTTATCACTCTCAACCAATCTACACCCTTAGATTGCTTTTTAATCAATGGCTAGGGTGCTTGATCCATGTCTTAACATTTTCCACCCTTAGATTTAGGGTTTCCATGACTCAAGTGGGGACCCTTTTGACTCAAATTTTAATTTTATTATTTTTAATTTTATCTTTAATCTTTAATCTTTTATTTAATATTTTTAATTTTTAAACTTTATTTTATTTTTCACTTTTTAAACTTTTTATTATTATTTTTGATCTTTTATTTTTTATTTGTATCCTTTTATTCTTTATTTATTTATTTATTTTTATCTTTTATTTTTTTAATTTTTAATTTTTATCTTTTTATTAAGACAAGAGGGCCACCCCACTTAGGAGATCTTCAGACATTTACTTGGATCACCTCTTAACTAGGCTTTGACTTTAACCACTTACATCCAAGATAAATTTTTAACCTTAGACTTAGGCTAAATACACATTTCACCTTAGATTTAATTTTTCAAATTAATATTTTTAAATTTTTCCAATTTTGACTTAGGAAAAATTAAAAAATAACTTGAAAAAATTATATCTTGGCCATGGGGGGGTGGAAAAATTTGGAATAAATTTTCCTAGGCTTAGCGACCCCCAAACCAAATTACCATGGCATTTTTTGATTTTTTACTTCAAAATAAAAAAATGTGAATTTTTGACTTAGGGAAATTAAATAATTCCCTAGGAAAAATAGACCCCTCTTGACCAAAATTGGTCTATCTCTTCAACCACTTGTCAGAATGACATGGGACTCGAAGCAGTGGCTTAGGGGGTTTCATAGCAATTTTACTTTGCATTCATAGCCCCTATTACAAAATGCCATGCTTAAGCAATTACATTATTACATCAAAACTCAGTTAATTAATCACCAAGGGGTGAAATTAATTAACCAGAAAAAATAAATAAAAATACAACAACACAACGAAACTCCGCAAGACTCTATACAGATGCTTAGCATGGTCATGAATCATACTTTGAAGCCTTAGCCACCTCATGGACTTGACTGGTAGAACGCCCGTCACCACTTTGGAGGATTTTGAGTGAAAACCAAACCGATTAAACTCGTTTACACAACAAGGTCAATTGGAAAGGGAAAAACACTTGATGAGGGGACTTCCCTAACAACCCGTTCCATGGTGTGGCATCCATATCCAGTGACCCATACTAGCACATAAAATTACACTAATTTTCCCACGCAGGGGAGCGGACATTTCGTTTTACAAAGGGGCAATAGCCCTGCAGAAGTGAAAAATCCTCAGATTTTTCTAAGGTACAACTAGTACAACTATGTACATCTTCATGTACATGGAGTTGCCACCTAGTCGAAATAGGTGGGCAACAGGATCACAATCTCATACTTCAACTTGTGCGTTCACTTGCACATTAATACCACTATACATACCACTCTACTCCTGAACACTTGTACACTTATACATATATATACACATCCCTATGCACATCACTGTACATTATACATAGTAAACAACTTTACATACTACTGTACATATATACACATATTATTGTACACTACTGTTCACATCCTTGTTCACTTCAACACATGTACACTCATACTACTGCTGTTATACTTCACTTTACATTTTCATACTGTATGTATATACACTAGTCTGTTGTACATATACTTGTCACACAAACCACACAAACCTTGTCTACATACCTTGTCTAGACTTGGATTGTAGAAGGACTGTTCTACCAAAAATAATTGTGGAAGAGTGAAGGCATCAACAAAACAGGCCTCAAACTCGGACTGATCCTTTTGAAAACTTGGGAGCATAAAATATAAAAACCAGACCCAAAAAGTGTACCTCTGTGGAAATTCCGTATGCCAACTATGCTGCTGTTCAGACCAGTGAAGATGCCTCACTTAACTCCCCGAAAACTCAGTCAAGCAGTTGAAAAGAAGGTGATCAAAAAGGGTCAAACCTCGGGGCTGCAATACTGCTGTTCATTCCAAAACTCGGGTCTGCAATAATGCTTCTATCCAAAACTTGGGTCTGCAAAAATGGACTGTGGAAACCCCATGCAAACCCAAAAATTGGGCTGTAGAAATAAAATAAAAAATCACTGTTGCTACCACCAAAAACCTCAGTCAACGGTCTTCTTCCACTTGCCTCAGTCAGCGAGATACTCTCTCTTCTTCGTTGGATCTTTGCATGGTTTTGCTGCTCCCACAGATCGTTTACTAGCCTCAACAAAAATTCGTGTAAGGCAGCCCTAGTTCAAACACATTGGGTTGTTTGTACTCCAATTTACTGCTGCTCCAGAAAGATAAAAAGAAAGGAGACTGTTGCAAACAATGACCTTCTGCTGCTGCCACCAAAACGAAGAAATAATAAAAACCTTTTTCTTGCACAGTTGACTGCTCCCATGAAGTCTTCCTCAGTCACGAATGCTGCCTCAGTCCAACAGCTGCGAGTTCTCTCCTACTTGCCTATTCGTTGATTTTAAAATGTGACAATAAGTTTGTGTATTAATACACATTAAGGGAGCATTTAGGAGGAGTATAGGGCCGACCTCTTAAAGTTTTTTTTGTTTTAATTAAATTTTAATTTAATTCAAAAAATATTTTATGGGGCCAACTTGTTGGAAGGGGTTTTCACAATAAAAAAGGTTTCTTTAAAAAGTTTTCAACGTTGGAGGTTAGGGATCTATTATATTTAAAAAATATTTTAACACTTAAACATTATTATAATTTTATTTGTAAATGTTCTTTCCTTTGTCATAAGTTTAGGTTTTTATGTTTTAACATGTTTAAATATTACTACTTAATTAATATTTTAATTATATTTTAGTTTTTTAAAGACCTTACCAATGTGTGTGCCCATATTTCAAAAACACTTCTTTATCGTTGGAGGAATAAGGTGATTATTCTTCAGTGTTCCACCAAGTTTCCGAGACGGGGGGGCGTGGGAGCGGGGAAACGCACATTGGGGACGTGTAGAGACACCCCAAAATTTTGGGGTATTTTGGGGGACGGGGGGGCGGGGATGCGTCAGAGTCCCTAACATAGAGGGGTCGGGCTCTAAAATTATAAAAAAGAAAAAAGAAAAATAATAAAAATATGAACCCCAACATATAAACATATCAATTCCTCATCCCATCACCATTTGCATACTAGCATGCTTATGTTCCCAAAGAATTTAGTGTAATTTAATGTAATCGTTATAGCCAAGCATATCATATCGATGTTTGTTTCTTTTTATTTGTTTCTATTTCGTTTTAAAATGACCATTTAGTGTAAAAGCCTAAAATTTAAGATGAACCATTTCTTTTTAAGTAAAAAAGTTTAAAAAATCGAGGGTAGTGGGGGCCTGTCGGAGCCCCCCATTTTCAGAAGGGGGCGTGTGGGAGCCCCCCAATCCGGGAAACTCCTAGACCCGCGTTTCCCCAAGTTTCGCAGAAAGGGGGGCGCTGGGAAACGTTTCCCATGGAGCCCCCCAGCCCCCGGGGCGTGGGAAGCGTAGGGGGCGAGCCCCCAACCCTGGTAGGCGCGTCCCCGTGGAACACTGTTATTCTTTAATACTTTATCACTTTTTACAAGTTTTATTAGGGTTTTATATGTTAGAGCATTTTTGTATAGTGTTGGGGTATACTAGTGTTTTAAGGGTAAGGCATAGGGTAAATTGTAGGTTTAAGGATCAAAGGTAAAGGGTTTTGGGGACTTTTAGTTAGGTCAACTAAGTTACCACATGCTCCACAGACATAACCATCAAGGTCTGGGGGTGCCTAGACTTCTTCTAGGGTACCATGACCTCTATCAGACACAAATGACCACTGAAAGGGTCCTTCAGACTCTTGCAACTTCTTTAACCCACTAAGAACACATTCTAGGTTAATAGGGCATGGTTGTGGTGCAGGGGAACCAATGACACAACTGGGGAACCATTGAACCAACTTGGGGGTACTTAACCACTCTACAGGGTGTTCAAGGCTTCTGCCATTGCCCCAAGGGCTCCAAGGGCTTCAGACTTGGGCTTGGACAAAGTCAAAAGGTCTCCTTTGACACTGACACTTACTCAACCCTTAGACACACTAACACACACCTGTTGGCATCAATGACAATTTAGTCAACATTTAGCCCCATTGATTTCAATTATTTTGGGAAACAAAGCAGTATGGTGGATGGATTCCCCACTTAATAAAGTGATTTTAATCAGAGTAGTGCAGCAGCAAGCATGGTGGTTCATCTCGAAAATATTCATGGAATCTCAAAGACTCAAAGTTGGGAAACTCAGTGGCAACACCCATGTTTGTTCAACACCCATGAGCAGAAAGCAGGTTGTTCAACACCCATGTTTGAAATTGCTTGAGGACAAGCAATATTGGGAAGGGAAGATTTGTCATGTCCCAAATTTTGCAATGGGTCTCAATGGCCTAATCACATTTTCCATATTCATGAGAGTTTGTCAAATTGATGCTAAGGGTCAAATAATTGCCAAGGAGGAAAATTACTAGTTTCCTAGGTTGGGGATGGAAGCTTTGGGATTTGGAATAAGGGGGACAATAAATGGTGTTTGAACATTAGCATGGCATAAATAAATAAATAAATAAATACAAGGGAACATCAAAGTGGCAATTGATCATGAACAGTGTTGAAAAACTCTCCGAAAAATCGCCGACTTTTTAAAACGTCGCGATTTTTTCCCTAAGCCGAAAAATCGGCTGGAAAAAATCGCAACTTTTTAACTTTTCAAAGAGTCACGACTTTTTCAAAAAAATCGCGACCTTTTCCAAAAAGTCGCAAACGCTAAAAATGGCAAGTCCTGACTTTTTTTAAAATGTCTCGACTTTTCTCGGCGTTTTCCAAAAAATCTCCAGTTTTGCTAAAATGGCTAAAATGGATAATTTTCCAAAAAATTGTCATTTTAGCCATTTTGTTGTATACTAACACCTTTCCTCTACTGTATAAATATTTCAAAACTTTGTTGTATTTGAAGATCAAAGCATGCAAGGATAATCTATACAAAATATGTATCTGTTTATCAAAGATCACAATGGTAATTGAATTACTTTTTTCACTATTAGGATATTTTTTGAGCAAACATATTTTGAGTGATCATCATAGCACACTGTAGGAAAAAGAGAGCAATGTTTCAAGTGGTAGATGAGTTTGGGCTAAATGTGAGGCTCATGTCGGAAATTCAGCTCATGTCGGAAATTCAATTTGGGAGGAGTGAAAAATACATCTATGATTTATCACCAATACAAAACAAGAAATACGTTTAATGGCTGACAACCAAATCAATAAAATATACCTTTCAAAAATTAGGTTTAAGTCATAAGATGGAGGGACAAATGAAAAGCATTTATGAAAACCTTATTTAAACCTAATCATTGGAGTAGGGAAAAATATGAAGTATGAATGGAAAACTTGGGAAGAGAGCATTGATATTAGATAGCTAGATGCTAGTTTTCCTCGAATACATTTATATATGTGATATCATGTTGTATTGGTTATCCACTTTTGAGTCCTTGATTGGACAACTATGATGTTTCATGATACAGTATTCACTTTGATGTATCATTTTACATTTGGCATGACTACATGATGATGATATATATCGATGCTTTCTCCATATTTATGTTCCAATGTGTTTAACTGATGTTATTGTTGCTTTAAATTTTTAAAATTCTGAAAAAAATGAATGTATTTTGTATTTTTCAATGTTTGTCGACTTTTCTCGATTTTTCTCAATTTTTTCTTCGATGTTGCCGAGAAGTTGTATTTGGAACCCTTGCCGACTTTTTGCCAATGCCGACTTTTTCAACATTGATCATGAAGACACATGGAGAATGTGGGACCCACACAAGCTAGAAATTTGGTACCAAATGGAAACCTCCTCTTGCAATTTCGAATCCATGGGAAGCCTAAAGGTTCTTGGATGAGTTATAAGGTTAATACATTTGGCCACAAATCTCTAACAAATCTCCAACAATCTCTACCAATCTCTAGAAAATCTTCAGTCCCAAAAGATGTGCTTAACTGTATCCTCTCTAGCATGCAAGGCGCAGTTAGCCAGTGAGAGGAGCACAAGTCCTACAAGGATGTGATTGTCCTGTCAGTGGACACGTGTCTAAAGATAGCTTGCTGCGCTATAAAATGATAAGTGGAGGAATGCACACCATTCATTTCAAAAATGATTCCCAAGGACATTAAATGCATGCGTAAGGACACATGAAGCAAGATAGACATTCTATTTGCAATAACACATTACTCCTGATGCTTAGAATGCACTCCCACAACTCAAATTGTCCGTTCTCTGCCGCAAATCTGAATTCTGCATAGAAAAATGCAAATCATGCTGTCATGGCTCTTCAAAATGCACACCAAACCTCACAAAATCCATTCTGAGAAATTATGAGGACATATTCTTGTAGTCATTAACTTGTTTCACCGCCTTACACTTCGAAATTTCACAAAACTACCCTCTTCTATAATCTCTATAGCTACCTGTTACCTACTAAGTCATACTTATTTGTTGGTATCAAGTGAGCCGGATGAGATGAACATACATTATTGTTCATTCTTCAAATTTCAGAAGTCAGTCAGGCTTCTTTTGGGATTTTTTTAAAATTTTTCTTGTACCACATGTTCATACGCCCTTGGGGGAGTTGTAATAAAATGTTCTAGCATGGTAGATTATGTAAAAGACTCGGTCTCCTAGACTTATATATCAATCCGACTAACCCATAGTGTTTTTTCCCTTGGTGATTATTTGTTGTTGAATAACGACTAATAATTTCTGAGTTTTTCACTCATACCTCCAAAGCTGGGGTAGCCGTAGTGGTATCTAAGCCTAAGGAGGTTATTAGAGTCTATGTGTCGATGTATATAAACATCCTATGCATTAATATTGAGTCATATGGACATGTGCTAGGTCCCCCTGGGTTTATTTTTAAGTTTTGGTAAAAACAATTTTTTTTCCGTAAACTAGGCTATTTTTAAATAGTTTAATTGGAAAAATTATAAATGTAATAAAAGTGTGGTTAGGGACCGGATTTTTCCATGGGGGTGCTCATTTTCAAACTCAAAGCACCCGTTTAACGCAAAAACCCACTTTTCCTAAGTTTTAAGTGATAAATTTATCACTTAAGTAAAAAATATCCAAAAAATCAAAATTATTAATTAAAAAATAGAAAAAATTAATAAATGGAGAAAACCCCCAAATTCCTGAATCAATGGAAAATGCTTTGATTGACTGAAATAAGTTTCATCGGCTCTCAGTAGTGAAGGCGAGTTAGACTGGTGATGAAGGCAAGTGGTCCCAGTTGATGAGAGAGTTAGAAGGCTCACACAGACTTGGAGGTTGCACCCTCTCTCCCTCTCTCTCACGTGTGGGTGATGTGTCAGAGGATGAGTGGGTTGGTATTGTTTGGTGAGAGAGGTGGGAATCAACTCTTCAATTCCACCCCTCTTCAACTCAGTTCAAGCTTAGATCAACTCAGTTCAACTCTACCTCAACCCCACTCTCTCTCTCAGTCATGGTTGCTCCCCTCTTGGCCAGTTTGGCTATAAATAAAGATGCCATTCCCTCATTCAAGCTAGTTCGAGTTGGATAGAGAATTGGTTTGCTCGTTGTAATAATTATAGTTATTTTTGTTGCTTGGAATAAAGAAAGCTTTGGAGGCAAGATAGTGTCATGTTGTATTGTGTGGATGACCATTGCCATGTTTCACTGAGGTAATTTGTATCTTTTTTCATATCTTTCTTATTATGGTCTTGTGGATCTAGAGTTGAAAGATTGTTATCAATTGGTACGAAATGAGCTTAGTTAATAAGTTTATTGGCTAATTCTTTTTCTTATATGCACACGTAGAGATCTAGATCTGACATGTTTTATAAGATTATATGCATGTTGTTTTAATCTCTCTATTTATGTATTAATTGGATGTCACAAGCATCTTGGCAAGCCTTGGATCAGTTGCAGATATCCTAGCTTGGAGAAAGTGTTGATCTAGTTTGCTTCTTCATTTTCTCCAACATTTTCAAGGCATAGTCCCTTGACATTCCACCAGAAATCTCTACAGTTGATCATTCGGGCACCAAGCCATCTCTTTCACTCTCTCTCCTTTTAAATCACTACCTCCCTTGGTTACTTGCCTCTTATATCTTAGATCTACAGTTTATAAGCTAATATATTTTCTAGATC
This sequence comes from Pseudotsuga menziesii, assembly GCA_001517045.1. NCBI lineage: Eukaryota > Viridiplantae > Streptophyta > Pinopsida > Pinales > Pinaceae > Pseudotsuga > Pseudotsuga menziesii. The sequence continues at coordinate 52,437 of LPNX010820456.1, read as the reverse complement.
TGAACATATAAGAGTTACATGCATAGATTTAGATTCATTTCAAAGGATCCAAGTCTTTTTTCTTAAAACTAGATCTAGCAACAAGAAAGTTTTCATTTTTACAAGTTATTTAAAGTAGATCTAAAGCTTGTTTAAAGTGAATAGTCTTTCTTTATCTAAAGGTAAATCTCACAATCAAAGTGCTTACTGTTATTGGCTGCCCCCAAAAGCAAGCCAAGATCCTAAGGAAAGCTTGCTTTCCTTGGTTAAATTTTTTCATTTTTTCATAGTTTAACCAAGCAACTTTTTAGGAATTTTCTGTGGGTTGTCCAAAGACACTTCCAAAGTGTTTTTGGGCACATTTGGCTAATATATGCTTGCTGGTTTTTAGCAAGTTCGCCAAAAAAGAGAAGAAAACGTTGCCCAAAATTCCATTTTTGGGCCATCCGGAGCTTCCCAGGGGTTCCCTCTATTTCCGTGCTTCCTTTTGTAATATTTTGTAAGCCTTTAGATCCCAGATAACAAGGACCAAATAGCATTACTCATAAAGATTGTAACCAAAATTAATAAAAAGATCTTGAGTAGGCTCTTCATAGCCCACTCTCCATCCCCCCAGTGGGGATCCGTGTCTTTGTCTTTTTTTATTTTTAATTTTCTTGCTTTTCTTTAGTTTAGTTCTTTTATGCAGGATAGTATACTTTGATAGATGCTGAAATTTGTTATATCATTCCATATCTCATTTTGAATCAAAGTAACACTAATACTTACCCCACGACTTCCCGAGTTATCCAAAAGGGGAAAGAGATGCATGGTAGGCTTAATTAGATAACTTGTTCTTTCTTTCAATGTTTTAGTTTTGCTTTACTTCGCATTTTAAAATATACCCCTCCTTGCTTCCCTGATTGAGGTTCATTTGAACCGAAAGAGACTCTTGGAGGATATTTTTTATTTTTTAACAAACAAACGTAGTTTATTTTAAAATCTTTAAAATCAACAAGACTCCGTTGTGTATAACTCTGATTGAAGTGTATCTAACAACAAGTGCGAAAGCTCATCATAATCAATCACTACAAATCTAGCCTTATACTTCTCAATGCTACCATCTGCAGCATATTTAATTTTATAGAGCCATTTGGAAGTCACTACAAACTTCCCTTCATGTCTCGACACAATTTCTTAGACATCATTTTTCATGACGGAAGCATACTCTTCCACCATGGCATCTCTCCAAAGGTGCTCACCTGTTGCCTTCTCATAAGAAGATGGCTCACACTCACTAATACTGCTCACCATAGCTACATAGCTACAGAATCTCTCTGGTACCTTACTATCTCTAGCACCCCTCTTGGGAGTTCCCACTGACTGAGCTCTCTTCAGGATTTCTTGAAGACACTTGGGCTTCCTCTTTCTTGAAGTAACTTCTTGAGGGGAGAAAGGATCGTCCTCGTCCCAACTCACAGCTTGAGACCGTGTTTCAGAAGTAGTAGCTCCGTTGGTTTGAGACCCAGTCACTCGAGAACTTGTAATCTTAGAACCTGAACCTGCTGGGTCACCACCCTATGGTTTTGCCCCTGAGCCTGTACCTGAACCTGAGTAGCTAGTCACTTGAGAACCTATCACCCATGAAACATGTGTAGCTGTGCCTTGACTCGTATTCACCTAAGGAGGTGAAGCTTACTTCTCCCTTTTGTCCAACTCACGATATTTCCTAAAGGTGTTGTCCTCTTCAAATTTCACATCTCGCCTCACAACTGTCTATTTTCTTGTAGGAATATATAACTGGTGGGATTTTCAAATCTCGTCATACCCAACAAAGATACCCTTCTCTATTGCGGGTTCCAACTTTGTCATTTTCTCAGACGGAACATGAGAGTAGGTAAGACACCCAAATATTTTGAAGTGCCCTACTTCAGGCTTCTTTCCTGAGTAAGCCTCTTCAAGAGTCATACTTCCCAATTATAAGGACTCCTATTTTGAATATACACAGTCGTATTACATGCCTCTGCCTAGAGAAAAAAAGGCAAACCCTAAGCATGCAACATGGATCTTGCTGCACCAACTATTGCTCTATTCTTTCTCTTAGACACCCCATTTTGTTGAGGTGTGTAGGGTACAGTCAACTGTCTCTTGATTCCTTCTTAAACAGAGAAAGCATCAAACTCCTTAGAGGTATACTCTCCCCCATTGTCAGATCGTAAAACTTTGATCCTCCTCCTTGTCTCGTTTCCTACTAGAGCTTTGAATTCTTCGAACTTTTGTAAGACTTCTTTTGATTCCTTGGTTTTCAAAAAATAGATCCAGGTTTTCTTGGAGAAATCATCAATGAAGGTTACATAGTACTCATAACCTTTCAGAGATGTAATTGACATCGGACCACAAAGCTCTGAATGTATCAAATCAAGAGCCCCTACTGACCTGTTGTCACTACTAGGGAAAGTAGCATTTACATACTTACCAAGAGCACACCCTTTGCACACTTCACTGTGCTTTGTGTTAAACTCAGGTACACCTATCACAATCTCCCTCAAAATTCTCAATGCAGGATGATGTAGGTGGGCCATCCTTCTATGTCACAGCTCAAATAAGTCACTGCAATCATTGCTACTGTCATGGGCTAGAGCATGATGAAGCTGAAAACTAAGCCTGTAAAGTGTCCCACTTCGAACACAAATTTTCATTATTGAAGTTATGTTGGATCCCTTTGGATGTATGAGCACATGTCCATCCCAAAACATCACCCAAAATCCCCTATCCTCTATGGTAGAAATTGAAACCAAGTTTTTCTTTAATTCAAGGACATACAGGACATCCCTTAGCTTCATGGATTTGTTAAACTAGTAGCAACAAAGAAGGTCTTCCTTCATGCATGTGTTCTTGCATGCATAAGACTTAAATTAGGAAACCAATTGTATTTAATTTACTTTTCCTAAGTTTACTTTGGAAAATAATTTGAAGTGATCTAAATTAACTTTAGTGAAACACTAGTTAAAGTGAAAGTGGAATTAGGGTTTTTGCTTTACCACTAGTTAAAGTGAAAGTGAAATTAGGATTTTCGCTTTACCTAAAGTTATAAAACAGAGATCAATTGGTGGAGAGGACACACACTTGTATTCCAACAGTAACAGGATACAGACAAGGAGAGAAACTCAGACAGAGGATTTAGCTGGGAAGACGGAGGAGCAAGCAACAGGATCATCGAGCTTCGTACAGCTGGGTCGTACACTCACACAGGAGGGTGTTGAGGTTTAGCTGGGATTTTCCTAGTGATTTTGTCGGGTATTGCATTTGCCAGGTTTGGGTGAATTTGCAATGATTGTAAAAGTTCCATATTTTCTCATAATAAAATCTATATCTGACTGTCGCACCGGTTTTCCCATCTTGGGTTTTTCTGGGGGTTTCCATACCCAAAATAATAGTGTTAATATTGTGATTTATTTCTCTGTTTTATATTTCGTTGCATATTGTAAAATATATTTATGTGTGGTTATCAGTAGAGATTTGCATGCACTGTTTAGCCCTAGTTTGAATATTAAAAGAAAATTTACATGGTATCAGAGCTCTGGTGAGCTAAAGCTCAGAGATTTGCAGCAGCAGTGATAGATCAAGGGTAGATCTATTGAAGACACAAACTTAGATTGGAGATCCAGGGTTTGATAGGTAACATTTCACAATGGCCATGCAGTTGAGAGTTGAGGATAGACTCTACGGTGCTCAAAACTTTCCTACATGGAAAGAAAGGATCACAAGGATCTTGGACGCTAGTGATGTAGAGGAGCACATTGACTCCACAAAGGTTGCACCCATAGATCTGGCAGATCTAGTAGCTTGGAAGAAGATTGATTCCAGATCCATGCTGTTTATCATGGATGGAGTGAAGGACCATATAGTCCCTCACCTTTATGGTAAGAAGACCACATTAGATATGTGGAAGGCTTTGGAAAGTTTATACCAAAGGAAAGAACGAGAACTGGAAGATGGTGTTGCAAGAGAGGATGCGCAACACCAAGATGGCCAAGGGAGGAGTGGTGCCTTATCTCACGAGGCTCACACAGATCAGGGATGAACTTGGAGCTGTTGGCTCTAAGACTGATGATGAGGAGCTAGTTCGAATAGCCCTCAATAGCTTCTCTAAGCCATGGGACACCTTTGTCAAAGGTGTTGTGGCTAGGGAGAAGCTCCCTGATTGGCAGAGACTATGGGATGACTTTGTGTAGGAGGAGACCCGCATGGGTCAAGGATCAGGCTCATCCAGCAGTGCCCCATAGATTGTGGATGAGGAGGTTCTAGCCCTTACAGGGAAGAGCAAGGGGAAGGCAAAGAGGAAGACGGATGGTAAGAAGAACCTTGACGTGTCAAAGGTCAAGTGTTTTATCTTCCACAAGTAGGGACACTTTGCCTCCCAGTTCCCAGACAGGAAGAAGAAGAGTAACACGTAGATGGCGGGATCTGCAGAGGTGGATGAGTTCAGCAGGAACTTTGATGAGGAGTTTTGCTTGATAGCTTGCATGGCAAACACTACAAGGAGCAGCATATGGTACATCGACAGTGGATCATGTAGTCACATGATTGGACATAAGATATTCTTGAAAGGCTGGCAGGAGGGTGGAACAGTGATCCACGTTGAGTTGGGTGATGATGTGCAGTATCAGGCGCAGGGATTTGGCACTGTTTCATTTGAGAGGGAGTCTGGCAAACCCCTGAGTTTTGTTGATGTGTTATATGTTCCAGGACTGACCAAGAACCTTATATCAGTCTCCACTTTGGAGGACAAGGGATATCAGGTGATGTTTCGTGACCATAGAGTGTATATCAGGCCCAAGGGGTCAGATAGGAGCTTGGATTGGGTGATTGGCAGAAGGAGCGGGAAAGTGTATAGATTACACTTTGAGCCTGCAAAGGCTCTAGTCAGCAGCAACATCAACAGTTAGGGTGAGTTGGGGCATAGGAGGATGGCACACTTACACCATGGAGCACTGAAGCATTTTAGACAGGGCAGTCATTGGAGTTCCTTAGGTACAGGAGGAAAAGCATAACCATTGCAAGGGTTGTGCTTTGGGGAAGAACATCAGGAATCATTTTCTACAGAGTGAACACAAGTCTAAGGATCCCCTGGACTTGGTGCATTCGGATGTATGCGGACCTATGAGTGTCCATTCGTTCAATGGTTACAGTTACTGCGTAACCTTCATTGATGACTATTCCAAGAAAACCTGGATCTATTTCCTGAAGGCCAAGTTAGAGGTCTTTGAGAGGTTCCGAGAGTTCAAGACTCTTTGGAGAACCAAATAGGAAAGAAGATTCGGGTGTTGAGAACAGACAACGGGGGTGAGTACACCTCCAATGAGTTCATGGAGTATTGTTCGGCAGAGGGGATCAAGAAGGAGCACATTGTGCCCTATACCCCATAGCAGAATGGAGTTGCAGAGCGAAAGAATAGGACGATGGTTGGAGCAGCCAAGGCCATGCTATTTGATCAGGGATTACCACTATTCCTCTAGGTCGAGGCATACAGGACTGCAGTATGCATTCAGAATAGGTGTTCCCACACAGCTTTGGGGAGGAAGACACCAGAGGAGGTCTTCACAAGCACTAGGGCAGATGTAAGTCACATTCGCATATTCGACAGTGTTTGCTATTGTCATGTTCATGCTGACAATAGGAAGAAGTTGGACCCTTCTGGAGAGAAGGGGTTACTTGCTGGTTACAACAAGATTTCTAAGGGATATAGAGTTTACATTCCTGCTCGTAGGAGGATCATTGTGAGCAGGGATGTCTAGTTCGATGAGGACAGGGCCTTGCGGAGATCTCTAGACTTACCAGCAGAGCAGCAGCCAGCATAGGAGTCGAGAGTCAAGTTGGAGGAGCTAGATGTACAGGTACATGTACAGACATAGAGCACAGGTTTTAGTGGTCAGAGGGAGTCAGGTGGACAAGATCCTTCAGTCATTGACTTGGAGGATGAGCTGCAGCAAGAGACAGATATCCAACAGCCACAGCAAGAGACGGATATCCAATAGCTGTAGCAGGTTGACACTAGGCCAAGGCCTAAGTGGTTTAGGTCCACAGTATAGGATTCCAGGCAGGTTGATCCGCCACAAATATCTTTCATATGGAGTGTACCACTAGAGAGGCTTAGTTATATTGCGCTGATGATAAAGTTGATCAACTCCGAACCTTCCAGCTTTGGGGAGGCTGCACAACATGATGTGTGGCAGGAGTTTATGGTTGAGGAGTATGACTCCATTATGAAAAACCAGGTATGGGAGGTTGTGTCGAGGCCACAAGGGAAAAAGGTGGTGGGATCTAGATGGATCTACAAGGTGAATGCAGCAGACAGAAGCATGGAGAAGTACAAGGCGCGCTTCGTGGCAAAGGGGTTTTCACAGAATGAGGGTATTGATTATGAGGAGACCTTCGCCTCTGTTGCCAGGTATTCTTCCATTCGGATCATTATCTCACTAGCAGTTGAGATGGGTTGGCGTGTCCATCAGATGGACGTCAAGATTGCCTTCCTCAACGGAGTGATAGAGGAGGAGGTGTATATTGAGCAGCCTGAGGGGTTTGATGTAGAGAACAGGGAGATGCATGTATACAGACTGGATGGAGCTCTTTATGGGCTCAAGTAGGCACCTCGAGCATGGTACTCGAGGATTGACAATTATCTACGGGAGATGGGATTTCAGTGGAGTGAGGTTGACCACAACCTGTACTTCTCAACGAGTGAGGTGCCTCTCATACTGGTCCTATATGTGGATGATCTCTTTTTGACAGGAGATGAGAGGCTGATTGGAGACTGCAAGTCCAATCTTGCAGTGGAGTTTGAGATGAAAGACCTTGGGTTGATGTATTACTTTTTGGGCTTGGAGGTTTGGTAGAGAGATGGATGCTTCTTCATCGGACAGGGGAAGTATGTAGTAGAGATCTTGAAGAGATTCAGGATGGAGGACTGCAAGCTTATGGCCATACTTGTAGTTTCCAACTGGAGGAAGATTGATGCATCAGGGTCAGCCGGATTTGATCCTACCTTGTATCGTTAGCTTATCAGATCGCTTGTGTATCTGGTCAACACTTGACTAGACATCAGCTTTGCTGTCAACTCTTTGAGTCAGTTCATGGTGGACCCTCGGAGAGTGCATAGGACGGCTGGGAAGCACATACTTCGCTACATCATAGGTACAATGGAGTATGGATTGGTTTATGAGCGCAGGGGGACTGTATAGTTAGCATGTTTCACAGATGCGGACTGGGAAGGATGTGTAGAGGACCGGAAGAGTACTTCAGGTTGTTGTTTCAGCATTGGATCAGGGGTTGTCTCTTGGTTCAGTAAGAAGCAGAAGTCAGTTGCATTGAGCTCGACAGAGGTCGAGTACATGGCAGCCAGCATGGCTGCTTGTGAGGGTATGTGGTTGAGGAAGTTACTTGTAGGGTTGTTCGAGTGTGAGCTAGAGGCTACAATAGTTCACTATGATAATCAGAGTGGCATCAGGCTACCTGAGCATCCAGTGTTCCATGACTAGAGCAAACACATAGACATTAGATACCACTTCTTGAGAGATTGTATTCAGAGAGGAACCGTTCGATTGGAGTACATACAGACAGATGAGCAGGTGGCAGACATTTTCACCAAGGCACTTTGGAGACAAAGTTTTGTGAAGTTCAAGGATAAGTTGAGGTTGCTATCGAATCTCTTCCTCGTTGAGAGGGAGTGTTAAACTAGTAGCAACAAGGAAGGTCTTCCTGCATGCATGTGTTCTTGCATGCAGAAGACTTAAATTAGGAAACCGGTTGTATTTAATTTACTTTTCCTAAGTTTACTTTGGAAAATAAATTAAAGTGATCTAAATTAACTTTAGTGAAAGTGAAATTAGGGCTTTTGCTTTACCACTAGTTAAAGTGAAAGTGAAACTAGGGTTTTCGCTTTACCTAAAGTTATTAAAGAGAGATCAATTGGTGGAGAGGACACACACACTTGTATTTGGACAGAGACAGGATACAGACAGGGAGAGAAAGTCAGATGGAGGATTTAGTTGGGAAGATAGAGGAGCGAGTAGCAGGATCACCGAGCTTCGTACAGTTGGGTCGTACACTCACACAGGAGGGTGTTGAGATTTAACTGGGATTTGCCCAGTGATTCTGTCGGGTACTGCATTCGCTAGCTTTGGGTGAATTTGCAGTGATTGTAAAAGTTCCATATTTTCTCATAATAAAATCTATATCTAACTGTTACACCGGTTTTCCCATCTTGGGTTTTGTTGGGGGTTTCCATACCCAAAATAATAGTGTCAATATTGTGATGTGATGTTGTGATTTATTTCTTAGTTTTATATTCCGCTACATATTGTAAAAGATATTCATGTGTGGTTATTAGTAGAGAATTGCATGCACTGTTTAGCCCTAGTTTGAATATTAAAGGAAAACTTACAGGATTCTCCATGATCCCTTTGAAAAGAAACAGTTCCTCGTCCAACAACCTTGACCGAGGAGTTGTCTCCCAGTACTACTTCTAGATCCACCCATGTTTTAGTGAGATCTGTAAATACTGTCTAATACCAGTCATGTGATTGAAGTCCCCACTGTCAATATACCAAATGCCAGTAGTAGATGCACTTGATGATTGACTAGACATCAAGGACAATTCTTTGTCAATTTTCCTTGTAGATTTCTCATCTACATTTGTAGAAGTGTATGAATGGCAAGTAATGAGAAGACACTCGGTGTCTTCTTTTCTCATCTCAGTTGTCATGAGGCTTTATCGGAACCCCTTTTTAATGAAGAATAGCAAAAACACAGATATGGCTTTTACATGCCAAGATCTGAAGGATCTATCTTAGATCTCTTTACCCATACAATCAGATCTGATAGATTTGACCTCCACCAACATAGATTTGACTCCTGCACAAAAGATCTAGGTAGATCTGGTCTCTATCTGTTGATACCAGCTAGATCTATCTCAAATCTAGACTTTCAACACTTCAGATCTAATGGATCTGACCTCTACAATCACAAATCTGAACCCTACTCTTCAGATCTGGTAGATTTGGTCACCCTCTCAGCATATCTGACTACTCCACTAAAACCTCACACAAATTGTTGATTGAATTGTCATTGATGCCAACATGTACTTATAGTGGCCCCACAGGTTGTCATTGATGCCAACATGGACTTACAGTGGCCCCACGGGTTGTCATTGATGTCACCAAGTCCCTCTTGCAGTGCACAGGTATGGATGATCCTAGTACCCTCACATCCAGTACCCTAGAGCTCATGCAAAGATGATCTATGCCTTAAAGCACCTAGTATCCAGCTAAAAAGGTCTCTGTACCCACAAGGTTGGATCTTGGAGCCACCACCTTATTGATGATGCTGAAGACCTTGCTGGTAATGTTGAATACCTTGGAGATGGTGTTGAAGCCCTTATGGATAATGGAGAAGCCCTGGATGGGTTGGAGAAGCATTAATGACCCATTCTGTGATGGTGTCATGGTACCCTAGGAGAAGGTTTGGCATCCCCACAAGAGGTTGCATGATGGATCTTGACCCTTGGAGGTCCTCTTGTGTGGTTGAGGTGGTTGAAGAAGTTCATGATGTCCTTGTACCCCGGGGTATCACTTGAAGGAATGCATAATGAGGCTCTTTTGTGTTAGTGATGACCTTGCAGCCCTTGTTGGGGTCGTGGAACCCTTGTATATGATCCTTGCTACCATTATGATGATGATGACCTTGTATGGTCTTTGACATGTGTGTGGAAGCCCTTGAAGAACCGTTTGGACCCACACATGGTGGTTTGATGGTCCTTGCACCCTTGAAGGAATGGTGAAGGTAATATGGGTCACTTGAAGGTTGATGGGGTTTTAGAACCCTTGGAGATGGTCCTAGGGCATGAGGTAGACTTCGTACCCACCTATATAGTGGTGTGATGACACTTGGACACTTGCTTGCATGCTATGGGTTGATGTGGTTTTGATGATGCGGTGGACACACTTGCTTGCATGGCACACATGCCTTGATCTTGAGATCAAGTGCATACCCTTTGCTAAGGGTCCTTGGTCCTTGGTTCCTTGATAAAGCCCTAATGGCTTGATGTAACCCTCAAATGGTTGGAGGACAACCTTGCTTATGATGGTCATAGGTTGGTACAAACCCTAAGACATGATGACCATACAAAAATTACTTATGAAAATATTATATGATTCAAATTCAAATTAAAAATAAAAAATAAAAAATAAAAAATACTTACCTTTGAAGTCTGCCCTAATTTGAGAAAGTGGACAACGCCAAAGACTATAAACACGAGATTGATCACATTCCAAAACATATCCAATGATGTGAAGGGAAGAATTTGCTGACTGAGGTGGAAATTCGGTGGTAGCAGCAACAGCAGAAGAGAAGATCTGAGTTTTACCACAGAGAAAATATTTTTGTTTCTTTTTGGTAGTCTAACTTTTGGACTTGCTTGGGGTTAATCTATGATGCACAGTCCGAGTTTTGGAGAATAAACTGTCCCAAATTTGCATGTTGGATGATGGTGAGGTCTTCTACAGTCAACATACAATCCGAGTTCTTCCACAGAAATATTCTGGTTTAGGGTGACCACAGTCACGAATATCATAAAGGTGCATTTTCGGTGAAGGTTGGACTGAGGTTAAAACAATCACGAATTTTTTGTAGCAGCAACAGGAGTTATTCTTTGGTTTTCGGGCTTCTCCAAGCATACATATGAACACCAGTATGTAGGTGGACTAAGATGGACTGAGATGAACCAAGGATGCCATAGACCGAGCTTTCATCTTGTTGCTTCAAGTCTGCAACAAGAATAGACAGTAAGAGGTCATCAACAATCCGAGTTTGAACAGTCTAGTTTTGAAGGTCATCTGCAAGCACACATGTCATACACATCCTAGGTATGGAGTCCACAGTCTTTATATGCACTCCTTGTGAAAGGTAAGACCACTGTATACTCCATGATGATGATGCTAAGGATGATGATATGATGTTTGGTGCATAAATGGTGAAGTTTTCTACAGACACACACAACCGAAGTATGAGATTTTTGGACATGGTTTGAAGGTCTTCTCAGCTTCATACACAGTCCTGGTGGTGACACTGTTGGAGGCTCATCCACAATGCAAGCTTCATCTACAGTCTGAGATTTTGAAGCTTGAAGGGAAGTTGACAAGGATTGAAGTCTTCCTCAAAGTCTGAGATTGTTTTGTTTGGGCAGACCTACACAGACATGCACTAAGTGATGTATACACAGTAATGTATACAGTGGTACATTGATGTGTGATTTATATTCTATTATTATGATGATGGTATCCTTGTTGACACAAATCCTATGATGATGCATACTAAACCCTATGATGATGCATACTACACACTATGGTGATGCACTGCTTAAGAAAGCCCTTATGCACAGGTCAAGGTTAATGTCCGAGTTTTTAAGCAACAAATGTGTACTCTATGCAAATTGTATGATGATATAATGATGATGCTCTCCTATGTACAGTGATGTATACAGTAGTATATTTGTATGTACAATGAAGTGTGAAGTTGTAAGATGATTCCATGTTGATACTTGATGCATACTCTACAATGGTGAAGATGTATACTTGTATATGAGGATGATGATACACTATTGATGATGCCTTCTGCACCTTGATGCATATATGATGATGATGTTGATGCATGATTGCCCTAGAGGATGACTATATGAAAGTGATGAACAGAGATTGACCAGAAGTGATGAGTAGAGATTGACCAACAGTATTGAGCAGAGACTGACCAACAGTAGGGATGAGCAGAGATTGACCAGCTTGACCAATAGTATTGATGAGCATAAGTGGTTGAGCATCCATCAAGCTTGCAAGTAGAGTTTTGCATTTGAGGATTGGACTCCTCAACCCTTTCTTAGTTAGAGCTAAGAAAACCAGGTTGGGTTCTGTTACATCAGTCGGTACTTTTTTCATCAGTTGGTGTTGATTGTAATCGAGAATATTGTAGTCTCCCATTACCATAAATAAAGATTAAAATTACATATATTCTTGTGTCTCTCTTGATGTGATTATTGCACTTATGACTCATGGTTGATTTAGCTGATAAATGTGATGATGTGATTGGTAATATAATGCTTGATATATTCTGATTGATTAAAAGAAGGTAAAAAGGTTTAAATTGCTCTCACACTGATTCAACCCCCCTCTTAGTGTGACCATTGTGTCCAACACAAATCTGGTATGTTGGTTGCAGATCTAAGAGTGATTTCCCTCCTCTGACCTCTAACAAGACTCTGATACCATATTACATTTTTCTCAGAGATCTCCACTCGCTTTGAGAAGTCAAGATAATCAACTTGACCACAATATTCACTGATCCAAGTTGAAATACACTTCAAACAAGTTTAGAAACTTGCAGCATATGAAATCCTTGCAACTCATAAACAACTAGGCAATCACACATAAGACTCATAAATTTACCTTGGAAACCCCAATGGGGAAAACCAGCTACAGTGGGGCTTTCTACTTTCTCGATCCTGGAGCAAATAAAATATAGAAGAGGTACAATAAGATTTAGAGAAGCAACTAGTGAACCTGAAGGGCCAAAGCCCTAGCTCTACAGCAGTACACCCTCAAGATGGATCTCCCAATCACTGGAAGTTGTACACTCTGTCTAACTCTCAGAAGAATGCTCCCTCAACTCTCTGCTCTAATCTGCTATTCACTGAAAACGCCCTCATTCACTGAAAACGCCCTCCAGCTGTACAACTGCGCCCTCACTCCTCTGAGGCACGTCTTAGTTGATCTGCTATGAGTCTGACTTTGAATGATCACTGAAGACCTCTCCTCAGCCACTGATGAAGACCCTCGGCTCTCTGGGCCCTCTCAACCTCCCACATGTGTGCAACAACTCCCTCACGTCCCACACATGTGACGTGTTGCTGCTCACGTCCTCCTCTGGTTGCTCACTCTGCTGCTCTTTAGTCTCTGAAGATGCTCAGTAAATTACTTCTGACACTGTACATAAGAAATGACTCTTCAATCTCTGAAGATTTGTCTTCTCTGCTTCCTCAGGAATGCGCTCCCAGTTGTTCCAGCAGTATGCGCCCTTCCCTTGATTCGTGTAGCCCTGATCGATAATCTCGTGAAGATGAATTCTCTCCCTCTTTGCCCAAAAGCATAGTAAACTAAACACTCAAACTTCCTTTTATAAGTCACTGAGAAATTAGGTTACCAAAACCCTAATTTCACTTTCATGCAAAATTAGTCATTTGCATCTTTCCTTGTTGATATTTCAACATCAGTAAACCATAGATCTTATTTGTGGAATTGTAGGATGTGATGGAAGATCACATAGAGATTGATCTTCGAGTCACCCCTACATGTTAGGGGTAACACACTGAAACTAAAACTACATGGCTTCAATGAAATCGTTTTACACAAGTGGGGCATTGGAGCTATATTGGAAAGTGTGAGAATAGTTTTATTTTTCACGGACTTGGTAAAGTGGCTATAGGAAACATGCTCAAAGTAGTCAAGTAGATTACAATCTATATGACATGTAGAGCTCTCAAGTGATGGAACTTTTGACTTGTTTCCATAGAGTTCTAAGCATAGTCATCAATGATTTTGAGTGCACTTAAATAATAAATATTTTATATTAAAAATATTGTTGTATATATTTTAAAGAAAAAACTACAATGAACCTTGACAAGTGTTGCAGTTTGTTAGGGCTTGGTAGTTTAACTTGCATTTTATGTTTAATAGAAAATCACAACGAACAACCCTACACTGGGCTTGTTTAATTAAGAGTTAGGCACATCCTTTAGCTAAAAATTGCCATCAACTTTAATTCATTATCTTGTCATTATGTAAAGCAATCTTTATGGGGCATCAATACTACATTTATAGTAATTTGATGTCTATTTTGGTTGAGAAAAGGAATCTAATTTCTCATTTAGAATGCTTCATACTTGTAGATATTTGAACCATTGTTAGGAAACTAGGTATTGTTGTTGTACCACTAATCTTCATAATCTCAAAAGTTAGAATGGTGGTCGATCTTATTAAAATAAATTTCATTCTTAGATATAAATCATTTGGTACAACAAAAACAGATCTCTTATGAGTAAGATGGTTACTAACTACTCATGTCATGACCTTACTACCAAAACTTTGCAAATTGTGGTGATATCAATTAATCATATTACATTTTTTGGGAGCATATGAAGTTGAGATTGCTTACTACTTTGTTAATTTATTTTGAAATGCTTGTGTTTACTAGTTCCCGGGCTGGTTAGTTGATCTATCAATCTGTAGTTCATTGCTTTTCTTGATTTGACGTGTTTATGCCAATACAATCATTCACAAATAATGTATTTAATTTCTTTTCAATTATCATGTACACAAAGAATATGCTTAGGATTATATTATATTTTTGCTCCCTAAATTTCTAATCATTTCAAGTTAAGTACTGCAAAGACTGAATAAAAGTTTCTATTTTCTTTGAAATTGGAGGTGAGCATTCACATTTGGAATTTTTTTTTAATGGTACTGATGCATGGTCTTTATTATTGTACATACATTCAAGTTCTAAATTCTAACTTTGTAAATTATCATTTGTAGGCATTGTACCGAATTCCAAAGGTCGGGTTTTGATGATGAATGAATTGGATGGTACTACATATGAAAATGGATTATATGTTGTAGGATGGTTGAAGAGAGGCCCTACTGGTATCATAGGTACCAACCTGTTTTGTGCAGAAGAAACGGTATGATGGCTTTGTAATAGCAATTCTCATGATTCTAAGTATGCCCACGTTGTAGTCAATATGAAAACATTTATAAAGGAGAGAATGAAACCAAACTGAGCATATGAAATGAACAAAATCCTAAAGCTAAAAGGTATTTTTGAAAACACATTCATGGTCCATATGGAAATGCAGTCCCTCTCAAATGGGATCCTATTTAGGCAGTCTCAAGAGTATTTTCCCTTGTGTCTCCAAAAGCTAGATTGCACAGAAGCGGACCAATGTGAAGAAATTTGACCAGTTACATGATCTTTTCTTGTAGTACAAATCTAGATCACGCCCTCTTGACTGTAAGTTCAATGCATGTAGTGTTAAATTGTTACAATAACAAAATTCAACTGTGCATGAGGAGATAGTAATAACTAATAAGGACCTTCCCAACTCCAAGAGGACAAGAAATGTAGGGAAAAAGATTACCTAGGACATGGTTTTCATGTCCTGGGGAGATATACGGGACAGACCTAAACACTCATGCATATAGTGGAGAACAATGATTGAACCTACCCAATGCTTCCCTGCATCTAATAGGAATGTTTTTTTCTGAAAATTCATAGAGTAATTCTAGAATTCATCTTGTCCAAGATGCAGCTTGATACTTCAGAGTCTATACAAAAGGACTGGAAATGGAATTATGGTAAATTGTTCTCTGTTATGGGACAAAAAAGTTGAATGAGAAGTTTAGGCCGAGTCCCCTAGTTATGTATAGTATAAACTCGACAGAGGATGGCAGCTGCAAGGTACTGAAGATAGATGGCTCAATAGTAAAAAATTGTCCTTCTATATGGACAAATAGTGCTTCCTTTCAATCTTGTGTTAGAAATCAATATAATTTATATCATTTAAATTTTTACGTGTAGATATAACAATTTTTATTCCCGAATTCATCTGAAATCAATCCTTGCAAGGAGGTGTGGGGGGAATGGGGAATCAATTAAACGCAAGTATGCTATCCTTAGAGTCATTTAAATAATTGCAACAAGGAGCAAATCTGTCTCATTAATGGAGACCTGTAGCTGCAATGGTTTTCTAAGGGTTTTCAAGTGCTAGATTGGTAATTGTAGATGGCAGAAACTACATCAAAGGGCTGTATACAAATACCTGTAGCTGTCAGAATGCATCTTCACACCCTTCATGCAAGCAAAGAGTCCTATTTTCCTGGGTGGCTACAAGATGAAGCAAACAAGTCACTAAAGCATTGTTGCAAGGATTGTGTTCTGTGGGCAACATGCAAGCAGCCATTGTCCATTGGATGAACACCCCGATCTGATGACCATGTACAGGCAGAGGGCAATTTACGGACGGTTTCACCTGTAAACAACAAAACAAATATTCCAGTAACTGTATTTTGTTTGCACCCTGTTGAATCAGTTTTGAAGTCATCTGTTCCAGAAGAACTCGTTTTAGTAATGCAAATTATGGTCAATCTGGCATTTGCTTATGATGCATGCTAGGCTCTATCGTATCTTTCTGATGGTACTATTTACAAGATCCGTGCTATACTTAAATCAGGTGTTTGTGAAAAGCTTGTGCAACATTTGCAATATCCTCTGCACTTGTTGTAATGCCTGCTTTGAAATCTGTTGGAAATACTGTTACTGGTGACAATATTCAGACTCGGTGTGTCCTTGACAATGATGCTCTGCCACACAGTTATTTGATTCTTGTTGGCAATCACAGTAAAAGCCTGAAAAGGGAGGGCCATGTGAATGCTGGACATTGATTACACGAGCTACGCTCTGCATCTCTCTGTCTATTCAGCTGCCATCTGTTCAAGACAACCATTCTGTTGAACTGAAGAAATATGCCCCTGTTGTAGCAGTCATGGAAGGAACAGAGTACATGAGTTTCAGCAATTGTTGCAATACTTTTGGTAGCTCAATTAGAGGCTCTTTACTGGCAATGCTTGGTCCAAGTAAAAGTCGTGGCATTTTATGTGAAAGGTTTGGTCAACACCTTGCTTAAGGTATGTCTTTTAATGCTGCCAGTGGCATTGCCCTTACCTATAGCAGTTTTCAGCCAATTGAAACAGCAGTCAGAGTGTACACTTGTTAAGGGGAGGGGTCATTCTGGATTTAATCATGCATATAATTGCTTGTATAAAGGGCACAGCTATGAGAGTAAACGACCAGCCATCATGAATATGAAAAAGTGCCTAATCGATGGTAATCTACACGCAATGAAAGATTGTTTGCATCTTGTCTGGACCAATGGTAATGGCGTTGGATATGATGATCCACCAGACGTCTATATGGCATAGTGTGATAAGGATTAGCCAAAAGGATCTCATTTGGTTGATAAATTAAAAGGGGATTGTCAGAAATTCATCAAGAAGAAAACAGAGCTATATCCGCCAGCAGTTCCTGAAGAAGAAAGTTCTTCTGGCATCACAAACTCTACATCAAATTTGACATCTTTCGTTGTACCTTTAATAAACTACACACATAATGCAACCGATACAAGACAGGAAATTCTTTATTATAATGGAAAATCCAACAAGTTTGTAAAGCAACTGAAACATGAACTTTGGAAGGGCACAACCAGTTCTTTTTCTTTTATGCTTACACAGGCATTGTTACCAGTAGAACGAAATCCCAGAAAATTGCGTGCTGGGAAGCTTGGCTCTGATATTGATGATTTCAGAACTTTTGCAAAAAAACTGTCGCCAATGTGGAACTTACTATTAAATTGAGTAAATAGATCTGTGGACCAATACACAACTCACAAGATAGATCACACAATTTTACTCAGAAATTGAAGAATGAAACAGTGCAAAAATGGCTTGCAACTGTAAATGCTTTCATTAATCAAAAGTAATTAGATAATTAATTACAATGAAGTACAATGGCTAAATAGCCTCATGCAATTCGAATCCATGTGAGGAAATTCGAATTGGTTGGACTCTACTTGACTGAATGGTTAACTGACCTTGTCTAAATCATTATCGGAGTTCATTGGAGTTCAAAATGCAAACTCAAGTGTCTAATTCAATGTTAACTAGTCTAATTGACTGAGGTAGGTGAGTAAATGCATCTCACCTGCATGCAGCTATGCAATCTTAGCACTAACTGAATAGAACTGAATGTAGGGGACTAGAACTGAATGTAACTGACTCCTAGCTGAGCTTGACTAGTCAACAATTGAATTCAACTAATGGAGGTTGGTATCAGCACTCCCAGTGGCTCCTAATTTGTAGGGATTGATGTAGGAGTTTCCTAAACTGATGCATGCAAGTGCAATCAGTGGCAGTTGGCCTTAATTAGTGTTCCCTACACTTTAGTAACTGGTACATGTGCCCCAGTTAGGCCAAGTGGACCCAATGGTGCTAGTGACTAAAAATAGACTGAAAGGACTCCCGATTTAGACATGACTCCTGATTTAGACATAAATGACCAAATTCGACAAGGGAGCGTTATAATCCTAACAGGCCCTCTTAATGCTAACTTGGACAATTTGTGGGCCCTGGTAACTAAGACCATAGGTCACCCATTACAACAAGTAAAGTAACTGCTCAATACAAGGAGTTGGGGAAAAAACCACATGGGAAAAAAGCCCCCCTCTAACTAAGCAGATAGAATCAGGGTTCAAGTTTGAAAAACTTGAAAATATGTTGCTGCAATCTCTGTGATGTAGTGAAGCGGCATGCATGATGTTTTGTGGACACGTATCTTGGGGCCTGGCATGTAGACTTCTCCATCTTCTTCCAAAATGACGATGAAAGGAAGGAGGAATGTAGCCTCTTTCTGGATGAAGAGGTGTATGATCCACTCTATTCTTCTGAATGCAGTGTAACTGATCAGACCTTGCCATGTTGCATCTCACAGGGATTTTGTTGCATCTCTTTGAAGGAGGTGAGATTGCATGACATACCGCAAGGGTCTTTGTATTCTGTGTGTCAAGTGGATTTCCAGTCATCTTCCTAGCTTCCCGCTTGGTAGTAGGGACTGGATCTAGATCTGAATCACCCTGAATCTCAATCTCATAAATTGAGATAGCTGGATCTGCAATACTAGTGGAAACTGCAAAAGAAGTAGATGGAATGTTTTTACCTTCCCTTGCAAGTGGCTGTTGAGAGTGCACTGGTTCTGAAAATGGCATGAAGTGTGAGAACTCATATGCCTTGGAAGCATGATTTGCAGCACCCTTAGCTATGATGTTCCCAGTAGAGATATCTGTGGTCTCCACTGAGTCAAGATTAAATATCACTCGCTTTGGAGAGCCAATATGAGTCATCTGGTATACAAATAATAGATTTGTAGCTAAGGAGGGCACATAAAGCACATCTTTGAACTTTCTATGTTCAAGCTTGATAGAACCCTTCCCTTTGGCTTGAATTTGACTGTTATTTCTCATCTAAATACTAGGACCATCAAAAGACTGCAAGGAAGAGTGATTCTCTGGATGCAACCATATGATTGGAAGTTCTAGAATCAATGAGGAAGGCATGTGCTGTTGAGCAGCTAGCCTTCAGTGCATGGCATGTCTCTTGTTCTTCAGTTTCTTCTCTATGGTCAACCTTCCTTGCGCTAGCAGGTACAGTAATGTTATGTTTCTTCAGAAGAAGAGCCATCTCATCAATTATTCTTCTCATACAGGAGCTTTCTGGATGAAAGCCCCTTCCACAGTAAGAATAGAGTGTCTTTCCTTTGCCATTCTTCTTGCTTCTCTTTGAACCTGAAGGGTCATTTGACTGCTCTTTCTCTGCAGGAGACTCATCCTTTTGCTTCCCTTTATCATTCGCTACCTTAGGTCCTCCAACAACTAGTGCATGATCTTTGGAAGATCAAATGATCCCCATTTGGATCAACTTGTCATGCTCCTGGGTGAGAGATTCTATGAAGGAGTTAAGAGTAGGCATCCTCCAATTTGGAGTAGTGAGCTTCACTGAATGAAATGTTGATATAAAGACTGAGTAGTCTGCACCAAGTTTTGAGAGAATGGCAAGGATGAGTTGATCATCCTCCTTCTCAACCTTGCATAGCTTCAACTGGAACACTAGATGCTTGAATTTGGTGAAGAAGTCATTTAGTGTTTCGAAATTGGCTGGATGAAGAGAAATCGTCTCATTCTCTAGCTAATAGATCCTCAGATCATCCTGCTCGTCAAATAAGGAAGCAAGCTTATCCCAAAACTGCTTGGGAGTCTTCAATCCATTGATGTGGAAAAGAAGATTGAGAGAGATTGAGAGGCACAAGCATCCATACGCTTCATCAAGCCTATTCTAGTACTTTTCTTTGTCAACAAAACGAATTGGCTCTGCCTCTGTCTCCATTGTAAGTTTGAAGAGTCTTTTGGAGCGTAGCTGCATCTCCATGTCCTCCTTCCACTGGTGGTAGTTGAAAGGAGTGAGAAGCTCCATTGGAGGGGCCATTTAGAATGCAAAGAAGAAGACTGAGTTGCTGTAGTGAATTTAGTGAAGGAGACTGAGCTGCTTGTAGCGAATGGAGTGAAGGAGACAGATAAACCTGTAAATCACACAATCAAACAGACAAAATAAGGTCGACAGTCTGCACTTTTGGAATTTCCTTCACACCCAGCTTAGTTGATAAGCAAGCTTGATCAACAATTCATTTGCTTGGGATATTAAGTGGTAAATTCTCCGCTTCTTGTACAGTACTGGAAGGAGCAATTTTTCTCAATTTTTTTTTTGATCCAAGTATGAATCTGTAGTAGGAGAAATGCCTTGTTCTGCCGAGGCTTTGATGCCATATTAAATTGAGCACATAGATCTGTGGACCAACACACTACTCACAAGATAGATCACACAATTTTACTCAGAAATTGAAGAATGAAACAGTACAAAAAGGGCTTGCAATTGTGAATGCTTTCATTAATCAAAAGTAATTAAATAATTAATTACAATGAAGTACAATGGCTAAATAGCCTCATGCAATTCGAATCCATGTGAAGAAATTCGAATTGGTTGGACTCTACTTGACTGAATGGTTAACTGACCTTGTCTAAATCATTATCGGAGTTCATTGGAGTTCAAAATCCAAACTCAAGTGTCTAATTCAATGTTAACTAGTCTAACTGACTGAGGTAGGTGAGTAAATGCGCCTCACCTGCATGCAGCCATGCAATCCTAGCGCTAACTAAGTAGAACTGAATGTAACTGACTTCTAATTGAGCTTGACTAGTCACCAACTGAACTCAACTAATGGAGGTTGGTATCAGCACTCCCAGTGGCTCCTAATTTGTAGGGATTGATCTAGGAGGCTCCTAAACTGATACATCCAAGTGCAATCAATGGTAGTTGGCCTCAATTAGTGTTCTCCACACTTTAGTAACTGGTACATGTGCCCCAATTAGACCAAGTGGACCCAATGGTGCTAGTGACTAAAAATAGACTGAAAGGACTCCCGATTTAGACATAAATGACCAAATTGGACAAGGGAGGATTATAATCCTAACACTTACTATGTAATGCCCCTTTCAAGATGACCACCATGGAGACGACATATTAGCCTATCTAGTTCCCGTAGGCTATAGTTGGTGAAGCATGGAATTAATTAATTATTTAATATCACTTAGGCTAAAAGTACTTTGTAAAGTGACATTAACAATTAATTCGTAAAGTGAAGTCACTTTAGATTAAAAAGTGACGGAAAAGGGACTAAGGGGTCCAAAATGAAATAAAAGAAAAAAATGGTCATTTTCTCACTAAAGTCACTTTATAATATTTAAAAGTAAGAAACGGTCAAGGGAAGTCAAAAAGACACAAAACGGGAAATGAGAAAATATAAACAAGACACGAGTCCTCATCAATTTAGACAAGTGTTAAGTAAAATCATAAATACAATGTAACCACTTACTGAACGAATCTATTGAGCTTTCTTTACAGTTAATGACCCAACAAGCCAGAGATCGTTTAAGAGTAATGTAAATGAAAATTGAAACCATTCTAACTTGTTGTTTGAAATTCAAAGAAAGATCTAGACAATATGGAATGAAAACATGCCATTTCTAGAAACTCGTCCATCAATATACCGATAGGATTATAAAAAGTATGCGAGTTCGTTCTTGATGGAAGAAGACAATATGACTCATGATTTAGCAACTCCAAAAAGTTCTTTGTTTTCTCCTCTACCCTACTAGGATATTCAATTTTATTCACTCCAGAAAAAATGGGAAAATCAAATGGGGACAAGTTGTAATGTAATGAAACTATGAGCAAGATCAAGCCCATTTGTTGTTCAAAAATGGAGAAAAGATGAAATTGATCTTTAAGAAAGATTTATAAATTGAAAAATATTATTCTTCAGAGATGACTGAGAAGGGAAATGAAACTCATTTTCTCCAATTATGTGACCATGTTTATACTCTTGACTGAAGATTTTGGAAAAAGATTGATCAGAACACAAACCCATACAAGAAGACTTAAAAATTTGGGACGGGAGGGCAAATTGAAAATTTTCTCCCAAATGACTTGGAATAATTGATCTCGGAATTTGATGAGAGGAAAATTTTCAATTGAATTGACACATCTTGATTAAGGAGTGGATGAGGAATTTTATTAGGACCGGGATGTTTATTTACAATCATATCATAATTATCACGTGATTGATCTTCTTCTGAGATTTGATCAAAATCTAAATCAAAATAATTGTCAACCAGGCCATGAGGATCTCCGATGGACTCAAAGATGAGAGTATCAACTATGGATGGGTCCTGATAGTAATCATTTTGTTCTTTATTTGTGCCATCTTGAGCTAATGATGATAAGATTTTAATAAGCTCCCCTTCTATATCAATATCAATGTCATAATCCTGAAGGGTCGACATTTCCACATCATCATTCTCTTGTATCGAAGGGTCATTCAAAGGCATATTTATTGTTAGCTCGAGAGAGGAAGAATCAATTTGATGAGGAAAATCGTCAGTTATCTCATTATGGTTATCATGATTATCTTTATCAGATTGTTCCTCAACAACATCATTATTATCTTGGTGTATGGATTCGTCAATATTTTTACCCCATTCATCTCTTAATAACTTGGTGAACATGTCGTATCCAGTGATGGATCCCAGTGCTAACGTATATAACCAGAAATCGACATTACCTCCTAAGGATTCACAAACGGCTCGCTTATAGACATCTTCATGCTCTGCGCCTAGGGATTCCATATAACACCAACAAGCATCTAAGTGGCTTTCAATTGATTCGATTGAATTTGCATAGAAATGAGGCAACCTTTCACTGTGCTCTTTTGGCATAGGATGAGGTGCCTCATAGATTTCAGAGAAGTCCAGACGAGATAGAAGTTGTCTTTTAAGCTTGGATGGATTTTCCTTGATTTCATTGAAAAATGCGAGGAATAGATTCGAGTTCATTATGATTTATGGGATGGGTTCTCTTCTCAGTGGAGTCGCCAGGTGAACGAATTGTCGTGTTCACGAACGAATAATATCGTTGGAGAGGTGAGTAATAAAATGTAGTGATTGAGAAAATTTAACAAATTGAATAATGCAATCACTAGATTTATACCGGATGTGATATGAATGATAAAAATAGTAAAAGCACTCACAGACATTGAAGGTACATAAAATGAACCAAGGTAAGCCTCTACCTCCACGACAATGTTGCCAAAAATGTTATCACGAATCTTGTAGTTGCCCTATGAGAAGATCCTATTTAGGACGATAGAGGAAAGGCAACCAAAGCCGTGACCTACAATATCCAAGACTTTTGAAAGAACTCGGATGTCACACCAGTCAAGGATACCGACACTTTCGACCCAGTGAAAACACAGAGCCCAAGGGGCGGGGTCCTTATGACCAAGAAACCCTAAAACAAGGAAAATAAATGGATAGTCAAGGGAAACTTGGTAGAATATTTTAGTGGGATGGTTAATTAGAGTTTAGAACGAATACTAAGAGTTTCTGAGCATCCAAGTGAAAAGCCCCAAATTTGCCCTAGGGTTTTAAGCAGAAAAATGGGACCTAAGGAAAAATGGTGAAATTTAATAAAATGGATACTCAAAGTGATTGCTGGATGTAATATTAGGGGAATAAAACTGAAACCAACAATACCCAGTTTGCGGTTTATGAAATGCCCACTTTCCCCAAGGGGGGTGTTTTTCCCTAAGTAGTAGGCCAATGCTTTAGATGGGAAAATGGAGTTTGATTGTAATGAAAATTTAAACTTAGGGGTTTTATGTTAAATCCAAAGTGGGTTTTAAATTTTATATCTCGCTGCAAGCTAGAACCTATAGATCTGCAAAATGAGGGTTTTAATATAATAGCATGATGAGCAATGCAGATACAGAAAATAAAGCAAGAGAAACTTACCTGGGAGACATACCTGGATCTTGCAGATGAACTGAGAAATGATGAACAATGCCACTTTCTCGTCGAAATGAACTTTCTCGAGGAAGATCTTGTTGTTATTTTGCCACAACCAGTGACCCTGGCGCCTCCTTTAACCTACCAGATTAGAGAAAGATCAATTGATCAGACAAAAGAACAAGATCTACAGAATACGGAAAAGAAAAGGAATAAAAAATCATAAAGAACAACATACTCCCTGATCCGAACACCTAGAAGTCGGGACGAAGGTGAGTTGCCCCACAAAAACACCCTCTCTCCTACTGTGCCTCCTTTTCCTGTAGATGAGATGGGTAAAGAAGAAATGCGAGATGCATCCCGAATAAAGCTCAGTATAGAAGAGTAGCAATGTCAATCATCAGATCACCAAACCATCCACAAGATACATAGAAGAATAATCCCAGACAAAAATCTCTTTATTAAAATTTCGATGCCAAAGCTTATGAATTACAATGGGGGTGTCACCTCTCTTAATAGTTTGAGAGAGACGTAAACCCTAACTTTCTTTTTCATCCAACGGTTGAGATTATAACATCATCAACAGTGGAGATCAAAAATACATAAATCATCACATGGATGAAGTGACTAAGTCAAAAAGGAGGCGCACTTTGCTCAAGGATGCCTATCCTAAGTCTAAGTCACAATATAACATAAGTTGTGATATGATAGTACATAGGAGGGGGTCACTAGGGGCTTAATTCACCCTAGGCCCCTTTACAACTTCATAATACAAGATATAACAATGAAATGCATCAATGGCCAAGTTGAGGGGGTGTCCCTTGGGGGGATTTCCTCACTGGTTGAGCCATAATAAAATAGTCTGGACATTTGCTGACTGAAAACTGCTGAAGGACTGTCTGGGATGCTGAGATACATCATCTGTCAAAATTCCAAGCCATTTCGTTGACCAGGAGGCCAAATCTATTTTTTCAGTGATTTTTTTAGTTCATTTTTGCTGGTACAATCTCTGGAAACTAATAAATCCACCATAACCCTCTCCAGGGAGCACACTGGGGAAAACTGACTACTCTGGATGATCTGGAGACATAGAAGAATGGTATAAGTGACTACTCATACCCCCTAGAGCACTGCTCTGCTCTAGGAGAACCAATCATACTGCCATCTAGAATAAAATTTGATTATTTGGCCAATAATTAAGTGATAATAATCACTTATCTGGAGAACCGGGGCCAAACTCTCAAAACTGAAAGCGCAGTAGTGGTCCTTGGCATGTCTGGAACAAATATAGACCATGTTGTATTTTTGAGTCACTGCCTTGGGAACCGTGATTGACCAGGTCAAAGTACCCAAAATCAAGGTGAGATACTGTATCAATATGATCCTGCAACCATCCAAGGTAAGAAATGCTCCAATGGTGTATATCAAAACCAAACTTGAATTAGTTATTCATAATCATGGTGACTAATAATAATAATAGTAAGATGTACTTGTGCTTCTGAAGAATCTTAGAACTTTCTGGAAATCTGCTTGTTCATGCCATACTTACAAGGGTAACACTGTGCTACAAATGGGTGAGGATGGAAGAACAAGGTTTAGGCAAAGGGAAATAACTTTTAATCGACTTTGACTCAGTGATTTATTCGACTAATTGCAAGTACACACAACCAGAGATATGCATGATAGATTGAACAATAGGGAATGGTGGTGTCTCACAGGTGGATGAGCTGATCTGAAAAGTATCCATTCAACCTTAACAACATGTCTACGGCTCACATCCAAACTAAGAATCAAGCTCCATGAGGATCTTTTCTAGGACCCTTGCATTGAGTACACAAGAAACTATAGTGAAGAGATCCTAGGGGACACTGTGAATTAGCAGTCCCCTACCCCATCCCACATAGAAACCCATAGGCTCCGTGAGGAATTAATCATTACATTATCAATCAGATGGCCAACAATCTTTAGATTTAGCATTTGTTTATTCACTGCGTTATTTGGGCCTTTAACATTTTCACTTAATAGCCTTTTTGAGTTGTGTCTAAAGACAGTTTTCAATTTCATTTGCAGGATTGCATTTTATAACATATAACATATAGCTCATGATGCATGTAATGATGGTAGACATACTGCTTCAGGTTTTAGCTGACAACTTCTTGGGCAACTAGGGGGAATATCCACAGTCAGGACCAAACATCGGGGGAAACCGACCAGAGAGGTCAAGGCTTCAAAACCCAACTCGCCTAAGCTCAAGAACCAACACCAACGGGTTCTCCTTTATTAATCTGTCACAGTAATCTAGGGACTAAAACACAGTTTCATAAGAGATTTCAGACAATTAAGTATGAAAATGGCATAATGGTGCTACAATAGGAGTAGCAGCTTTGTATATTCAATAAAGAATGAATAATACAATACAATGGTCATGCAAGGTGCATGAATACCAAAACAATTCGAATACTCAAGGAGGTCATTCGAATTGCATGGATGTCTGTAGCTTAACTGAATGTCAGCCACACTCGGCACACATAGTTAACCACCAAACTAATCAATAACTGACTCTCAACTAAGTCCTTACTGAATTAGAGTGCAATAGATGACTAAGTCTAACTGAAAGTGACTTATCACATGTAAGTGCATGTCCAACTGAAGGAGGTAGCGCATCCATAACTCCAAGTAGCTCCAATGGAGTTGATTGAAGTAAACATGTCATCAGAAGTGGTTGTAGGCGCATGTGTTAGCTCCAATTCATAAATAATGACAAAAAATAATCAAATAATGAATAGAGGCGCTTTCACAACTCAGCTTAACTGATTGTAACAATCAGTTAGCAATTAGGTGCATTTATGACACTCAGATCACCCCATAAATGCTCCCTGTTTGAAGGAGGAAGCCCAGTTAGCCTCCATGAATGAAGGAGAAGGCTTAGTTGGCCTCCTTGATTGAAGGAGGGCGTGGGTGAACTCATGTTGATGTCATAATGTGCTCATCTGATGCCAAGTCAATTAAACTTAGGATAGTGGGTAAATAGGCCAAAATTGACCAAATAAGTGTGCATGTTGTGTAAATGACTCCAACATCCTGGCTCAGCAGGATTAAGGCTTCCGCAAGTTTTGCCACACAACTCAGAGCCGAGACACAAAACAACATGGGATCTCTCATGCATAGAGGTCAAAATGGGGAAAAGATCTTCAATCTCATAAGTCTTAAACAGTGTAAGTCACAGGATAAGTTTACAATGGATGAAACTGAATGGACGGGGACAAATGACATGGAACCATCCTAGCGCCAAGGCTTACAATTTGTACAAGCATGGCATGAGCAACAGTGTTCTCATCAAATTCCTCAATTAATCATAACACAGGTTAGAGGAAATATAAGATATAAGCATAGGTCATGATAGTCATCCTAACATGATAAGCATAGGTGTCTAGCATACATCATAGAGCAAAATCAAACCAAGGAAGTGTATACCTGATCTGACCAAATATATCTGTCTCCAATTGATAAACCCCTCTATAACTGTATGTACCAACTCTGATCTGTTGCTCTACTACATTGAACTAGTTCATCACCAAAAGCATCTCAATGGACCCCTGAATCTTAGTCCTGGCAAGGAAAATCTTATGAACAAGGCTCTAGAATAGCTGAAGTTGTAAAGATCCATGCTAATACCCCATGTGAAAAATAGCCCGGAATAGAAAAGGAGACAAGTCTGTATGCTGCATAATGGTAGCCCAGCTGTAGAATGTATATGTGATAACACATAGTAATGCCCATCACATTTTTCGCAGTCACTCAAGGTTGGAGCTTTTGAAGCTTCCAAAGACTAGATTTGGTAGTTGTTGCCTTACCTTTAAGTGCCTTTTGAAGGTAAGGGAGGCATTGGCTAGCATGTTATCAAGTGATTCATGGCAGGCTTTGAAAAACAAGGCTACATCCGCATCTGAGAGGCGTGAATTTCAGGAGGTGGAGGACATTGTTCTTGATGGTCAGTTTTGGGTGAGTGTCAGGTATGTGTTGCAATTCACCAAGCCCATTTATAACATGATTTGGTTTGTAGATATTGAGCAGTCGGTAATTGGGGAGGTGTATGAGCAAATGGATACAATGCTAGGCCAAATAAAAGATATTGTTGGGCCAAAACATGTCTTCTTGTGTGGGCATATTCAAAAGCATGTGGTCAACAGGTGGGATAAACTTAATGTTCCACTCCATGCCTTAGCCTATGTCCTTACACCAAAATATTATTTTTCATCTTGGTTGTCCAAACCAGCACTTGGGGGTGGGGTCAAGAGAAAACCCCACACAAATCCAGAGGTACAAGTTGGGTACATGCAAGCTATAGACAAGTTGGTCCCTGATGAAGAGGATAGTGCCAGATTGTGTGTTGAATAGAGCAAATACCTTAGTCAACATGGGGTGTTCGCTAGTTTGCATTCATACAAATATCAAGATAGATTGGTTCTTATTGAGTGGTGGAACATGTATGACTTTGCCACCACACAGTTGCATAAATTGGTCGTCAAAGTGCTTTCAAAGTGGTCAACAATTCTTCTGTAGAGAGGTGGTGGAGCACCTATAGCTTCATCCACAGTGTGAAAAGAAACAACCTTAATGAAAATCGGGCAGAAAGCTTGGCTTTTGTACACTACAACTTGAGGTTGTTGTCTCATTATTGTGAACATGCCAAAAGTGATAAAACATATCTCACTTGGGACAAAAAACCAGAGGAGAACAATTTGGAGGATGGAGCCATGGTTTTAGAGCGCTTGGAAGTTGAACTTTTGGGTGATGATGATGGTGACCGTACAACAACAGCAGGAATAGAGATGCCACCCCCCTCTAGTAGCAGTGTTTGACCTATCCCACCTGTACCAGTTTTTCCTCTAGCTTCACAACCTCCATCCTCTCATGGGGGTCGTGTAGCTATTGGACGTGGTTTACGACCACTTCCACCTACTTAGGATGAGGAGGCTAGCAGTGCTCATAGATCACGAGAAAAGAAATTGGAAGTTTCGTGTGGCAAGAGGAAATATTAGTGCTTGTCTTTTTCTAGTTTTTCATTACTTTGCAAATTGTAACTATTGACTCTTTAATATTTATATGGTGACACTAACTCTATTAAATATTGTGAAAACATTATATGAAACTTGAACCTGCCTTGGAATTTCATTGCTTGAAAATTTGCACTATTGACTACATAATAGCATATTATAATTGTTTGAACTTTGGTCATTACTCATTAGTACGTGAATCATTTCATTTCATGGTTGATCATTTGATGTTGTTTGTTATAGTTTGGTAACTTTTGTTACAAGAGATATGAGATTGAAACTTTGATGAGTCCCGAGTCATGACAAATGTTATATATTGAAAAATTGAAAATAGTTGATGATTGATCATTTGATGACAATGCTATAAGTTATAACTACTAGAATCCTAGATGATGGATGTTATATAGTAACTAGTTTAATCCATGTTTTTATGCTTTTGAAACTAATTCAACATTCTACATGGTTTTGTTGACATATATGCATCAAAATATATAAAAATATATATTATATAAAAAACGCTCCCACCTCGGAAGCTTTTGAAAATTTCTCTTTTTGCTTCGCTCCCTCTTCTCGCTTCTCGCTCTCGCTCTGCACCCTTGACAACGTAGAAAAGGATTATTGCAGACTTTATCAAGGATAACCTCATCCCTCATGTATCATCATTAAAGACTCCTAAGAAGATGTTCAATGCTTTGACCAAGCTATTTGAAGGAAAGAACATCAACTGGAAGGTGACCTTGAGGAATCAACTTGAGAATGTGAAGATCCAACGTTCATAAACCATTCAGTCTTACTTCACAAGGCTTTCTCAGATCAAGGAGCGACTATAGGCCATTGAAGAAAATGTTGAAGAAGGAGAGATCATGCCAACTACCTTTAATGGATCTCCAAGGTCATGGAACTCATTCAATCAAGGGATATGCACCAGAAAGAAACTAATCAAGTTCAGCAGACTATGGGAGGAATTCTCTTAAGAAGAAGCTCGATTAATATCAAGAGAAGAGAAGATGGGAGCAAGTGATGATCAAGCTCTAACAGCTCAAGCAAAGAAGAATGAAGGCAATAGGGAGGATCACTCTCATAAAACACCCAAGAAATTCCAAAAGAAACATAGACCAAGAAGGGACTACACAAATATTAGATGCTACACATGTGATGAAAAAGGCCACTTCTTAAGAGATCGTCCTAGAAACAAAGGATCCTCCAAGGCGAACAAGAAGAAGAGGCATCATGCACATATTGCAGACGATGATGAACCTGCAAGCAAGAGAACGAGAGAAGATTCTTCAAGTGATGAAGAATATGTTTTAATCTCGTCTCTTACAGGTACCATTACCCATGGAAGCAATGATTGGTTGGTGGACAGTGGAGCTTCCAAGCATATGACAGGATACAAAGAATCCTTCATCAACCTATCAGAACATGAGTCACTTCACAAGGTGAAACTTGGTGATGACTATCAATATCCCATGACTGGAGAAGCCTCTTACAAGTTGGACTCAGGCTAAACAATGAATATGCAAGATGTTCTCTACGTACCAGGTTTGAAGAAAAGTTTCCTCTCCATTTCTACTTTAGATGTAAAGGATTTCGTGTTGCATTCGTGGATGGCCAAGAGGCAAAACAATAGATGATGCAACAATAATTGGAGAGCAAGAGGGAGATCTGTACAAGTTGAAAGGACAACCAGAACAAGCCTTGGTTCATGACTCTATAGAACCAAGTGAACTATGGCATCGAAGGCTTGCACACGTACACTATAGGGCTCTATCAATTGCAAGCAAAGAAGTATCAGGCCTTCCCGAATTCCAAGCAAAACATGAAGGCACTTGCAAAGGATGCGCGCAAGGGAAGAATGTAAAGAAACCATTTCCAAGCAATGAAATGAAGGCGAAAGAAATCTTGGAAATAATCAACTCAGATGTATGCGCCCCCATGTCATTCAATTCCTTAGGTGGGTATGCATACTATGTTTCCTTGATAGATTATTATTCTCGTAAAGCTTGGGTTTACTTCTTAAAAGGCAAAGATGAAGTTTTCAACTAGTTCAAAGAATTCAAATCTTTGGTAGAGAATCACACCGAAAAGAAGATCAAGACCTTATGATTAGACAATGGCAGTGAATTCACTTCAGATGATTTCAAAGACCTGTGTAGAGAATCTGGGATTAAGAGGGAGATGAGCACTCCCTACAATCCTCAGCAAAATGGCATTGCAGAAAGGAAGAACAGAGAAATAATGGAAGCAACAAAGGCGATGCTTCATGACCAAGACCTTACAATGTACCTATGGGTTGAATCAGTAAGAACAACCGTGTATGTACAAAGCATAGCACCTCACTATGTTCTGAATAACAAGACTTTAGAAGAAGCTTTCTCATGAAAGAAACTAGAAGTCGGCCATCTTCGAATATTTGGCTGCCCTATGTACATACATGTCCCCAAAGAAAAGACGACAAAGCTAGACCCTTCAGGAAAGAAGGGCATATTCGTGGGATACAGTGATGAATCAAAAGCATACTGGATATACTTCCCAGGATTCAAGAAGATCGAGACCAGTCAAGTCGTTACTTTTGATGAAGTCTCGGCTTACAGCAAGTCAAAACAATTCCACACTGAAGATGTTGAAGAACTTGAAGTTTCAGAACCAAACATACAGTTATGGAAGAAATGACTCAAGAAAACCATGAAAATCATGACATGACGGAACTGTAGGAACCTATAGGTCCACCTCATGAGAAGAATTCCTACAAGAGAAGACCATCTTGGGCACGTAAAGCAATTCAAGATGCAAAGAGGTATGGCGCTCCAAATGGGACACATAGAGAAAGTAAAAGACCAAGACCATACTCCAGCTACATAGCCCTATTGTGCAACATCGTTAATAATGAACCTTCCAACTATGAGGAAGTTGTTGAAAAGGAGTGGAAGGAAGCCATGATCGAAAAGTATCAGTCAATTATGAAGAATGATATCTGGGAGATAGTTCCAAGACCAAAAAGGAAATCTATAGTGTCTTCCAAGTGGATCTACAAGATCAAGCAAGCTACAGATGGTAGCATCGAAAAATACAAGGCAAGGTTTGTGGCACATGGCTTCTCCCACAAAGAAGGCATTGATTAGGAGGAGACATTTGTACCAGTAGCAAGATACACTTCCATCAAATCAGTACTAGCATTAGCTTCAGTAATGAAAAGGAAGATACACTAGATGGACGTCAAGACAACTTTCCTAAATGGTGTAGTTGAAGAGGAAGTGTATGTGGAGCAGCCACTAGGATTCGAGACACGTGACAGGAAGACTCGTGTGCAAGTTAAAGAAGGCTTTGTACGGCTTGAAGCAGGCACCCAGGACATGGTAGGGTAGGATGGATAGCTTTCTGATGAGCTTAGTATTTGCCAAGGGTAAAGCAAATTCCAACCTCTTCTTCAAGGTTGAGGGTGGAAGACTAGCGATACTCCTACTGTATGTAGATGACCTGTTCTTGACACGAGAGGATGAGATAATTGCATATACAAAGAGAAGGCTTGCCGCAGAGTTCGAGATGGACCCAGGGATGATGCACTACTTCTTAGGATTGGAAGTGTGGCAAAATTCAAATAGGATACTTCTTGAACAAGGAAAGTATGCAGTAGAGATTCTGAAGAGGTTCAGAATAATGGACTACAAGGCTATCGCCACACCCATGGCATCAAACTTGAAGCTGTTGAGTGATGCTTCTTCTGAGACAATTGATGCCACGATGTATAGACAGATGATTGGTTCGTTGATGTACTTGACAAACACAACACCAGACATATGTTTTTCTATGAACACATTGAGCCAGTTTCTAACAAATCTAAGACGTGTTCACCTGGTTGCCACAAAGCACGTATTGAGGTACCTAAAGGGTACAATCGAGTATGGACTCAAGTATGTGACGGATCAGAAGATTAACCTCCATGGTTATGTTGATTCGGATTGGGAAGGCAGTGCCACAAACAGGAAGAGCACTGAAGGATGTTGCTTCAGTTTGGGATCTAGGGTGATCTCTTGGTTTAGTAGGAAGCAGTCGAGTGTGGCACTGAGTATAGTCGAAGCAGAGTACATTGCATCTTGATCAACTAGTTGTGAGGCAGTATGGCTTCGGAAGCTACTGTCAGATTTGTTTGATCTCAAGTTAAGGCGACTTGTATCTTCTATGACAACGAGAGTTGTGTGAAGTTGTCCAAGAATTTGGTGTTCCATGACAAGTCGAAGCACATTAAGATCAAGTATCACTATATCTGGGATATGGTGCAGAGAGGAGCAGTGAAGCTCCAGTATGTGGCGATGAATGAGTAGACCGCCGATGTCCAGATTACTGTCCATCGCAAGGAGAAAGTCCTAGATGGTGTTAGGATTGCATTCAGCATTAAACAGGATTGACCCTGCAAATATATCCAGTATGAAGCAGGACTGGCTCTGTGAAGTCCTAGATGGATCTAGGGCTGCATTCAGTATGAAACAGGAATGACCCTGCAGAGATCCGCATTTAGTATGAAACAGGGATGACCCTACGAAGACATCCAGCATGAAATAGGATTAACTTTGTGAAGTCCTAGATGACTTTAGGCCTACATTCAGTATGAAATAGGGCTGACCCTGCAGAGATCCTCATTGAGTATGAAACAGGATTGTCCCTGCGAAGGCATCTAGTATGAAAAAGGACTAGCACTACAGAGATCCGCATTTAGTATGAAACAAGAATGACCCTGCGAAGGCATTCAGTCTGAAATAGGACTGGCACTGCAAAGATATGCATCCAGTATGAAACAAGCATGGCACTGCAAGGTACATCCAATATTGAAAAGGATTGACACTGTACAAGGTACGTCCAGCATGAAATAGGGTTGGCATTGTATGAATATGTTGATGAAGCTCTAGATGGGATCTAGGCCTACATCCAGCATGAAAAAAGGGTTGGATTTGTAGAACTGCCGAGGACGGATAGATTCAATAGATGTCACTAGTCAATGGTTGGCAAGATGCGAATTAATAATGATGATCCAACGATGATGATCCAATGACGATGTCCAAAGAATGTGTCCATTTGTGATGATGATCGGGTTGGAAGAATACCTTCCTAGTTAAGAGGGAGTGTTGTTGAAAATGTAACTTCGGAAGATATTATTTTATATATTATTATTGTCTTTTATTGTACCTTCGTCGAAGATGTTTTTCCTCCATTTGGGGATGTTATTATTGTATTTGGTCATGCCAGAATATTGAGGTAAAACCTTCGTTGTAAGTCGGGGAAATAGTTCCTAGAAGAAATATTGTAAAATGTATTTTGAGTCTCCTAAGAGGGAAGTCAGCCCTGTTAGGTTAGGAAGTCGGCCCGATTAGAGTTTTTGGTTAGTCACTTGTAAAGTATAAATAGGGAGGTGCCCTCCTCCATTTGGACACACATCACATCAAGCAAGTCCGCTCAAGAGAGAGAAGGGCAAGTGCGCTGGTGAAGAAGAAGGAGTTGCTGAAGACATCTTATCTTTGGGTATTCTATCTTGGTTTGACATTATACTAAGTAACGGAATTGTTCTGAAGAAGTTTCGGGGTTTTCTCCTTTATGGTTTCCTCGAGTAAAATCCTTATGTTATTGTGAATTGTTGTGCTTGTCTATCTTTCAGTTTAAAGATCTAACATAATTGAATTAAACTACAAACTCTAACACCTTGTGCCCCCTTGGACAAAGTCATTGGTTTTCAAAGGCTTCCCAATTGCTTTAGTTAGTGATCATTTCTACCAATCGACTTCCCCCTTCCAAATACCCCTTGGATGCTCCAAGTCACCTCCTAACCTCTAAATAGGATCTGAGCAGGGGGATTAGGGAGGATATCTACAAGTTGTACATATGTGGCCTTTATATGTCATTTCATGCAGTTGAGGGATGATCTTATTATCAGTCTGAGTATACTCGCAAACATTAGATGCACACCCTTAGGATCCCCCTTGGTTAGTTTAGAGTGTGTTTCCATAAGCTTCAGGTCAAGTCAAATGACCACCTTTGTCCCCTCAAGAGGAGTCAATGCTACTCGTTACGACTTGATTTAGCACTTAAGTGAGGAAGTGACACCACAATGTTATCAAGGACAACTTTGGGGAAAAACACCACAATGCTAATTTCCCACATTTAGGCTAGCTCTCAAGGCCAAGGCTTTTCTATAGGATTGGATGTGGTTTAGAGAGAGCTAAGGAAAATATGATTAGCTTGATAAGGATGTGTGAATCAATATTATTAAGTTACTTTCCCAAATTAAGCATTCAACCTCTAGATTTCCACAATGATCAATAGATCAAATACTTAAAAGATAGCTCTTTGATGCAAAACAAATTAAACCATAGTCATTAATAGCATTTAGTGAAAGATAGATATGGATCATAAAACTTATATTACATTAGACCAAAGGTTCCATAATCATATGACATAAGATAAAACATTCATCAAGATTTGCAGCTATGGAGCAACTTCTTATTATCAATTTGCCAATTAGTTCAAGGTAGTTAAATCAGCATTTGCTCACTAAACCATGATCTAATAGAATAACATAAGCATCAAGAGCATGCATAAAAGATGATTGAGAATAGATCCTTGCACAAATGACAATTTTTAGAATTTACTTAACAATGAGTATGTGAAAGATATTGTTAGAAACCTAACCATAAACCAAGACAAATTTCATATTTTGGATGTTCCATGTTTAGTCAATGTTATAGTGGTATATGCAATATCAAATCAACACTTACTAAACTTAGGAAACTAGTTTAACTTATTGCTCATGAATTATTAGATAGGACAGAGGTTAAGATATAAGGCTACGCATGTGATAAAGTTACTTAAGTGACTTAGGTTAAAAGTTAGAGTTTTAGGTGTCTTACGGTTTTGGTCTGTCGAAACTCTTTAGAAGAGAGAGTACCCTCGTTGTAATGTAACACCATACCATCTCACAATCAATGTTACAAATATTGTGTCGGCGAATATATCGCTGAGGGTCCAAAAAGATATTATCGGATTTATCGGCGAAAATATTGGCAAACATCGGCAATATATCGGCAATGTAAAAAAATACAAAATTATTCATTTTTTTTCAATTTTCTAAACATCTAAAGCAACAAAAACATCAAATAAACACATTGCTACATGAATATGGAAATAAAACCGATATATAAGATGTATAAGAGGTCTAGTGATACATCACACATAAAAAATGAATCGTGTCTTGGATCTTGAGTCCCCGACTCATGAATCACCAAAAAAATACAGTCAATGTTTTATGTAATATGTAATATGTATCTCATATGCAATGAAATCAACCAAATAAAGTAAACTATGGATTCCCTCTACCCCTTTTACGGGCAAAGGTAATCGCTCTAGTAATGACTCTGCCTCTAGAGCTAGAAATCCCAGGCGCTTGTGGGGGTCGTCATGGACTTCCTCGTCCTCTAGAAGTGCCTAGAAACTGATGTACTCTAGAAGAACTAGAAGAATGATGAGGTACTGGACCCTCATCAAGTCCTCTACCGCCACTACTGCTACCACTGCCCATATATCTAGCTCCCTCTGACTGAGACTGTGGTTGTGAAAGTGGTGGCTGTGAAATAGAAACTGGTGTCTGTGCAATCGATGGCTGTGTGGCTGGTGGCTCTGCAACTGGTGGCTGTGTAGCTGGTGGCTCCGGTGGTGGCACAATCTCAGATGCGTCTAACCACGCATCGTCCCATGTCTCAATCTCCATGTCCTTTGTATCATCCTCTAACCAATCAGGGGCTTCCTCCATAATAGGTTCCTCAATCTCCGCTCTCCATGCAGCAATGGTGTCAATGTGATCCAATGAAATGGCCTCCACCTCAGGTTTTTTCTCAAGCTGCTTCATCCACAACCTATTGTAGGAGACGTACACTAGATCATTCAGGCATTGGGTATCCAACCTGTATGATTACGATAAATTTATCCAATTAGAATTTAGAAATTAGAATACATAAATTACCCATGTGACATAAATTACAAGTTATAATGAATTCAGAATTTAATTTCAAATTCTCAAACCTGTTGCGCTTCTTAGTGTGTATCTTTTCAAATACACTCCAGTTGCGCTCACAACCAGAAGAACTACATGTTTGGCTTAGGATCCGAACAGCAAGCTTTTGGAGATGGGGTACTCGTTTGCCATAGGTTTCCCACCAAGTATCTACAATGAATTGGAGAAACATAAGAGAAGACATTGAAAATTTGAAATATAAAACAAAGAAAGTAATGAAATTAAATTTTGAAACAAGGTGAAACTTACTTGGCATTATGTTCTTCCTGTCATTAATAGCCATATCAAAGCCAAATGTTCCCATGACCCTCCTATAGACCTCCAACTCTTTGGAAATCTCTGAACGGTCAGCTGCACTTGGCACCATCCTCTGGACACACTCCAAGAACCCATCCATTACCTCTGCATCAAAGTCGAAGCCACATGAGTAAGAGAATGTGGGGTTGAGGAATAGGCCTGCAGCATGAATGGGGCGATGAAGTGTTTTGTTCCATCGCTGATCAATCACCTCCCATATCAATTGTTGTTTCGCTTGCCCCTCTTCCCCCTTGTCCTCATAGTAGGCATTAATGGCCTCTTTGGCCCTATCCATGGCCTCATACAAGTAGCCCATTGTGGGCTTGTCTCCATCAACCAAGCGTAGAACCCTTACCAAAGGTTCACATACAGTACACACCTCCTTCACCCCATCCCAAAAGCTCTCCTGGTATGACACTAACCTGAATATGTCATGTCCCTCTAGTTTAGTGCTAATTGATAAAGCACGCCACTCAGCTGAAAGGAGCATAGTCTGCAAGTCCCACATAGAAGTAAGGAGAGACTGAAGAGAGATGAAACTGAGTGATGGCAAGACGAACCAACTCCCTATCATGAGTGAACTTCCTCATCAAGCTAAGCACAGAAGCATGATTGTATATAAATTTGGTGATGCTTCTTGCTGAATGAATGACATCCTTGATAAACTGGATCTTCCCCATATCCTCTAAGATCAAGTCAATACAATGTGCTGCACAAGGTGTCCAAAACAAAGTTGGATGCCTGTCCGTAAGCATCCTACCGGCTGCCACATAATTCGCAGCATTGTCCGTTACTACTTGGACAACATGCTGCGGACCTATCTCTTGGATGAACTCATCCAACAACTAACATAGTAATGCTGCATCTTTGACCTATGCAGATGCATCCACGGATTTTATAAACATTATGCCTCGAGGACAATGAACCAAGAAGTTGAGAAGGGTCCTACCCTTCTTATCACTCCAATCATCTAACATCACGGTGCATCCTGTGGCCTCCCATGAACGTCAAAGCTCCTCCAACCTAGCAGTGCAATCGACCTTTTCATCATCAAGGATGGGCCCTCTCAACTCCTCATAAGTGGGGGGCTTATACCCCGGCCGAACAACAACAACAGCTTCGAACATAGGCACATAGAATGGGTTCCTCGCAAAGTGGAATGGAATATCACTCCACAAAAGACATCGAACCACAAGTTTATCTGCTTCCTTTTTCTCTTTTATCTTGTACATTGACTTTATACTTGGTTGTGCACCAGGACCAGATCTCGACAAAAAGTGAGAAATAGAATGTGTCATTGAAGGCATGACAGAAGATGAGGATAAGGTCTCACTCCCCACTCCCTCTAAAGTGTGCCCGGCTGTCCCGGATCCTAATGCTGCTCTCATTTTAATTTCCTGCCTCAAAGCTTCCCTTTCATCTTTCCTCTTGCCAATACCTTCAATTGCAAGTTTGGCCCTATGGACTATTTCATGAGTGGAGTTTTTACAAATATCCACCTCTTGCCCTGCAAGTTGTGCGAGGTGGTATTTGAGCCTATTTATCCCCCCCGTCATCTCCTTCCCACACATATTGCATCTAAGCCTTTGCCGATTATTTGGATCAACCGGTTCTGCATACTCCCAGAATGGATCCAAACTCTTTGGCATGCTTGCAACTTTGTAATATGAATTTTGGAATTTAGTTTGAAACCTGCAACATAAAAAAAACGTTTTTAAGCATATTTTTATTGAAAAAAATTGCAAATCAGACAAATAAGGATTGCAAACTACAAACTCAAATTAATTACTAATCCTAGGGCTCTAAACTTTAAAGAAATCTTTAGTAATCTAGATTCTAAAGTTTTAATCTAATCTTATTATTTAGTAATTTTAAATTTTAAATTTAAACCATTTTAAAAATTTATACCATTTAAGACTCAAACAAGGATCTTCTAAGTTCTAATGCTGTGGCATATAGGTTCAAGTGATATCAAACAAGTTTATTATAATCCAGCTTCAAAGATAGGAATATCATGAATCCTGTAGTGTGCAAAGAAACACCTCTCTATTGATTTCTCTTGCCATTTTCACGGCCTCCCTAGAATACAAACTTTACAAGTATACTCTGCAATAACATAAAAGTTGGCAAAAATACCTTAATAGAAACAATCTAAGTTCAGGAATATACTAAGGAACTCACAAAATAGTGGTATCAAATTCAATAATGACTCAAATGGTTTAATAAGTTTGAAAAATTATCACAGCAAATGTGAGCAATTATGGTATCAAGTTTCAAGAAAAACTCAAATGGTTCCATAAATTTGAAAATTTATCATAGCAAATGTGAAAAATTGAAAGAACTTTTACTTGATTTTGGGTCATCGCATAGAGCCAAACCACTGCAATACTTTCAGTTCAGTTATGCATCACTGTAATTCTGCCCCTGTGCAAACTGAATTTCAAAATTATTCAAATGTTATTATGTTAGCATAAATTTAAATTTTGAAGTTTTAAACATTGTTATTAAGTTATTAACCTATTAATAATTAAAGCTTAATTTTTGAACTTCAAAAATTTAATTTTTAACTTATTAATAATTAAAATTTAAAACTTGATTTTTAAATTTTAAACTTCAAAGTTTAAAATTTTAATTTTTAAAGTTTAATTTTTTGAAGTTTAAAAAAAAAATTAAAAAATCTACATACTACTATGATCTATCATCTATCTATTAAAAATTTAAAAAATTAAAAATTCTACATAGTCATACTGCTGTCTACATAGTGCATACCTGTTGGCTATGGGCCGTGGCTGCCTCTGAAGTCTGAAATTCTCTGAATCAATGGAATCGAATAACTTATAAGTATAACCCTGCACACTGCACAGTGCACCTTGCTCTGAGCTCTCCCTCCACAGAATCTGGATTCTGGATAGTGGATAACCCTACACAGTGCACCCGTGGGCCGTGACCCTGTTGTTCAATGCTCACACCGTCGCTGTTTGGAGTCTGGAATCTGGACTCTGCAAGTGCAGACCCGTCACCCAACTCTCGCAGCCTCGCACACAGTCACCGCTCAATGGTGGAAGCTGGAACTTTGAAGTTTGAACACTGCCGACTATCAACACGGGACGGCGCAGCCCTTGCTCACATGACAAAAATTCACAATGCCCTCGCTCCTGTCGGGACTCAGCAACCACAAAAACAAATGAAATAACACACACAAAAAATACAATGTTAACTTTTATTCACCCGACCGCGAATAACAACATCGACTCACGATTTTTTCGAGCACATCGCGTTAAAATCGCTATTTTTTATCATTGACATCGCCCAAAATATCGCCCGATGTTTGGCGATATTATCGCCTGCGAGGACACATCGCGATATATCGCGATGTTGGTGAAATATCGCCAATATTTGTAACACTGCTCACAATAATATCATGTTGTGTGTTATTAATCTCTCATGTGTTCGGTAAGGTAACCCACTCTAGGGTTTCTCACTTCTTTGGTTTTCATAATCTGGTATCAGAGTAGGAAGTCTAATCATGTTTTCCTGAGGATTCGATTATTTGTTTGAAATCTGCATCGATTAGTGAAGGGATCAGCTACATACATTATGCAAAAGTCACTTGTTGCAATTATACCCATGTTATCAGCTAAAGTCGTCGCCACTATCTTAATCCACGAATTGTCCAATCTAAAGCCCTTGTTTTATTTATTAAACCACAAAAATTATTATGTTTCCGTCATCAAATGACCTTGCCACACATTGGAATCAAGCTTCCACTAGAATGAGTTAGCAACCATTTCAAAGTCGAGCCATCGTTACTGTATTGAGTCGTTAGAAGAGTCAAAGCTATCATTTTAGAATTTCAGTTCACTTTACACAACCACCAACCTGTGTCTAGAGAGAACCACCACAAAAGATGCGACACTATGATTGAAGATATTGATCAGAAGAATGTTGCCAAGGAAAGCCGCCATGTCATTACAATTGAAGCTGCCACCACCTATTTGTCGATTTTATCATAGATTCGACAAATTAAATTGAAGTTACCACTGCCTATTTGTCGATTTTATCCTAGAGTTGTCAAATTAAATTGAAGCTTTATCCTCTATTGTTCAGCCATCAAAAGAGTCGCTAGTAAATTCTTTTTAAAAGAAAGAGACCAATTTGTAGCCGTCGTTTCAAATGCACACTAGGGACTTTATTATTCAACCGCAATTTGGAGAGAAATATTGAGTCATCAAAGAAAGAGGCACTTTTGATCCATACAACAAAATCAAAATCCAATTTCCTGCAGCTCGTACACAAGTAGTGATAATTTTCAACAATTTTTTGGATTTTATTTCTAGGGGTGATTATTGTTTTCAAGAGTGGAGGTCAGATATGTTAAAGCCATAAAGATACTGTTGGAAATAACGGGTCCTTGTTCAAACCCTAAGTACAAATATGCGATTCCTGATGCGCTTGATTATCATCTTGGATATTTTAATGGCAAGTGAATTTTGAGACCTATGGTGATGGGTCAAGCAACCTGTTCTCTCGCGTTTATCAAAGTTATGTAGCTATTATTGAAGAATCACCTGATGCTAACTATTGTGAAGAAATTGTTGAAGAAAAGGGTTTTTATGCATTTTGAAGACAAGAAGGGAGCAATTAAAAGCTCTATATGGATTGTTTCCCAATTAGTTCAATAGTTTTGGATCTAGGGAATGATCCTTCATTGGTTGAGACATGCATGTGGATTACAGTCCACTAGTGAGGTTATGTGACATGCATTGTTGTCCAATAATTGAGTTCGGGAGATTCGTGATTCGGGAATTTGGGGAAGTGGAATTTGGGAAAATGGGATTCAACTCAAAAGCTACACCTTTACAAGGGCTACGAGGCAGCCTAACAGAGCCGAACCTGTTTCAGGAATTGTCTTCAGAGAAGAAGCTTCTAAAGAATGTCTACCTTT
>LPNX010820452.1:513763-552527 GCA_001517045.1 Pseudotsuga menziesii | reverse complement strand
TAAAAAAAAATTATAAAATACATTACAATATTTATAATGACATTGTCATTTATAAAATAAAATTTTATTTGTATAAAATACATTACAATATTTATAATGATATTTCCATTTAAAATTACTTATTAATAAAAATTATATAAATGCATATCACATTGTCAATTTAATATTTTTATCTTGACATCAATTTCTATAATCAAACCTTTATTTATGTAGCAAAACTTGTAATTTTTCAAGTATTTTGTACTAAAATTATTTGATGTAGTTTAGTGGTGAAAGGTTTGCAGGGCACATCACTTTTCCAAGGGAAAACAATATTAGATGAGTAAAGTTTTTCTTGACTTTTATAAATAACATAGAATCAACAAGTAAAACATTTTTCCTTGGACTCCTCAACAAAATGGTGTGGTTAAACAATTTGAAATGTATCAATATATATCATTTCATCTTTCAAACCATTTTAATTTTTAATTCAAATACCTATTAAATAAAAGAGTGAAACCTATAAATAAGAATTAAATTTTAATATGTATATAACATGGAATTCTAAAATTTTAATTTTCAATTCAAATACTTATTAAATAAACGAGTGAAACATATAAGTAAGAACTAAGTTTTTTTTAATAAATTATACAAACATCCATCCACATGTAACCCACTTAGAACCAAAAACATTTTATTTTATGAAAAGACATTACTTTAAAAGTTATTGTAAAGTTTTATGCTGTTGACCAAGGATGGTCAAATATGACTGTAATTGAAATATTTTATTATTTAATAATTAAAAGAAGAGACACCTATCCAAAGAGGACTATTGAAGAGTGTTCACTGACCCACTAGAAGGAATGATCTGTTGTAGAAGGAAAATATGACAAATGACAACAACAACATTCACTTTCTAGCTGTTGCAGGAGGCAACTTCCCTATAATTGTGGTCATGTTATCAAGAAAGGAGGAACTGAGCAAATGGCTCATTTAATTACAAAACTGACCCAAATACCTAGGAAAGCATATATATACCCATCGAATGAGAAGGAGGCTCACTACATTCTAGATATTAGAACCTTGTGGATTGTTGGAAACTGAAAAGTTAGGCACACAAGAGGAATTCAATGAGGGGAAAGCTAAAGTGAATTGCTAGAGTTTTGACTGCAAGTGTGACTGCTAAGTTACAGAGAGGATAGAACAAGTTTCTACACAGTATATTCATCCTAGTGGTTCAGTGAACATGATCGGGGGCCCTAAAGCAAGTAATCTTGGATGCTTTCAGGAGAGGGTTGGGAGGAACGGTATTCTTTGGGTGTTTGTCCACTTTGAAAGTTAGCAGGTTCTATATTGCTATTGGTTTATTATCTTAAATTCATTATTTGTTTATTTTTTAAGGATATATGTATGATAAAAGTTTCCAGTTTTATTGACAGATTTTGAAATAAATAGGAAAGTTGATTTCCTGTAAATTTCTAGTTAAAGTACAAAAGAAATGAATTTTACTACATAAATAGTTTTCTTAGTAGAACTTATAGATTATCCTTTCTTTCTTTTTAAACATGGTATCATATATATTTTATCTAGTATTATTTATTATACATATATAAATAAAAACTAGTGTTTTCCTTA
Source organism: Pseudotsuga menziesii (assembly GCA_001517045.1). Classification (NCBI taxonomy): domain Eukaryota; kingdom Viridiplantae; phylum Streptophyta; class Pinopsida; order Pinales; family Pinaceae; genus Pseudotsuga; species Pseudotsuga menziesii. The sequence continues at coordinate 550,913 of LPNX010820452.1, read as the reverse complement.
GATTTCTTTTTTTCCTTTCTAGCTGTTGCGAGAGGCAACTTCCCTATAATTGCGGTCATGTTCCTAAAAAAGGATGAGCATGTGGCTCATTTAATTACAAAACTAACCCAAATAACTAGGAAAGCATATATATATATATATATATATATATATATCCCATCAAATGAGAAGGAAGGAGGCTCACTACATTCTAGAGATTAGAACCTTGTGGATTGTTGGAAACTGAAAAGTTAGGCACACAAGAGGAATTCAATGAGGGGAAAGCTAAAGTGAATTGCTAGAGTGTTGACTGCAAGTGTGATTGCTAAGTTACAAATAGAATAGAATAGGGTTCTACATAGTATCTGTGTCCTAGTGGTTCAGTGAACAGGCTCGGGGGTCCTAAATCAAGTAATCTTGGTTGCTTTCAGGAGACAATTGGGAGGAATGCTATTTTTTGGGTGTTTGTCCACTTTGAAAGTTAACAGGTTCTATATTTCTACCGGTTTATTATCTTAAATTCATTATCTGTTAATTTTTGAAGGATATATGTATGATAAAAGTTTCTAGTTTTATTAATGGATTTCGAAATAAATAGGAAAGTTTATTTCCTGTAATTTTTTAGTTAAAGTACAGAAGAAATGAATTTTACTGCATAAATAGTCTTCTTAGTAGAACTTATAGATTATCCTTTATTTCTTTTTAAACATAGTATCATATATATTTTATCTAGTATTATGTATTATACATAAATAAATAACAATTAATATTTTCCTTTTAAAATCCTTGTAGATTTAACTAAAAGGCTAAAAACAAAGTTATCATCGTTTTAACGAAACAATGAACCTCTTTTATAGTTAGGGTTTGCTCTTTTTCTTTTGAATATAGTAAATCCCTTAAACAAACAAACTCTATGCCAATAACAATATATCTAATCTAGAAACACAATGGATTCTAGCCGAGTTCGAGACCGTAAAAGTAAATTACATATTAATATTCACAGCCGAAAGGATTTTTGTTTTAGAAATAAAATATATATGTATATATGAATATTACTGTTACCCAGTATCATTCCTCACACCGTCGAAAGGATTAATGTTTTAATAAACATTCAATATCCTTTTAATCAACCGAGAGGCTTAGTTTTCTTTCAAAAATGAACTTAGGTTTAACTTTTTACAAAAATGATTTAGGTTTTTTTTTTGTAAATAAAAGCATTGTATTACTGCAGAAAACCCGCTTTATATGGAGAAACACAAAACTAGGCCACTACGGCCCAAGCCTTCCCTGACCTTGCCGTTACAACACCAATTCAGACCATCAACCTTCCCAACCCAAAAGAGGGAGATCCCCGACTGTGCAGGGTTCAATCCTGAAGTTACATACATTGCCACAGAAGTCCAACATAACTAAATCTATATGAAACTAACAACCAAACATATAAACAGATGAGAAAAATCCTGAACACAAACACCCATAGAAAAACTAAGGCATGACCTACCTCCCGAGGCCAAAGAAGAGGTCGTGCCGCGGGCATCCCGAATGCTGCGCCGAAGGGCTTCCCCTCTATGGGGGAAAAATGCTAACACCATCCTGGAGACGAGAATCCATCCGATGGTTGAGGCCACCATCTGTGCACTGCTCCAAATCAGGGCTAAAGAGAGAAATACCTACACATGTAGCAATCTGGTCCACTTTGAGATGCAAAAGCTTGTAATCTGGACTGAGGGCTTCAATATTTTTACTCATGGACCAGCATTCTTCATTGTGCTCTTTCCATGCGCTAGATGGCTCCAAGTCTCCTTCCTTTTTCGCCAACGCCTCTTCCACTTTCGCTTCCAAATTCATGGTTGCATGAGTTACCAGGTTCATTAAAACCCAATATAGCATGATAAGGCAGTCATGGGTCGAGGCCCTCCCCGCCATTGAGCCCAGATCAATGATCCACCCTTCGACCTCCTCCCGCACCATCTCAATGGGTATCAAAGAAACTTGCTCCCACAAGGCCTTCTCAATCCCCTCCGTGGCTTGGCGCGCCATTAACGAGATTTGATCCTTAAAAAATTCTGCCGCTGCCTGAGCATGCAGCTGACCCCTGGTGGTCGCTCCCTTGCCACCCCGGGTCTTAAGCTTCCCCTTGTCCCAAAGCTTAGTTTCCATGCTACACGCACTCGCCTTCCCAAGACTAGTCCTTGGCAGATCCATTTTTTGCCTCCCTCTTCCCCTCCTTGCACAGTTACTATTTAAGTTTCTCAGACTGCCCACCTTTCGATAGTTACTCAGCTTGATGCTCTCGGTCCTAAGTGCGTAGATGAGGAGCCCAAAAATCACCCAAAGATTAAAAAGCTAGAGGATAATGGCCATGATAATGGTTCTGTATGGGTTTTCGATCTCCCATATCCTGCAATAACGTTTTTCTATACTTGGCACGATGTGCATCATCATTCCCATCGTCACTTCTGGATCACTATCCTATGAAAAACCTATCCCGTCACTCATATCAAGCCTACCAATGTACTCCAGGTTAATGTTTGAAGGGCCATCCTGGATTACAATAATCTTGAGCTGCATGCCTACGCATGTTGCTCGGGCGGATCCCTGGTCGACTCATTATGCCTCTTGTCCCTGTCTCGATCCTTCGTCAAGGCTTCTGTCACCTGTCCTCTCCTACTTACATCCAAAGTTGCGAGCTGTCGACATTTGGGCATCCACTAATCTGCCTCGAAGTCCTCCAGCCTACTCGGCCTGCGGACCCCATTTTCCTCAGCTCCAACGTTTTCCAGCAAATCAGCAATATTGTTTGCCTCCTATCCCACATGATGAAAGGACAATTCCAGGTGGGATAGAATAAGACCACGAAGAACCTCTAGTCTGCTAGCAAGGCACCAAATTGACGACACCTTTTCTATTGATCACACGTGGCTTAGTTGCTTGGCCATCTACACTAATATGAGAGAGTCGCCTTCCACCATTGCAGGCATCCAACCGTTCCTAATGACAACCTTAACCCCCTAGAGCATGCCTTCCAATTCTGCTAAATTGTTAGTGTCTTCCCCAATCGACCCAAAGACGATATGCAATATTTCTCCCTCTGAGTTTCTGAAAGCTCCCCCAAATCCTGCCGCTCTTAGGTTTCCCCTAGCCGCACCATAAAAATTTATCTTGAATACCAGCCGAGGGGGGGGGGGACCACGCGTTGGGGCTTGAGATTCCACGGGTCTTGATCCTCTCACGAAGACCATCCAGAGTTTCCTTATTCAATCCCCACTCCTCCTCTATTCTCTTTCAAGACCTAAAAATACTTTGTCGTCCTCACTCCACTGCATGTTGCGTATGGTCTCCAGAAGGTTCGAAGTCAGGTTTTTCCAGACAACTTCTAAGGAATGGAGCTTGTCGCAGAAGATCCTTCCATTGTGCTCCTTCCAAACTACCCACATGATGCTACCTGGAAAATCTTGCCATAAGGTGTGAAGAATATTATTTTTGAAAGTCTTTGGGTGCCATTATTTTGGGGTTCTGCCCAGATCCCCTCTACTTCTATTACTTTTTCAGAATAATTGAGCTCCTCTATCCCAAAGGTCTAAGGTGAATGGACAAGAGTCAAGCATATGATTCATGCTCTCCTCCTAGCATGAGCATAGGATACACCGAGACAGGCCTTGAATTCCCCTCCGTCACAAATTCTCCCCCGTTAGAATTCTATGCCTAACCACTAACCAACAGAAGGTGGCCACTTTTGGCCAAGGGTTGGTTTGCCAAATTTTCCCCCAGATCTCCTCTTCCTCCTCTTGGATTCTAATTCTGATATTGTAGGCTTCCTTAATGCTAAAAGTTCCTCTTTGGGAGTAGCCCCAGTGAAGGACATCATCCCCTTATTTAAACAGGATACAATGCTCCTGAAGCACACCCATAAAGGCTCTAACATCTTCCTCTAGGACATTGGCAACTCCTCTAACTAGGGTTTCCCATTGGCATTAGTCATCCTGGGCTGCCATCTCCCAGTATTGATTGATTTCTATTATGCCTTCCTCCAGGCCTTTGGCTCTAATGTGCCACCATCGAGGATCATTCCCTAGCTTCGGAAGCTGGTTCCATGAATCGTCCCAAAAGTGGGCTAAGTTCATTGCTTTAATCTCTCAGAAGCTATGCTCTTGAATTATTTGTCACCCNATCATTCCCTAGCTTCGGAAGCTGGTTCCATGAATCGTCCCAAAAGTGGGCTAAGTTCATTGCTTTAATCTCTCAGAAGCTATGCTCTTGAATTATTTGTCCCCCCGCCAGCAATTTTTTCAAAATAGGAGAACCCTGTGGGGTCGCATTATATCTTATCAACTGGGACTTAGGTCTATCTCTTGCATATTTTCTATGCCAGATTTTTTCCCATGGTTCTTACAAATATTTGCACCACCGCCACCATATCTTAGCTCCCTGAATTTTTCCCATGATTTCAAGGTCTCAAAGGCCGATACCTCCTCTCTCCTTGGGTCTGCACACTTGCTCCCAGCTAACCAGCGAGAATTTGGCTTTGGATTCCCTCCCTGCCCACAAGAAATTCCTCCAAATGCTCCAAATATTCCAGAGGATAGACTTAGGAGCCGAGAGGACAGAAAAAAGATACACAGGCATGGCCTAGAGGACCGACTTAAAAAGGACCAATCTACTTGGAAAATTCAAGGGTTTAAGAGTCCAACTTGCCAATCTAGCTTTAATCCTATCTAGAAGATATTTCTAGGACACCTTTCGAATGGTTCCATGTCCTAGTGGAACCCCCAAGTATTTAGAAGGCATGGTCCCCTTGGAGAAACCCAGAATCCTAGCAATATTTCTATGTGTGACAGAGGGAGTGTTAAAGAAAAATACCTAAGACTTGTCTGCATTGATAGCCAGACCCGACGCCCTAGCGAAGAGCGTCGGACTCTATTTGAAGGTGTGAGCCTCTTGGACTGAAGGGTGCCCCATTAGCATCATATCATCCATGAACTACTGGTGAGTCTATTTTTCCATATCTTCATGAAGCACTAGACCCTTGATCCTACCAACTTCTGCCTATGCTTAGATAAGCTTGCTTAACCCTTCAGTAGCTAGAACGAAGAGGAACAAGGAAAGAGGATCCCCCTACCTAATGCCCCTTGAGGGGGAAAATAATCTTGTCGGAGATCCATTCAAAAGAATGGAATAAAATGGAGAGGAGACCAAGGCCATCACCCATTCTACCCATTCTGGGATGAAGCCGTGAGCCTTCAAAATTTCCTCTAGATAATTCCATCTAAGCTTGTCGTAGGCCTTGGCTATGTCCAGTTTGATGAGTATTCCAGGGCTATTAGTGCATTTCAAAGAGTGGGTGAACTCGTGGACTGTAATGATGTCATCTAGGATCTGTCTACCTTCCACAAAACTTGACTGCTCTGGACTTATCAACCCTAGGAGGAGTGGCTTTAGACGATTTGTGATCTCTTTTGTTATTATCTTGTAGTTCAAATTGCAGAGAGGTATCAGCCTAAATTTATCTGGCGAATCTATCGCTTCTCCTTTGGGGATTAAATCAAGGAAGGTCACATTGAAGGCCTTGAGCACCCTTCGCTTTCTCCTATATTCATCCACGATGGCCCAGACTTCCTCTTTAATCATATCCCAGAAAAAGTGAAAGAAGTTAGTGGTGAATCCATCTGGGCCTGGGGCCTTCCCCTGGGCCATCTAGCTTAAATATTCCTCCACCTCCTGCAAGGAAATGGGTTTGTTCAAATTCTCATTATCCTCCCTAGAAACAACCCTGGGAATCTATTGTAATCTCATGGATCACAGAGGGTTACCAATAATACACATTGAAGCATACAGACATAACAAATACAAGAAACAATAACATAGATGTAGAATAATAGATTATATTATATTATAAGGGTCCATACAAACACAGAACTGAACCAAGTTCTCATCTGGATCAACATCCTAATATATATGATTTACAAATAGTTACATATAACTACATGTTGGTTTGGTCAACCGACACAACCTTATGAGGCTGACCTAATCTCTTATTAGTCGGCTTACCGACTAGCTCCTCCAACATCTCCCCCAGGAACAAAATCTTTCTTTGTCCCGAAGAAAAAGATGAGGTAGTCAAAACTCTTTTACTGTCTAATGTAGTTATTTTCTTGTTTTTATTTTATGGGCTATGAAGTCAGATGGTTGGTCATTTCTGTATACATACTTCAACAATTGCTTCTGCTATAACGGCCAGTTGATGTCGGAATTCTGTCCAACTTTGAAGTACTTTATGGATGTCGATGGTCAGTGTTGTAATGCTTGATAATGTCAACATATTCTCATGAATGGAAAGGTTTGTTATTATTTCCATGTTGGGTCCCATGAACTGGTCTTTTTCTTCTACTGTCTCCAGAAGTATTTTCCTCTGCGGGAAAATGGTGTATAATTTCTCCAAGCTCGGGAGTGCCTGCTGCACCCACTGGTGTGCTTGTCTCTTGAGTCTCTGTAGTTTGGCTGTCTCCAGCACTATTTGATCTTGTATTGTGCTTCTCAATGCTTCCTTAGTGCTCTTTCTCTTTTCTAATGCTTGAATTTGTTGTCAAGTCTATCGAGTCTACTGAAAGACTTGCCCATAATAAGTAGGCCAGTCCCATAGTACCCCTTCTGTTATGACAGACTCTTCCATGTGGTCTTGTAGCACTTTGTATGCTTCTGAGAAATCTATGTACTACTACATCAGTAATCTAGATGTTTCTTCTTTTTGTTCTTCTTTTGTATTTTTCATTTGTGCTTGTAGGGTCAACACCACGTTCTCAAACAATTAATATGCCTTTTCAAGCAGTTTGTCGGTGTCAACTTCCATCAATCCTGGTAATACAGATTATGCTAGGTTTCTGCATTTTAACAGGAATTCGACTTGTTCCTTCTCAGTGTCGTCGAGCTCCTTGTGTTTGGTCTGGCTTTTTGTTTTTGCTTCGATGGCTAGAGTTTCTAAGAATTGTCCCAACTCTCCGTCCTTCATCTTTGTTGGGTCGACTGTAGTGGTCGACCCAAGTTGGCTAATGTCAACCATTGCCGATTGTGATTCTTTTTGGTGGTCCTTCTTCTTTCTGTCTCTCTTCCTCTTATGTTTATGTTGTTTTTCTTGTTGTTGTGCTTATGCATCTGCAAGGGTTAGACCTTCCTGTGGTTGATTTTCTGGTAGTGGATTGTCTTGTTGCTGGTCTATGACAGTCAATGGAACTTTTGGTTGGGTCTCTTGGATGAGCTCTACAGCTGGGTGTGTATCTAGGGGATTTTGTGCAGAGGGTTTAGATATAGACATTTCAGGTGCAGATTCTGGATTGGGAAGTGGTGGTGGTGATGGTGACTGGTTGGGCGTAATTGGTGTGGTAGGGATGTGGTCAGGTGTCGGGTCCTTGACTTATGGTGGTGAATCCTCTGGGATGTCAAAGAATAGGTTGTCGATTACCCAGTTGATTTCTTCTAGGTTCTCTTCTTCCACATCTCTTGCTGGTTCATTGGCTAATGGAGGGTGTAGGATGTCGGCTGGGATAAAGGATGAGGTTTGACTTGCGACAACTTGAGCTGTCTTGTCAGGGTTCCTCACAAATATTTATTTTATAATTCCCATAGACCTCGGCTTCTGGGGTATTTGTCGAGGATGTGGGGGAATGAACTGTCTTGATCCACTAGCTTCAATCAGAGGACACTTGGTGGTGATATTCAGGACAGAGGTGAGTAGTTCAGGCAATTTTTCAATGTATGCCTAGAAATATCTGTCTTGGTCAAACCTCTCCTTTAGGGTTTTCGGCATATCATTTTTGCATATGTCAATTGGTCTTATGTAGGGGAGTTGTGGAATTTATTCCTATGTGATATGGGTTGAAGATGGGGGTGGAGGTGTAGACACTAAATCAACAATATTTTCAATCATTGAGGTGTTTGTACTTTTTACCTTTTTCGGTCGACCCTGCTGTGCTCCTGACACGACAAAGCATTTGAACTGTGTCTTGACCGAAACTTTGTTTGCTACAACGTCTTCTATGATTTCGATGGTGGTATCTACTAGTGCTTCTTCATCTTCTGATTCTGAAAGGATCATCTTGCACTTCCCCTTCCCTTTTTTTTTGTTTCTTTTTGTCTTATGGATGCTATTTCTCTTGCTAGTTTATTAATTGTATCTTTGGTTATGGCATACTCAGGATTGTCATGCTTAATGTCTTCCTCTAGTTCTTCATGTCCCTCCTGCTGTTGAACTGAGTTGATAGTTTCTTCAGCTGGTTTGGTTACCTACTGCTCTGTCGGTACACTTCCCCTTTGGGCTGTTGGTGGTATGATTGTTATTTGCAATCTATTGGTGTCTTCTCCTGGTGTTTCTTCCGACACAAAAGTGTTGATGTGTAGTCGGAGTTCATAGTCTTCTTCTTTCTCCTGGTTTGTTAGTGGTTCTTCAATTTCCATGTTGCCTTCCTTGGCTTTTGCTGGTATTGACAGCTTTGTGCCAAATTGTCAAGCTAGTTCATGGAAAATCTCTTCGACTATTGGGTAATAGTCGAGAGGTTTTGCTTTTGCTTTTGCACCATGCATATACCAAACCACAGTGTAGTCGAGCTCCAATTGGATGTGTGCAGTTTTTATCAAAATTCGTCAGATGTTATGAGCCACCCTCCATCTGGTCATCTGAACTTTCAGCTGTTGGAGCCAATTTTCCAACGGTACTTTTCCATTTGGTAGTTCTTTCAATGTTCCAGTCTGCACAAATGGCTTGAACCTCCACATATGGAATTTTTTTGGTTCTTGGAACTGCTTGTCCCCGACTAGGCACAAGTGATACATCACTATCCATATTATTAGAGACGGGAACCTTATAATCCCGTCCAACTCTTGGAATTTCTCACATATGGTTTTGAGCATGTCGAAGACATACTGAGCCCATCTATATACTTTTCCTATTTTGGCTATCGTGTCTACTGCCTCTAGCATATCCAGTTTCAGGTCGCTCCCTCGACCTGTAGGTGTGAGCCGTGTTGCTATGATTTTGGCCACGATTTGTGGCATCCGGGCTTGTATCTGGATAATCATTAGCTTTTTTGAATTCTTCTTGGAGGGTGTTCCAGATAACCGTTCTACTAGTCCTTTTTTTATTCTGACAGAGACTGGGTCTCCTTGGTTGGAGAGACCAGTCAGTTTGTATATGACTTCTCCAGATATTTCGACTGGTCTGCCGAAGTAAAATTTCCCGTCGTGGTACTAGCTGATAATAAATTTTATTGTTGTTTTCTTTGTTCCTCCAAAACTCGCCATGAACGGTGTGTTCATGTAGTTCATAATGGACCTGTGATTTATCTTCTCTACTACTTGTGTCAGTTTCTTATCGACATAATCCCATTCCTTGATTTTCACCCACATTTTTTCCCATGAGGTTTCTTGTACTTTGGCGTTTTTTATGTTTCTTAATATTCTCGTCAATGGCATTTCAGCAAATTGCATTTCTTTTGTCTTTGCAGCTATGGCTCTGGTTTGTTTTGGTGCCATCTTGTCGATTTCTTGGTCTAATTTTCTTATAGGTTCTCGGTTCTCAACTTTCTATTTGCTGAATTACTCTATCTCTTCGAAATACTGTAAATGATCCTTTTCTGGTCCGGTATTTATAGGTGGTGTGTTTGACATTTCTGTCGATGGGTGTATTAATGGTGGAAGTGATGTTCCAGCAAATTGTCTAGGTTTTGCATTAATGGTGATTTTCTTTTGGCGCTTCTTCTGACCGTAGTCATGAAGGTGTGATTTGACCTTCGAGGTCGTTCGTAGATGTCGATCATGTGAGTGGTTGATGGTGGTATGTCGATGGGTTTGATGTTGGCTGTCGAAGAATTGGTTACCTGTCATCCTGGGTTATGGGTGTTGGTCCTGTTTTGTTATTTTTAATCTTTTTATATTTTTATAGTTTTTTCTCTGAAAGTTATGGTCGTTATATTTATGTTTTTTTTTCCTTTTTTTTGGACTTGTTTTAATTTTTGTACCATTTTATTTGGGTTCCATTAACAAGTTTTTGAAATACTATACCTTGTAACATCCTTAGTCGGATTGATCCGTTGGCATGAATGTCTTCGACAACGTAGGGTCCCATCCATTCTGTATGTAACTTTTTGGGTTTTCCTTTTATTCAACTGTTGTATAGTAAGGCGAGATCCCCTACCAACAGATTCTTGTTTTTGATATTGCGATCGTGCCGAGCCTTCTGCTGTTGTTTTTGGATTTCTTGGTGTTATAGAGCAATCAGTCAGTGTTATTCTAGCTTGCTTAATTGCATCAGTCGGTCCTTCCTGGCTTGTTCAACATCGACATGTAAAATATCTGTTATGATAGTTGTTTGTTGTCGAAAATGTAGTAGAACAACTGCTTCTTGTCCATAGACTAGTCGAAACAGTGTTTGGTCGGTCGAGCGCTTGTATGATGTTCTGTAAGCCTATAATACTATAGGTATCTTTTCGTCCCAATCATCCTTGTCAGTGTTATAGATTTTAGTTAGGCCCTTTGCTAATGTTTTGTTAAATGCCTCGATTGCTCCATTCGATTGGGGGTGATAAGTTGTACTACGTCGGTGGTCAATTTTGAACTGGTCTGTTAGTGCTTTGATGGTTTTGTTAATAAAGTGTGAACCTTGGTCACCGATTAGGGTTACTGGGCATCCAAATCTGGTAATTATATTTTCATAGATAAATTTAGCAGCTATCTAACTGAAACATGTGTCGACTGGTTCTGCTTCTACCCACTTGGTTACATATTCTACTGCAGTTATTATGTACCTTGCACCTGTTCTTTTTGTTGGTATGGGGAATGGCCCTATGAAATCGATGGCCCAAATTTCAAATGTCAAACTTGGGTTTACTGATATCAAGGTCATTTATGTACTAGGTAGAGGTCAACCCAGTCGTTTACAGCTATTGCATTGGCTTACAAAAATTTTACAGTCTTTGTATAGTATCAGCCACCATAACCCTAACTATTGGATTTTCTTAGCAGTTGTGTCTGCTTGAAAATGTCCTTCCACCAGTCCATAGTGTGCTTCATACATGATATTATTTCTTTCATGTTCTAATACGCATCTTCTGAGGATGTCGTCCAGGCCCATTTTATATAAAAATCCATTTATGAGACTATACGGTGCAGCTTTCATGGCTAAGATTTGTTTCTTTTTCATGCTCATGCCCTCTGGTGCTTGTCCATTTTCTAAGAATTGAGTTATTTTCTCTAATTCTACTGGGACTGCTTCTATTCGAAATAAATGTGCGTCCGGCAGGTTGTCTTCGACTCCTGTCGGTTCCTCTCCTGTGTCGATTCGTGATAAGTGGTCAAGTCCGACATTTAATTTTCCTGGTCTCACAATGACTTCAAATTCAAATTCTTGGAATAGAAGTAGCCATCGACAAATTCGTCCATGGTGTAAGGGTTTATTTACAAGATATTTAAATGCTTGATGGTCGGTATAAAAAATGAAAGGGTTGGCTAGTAGGTAATGTCGATACTTCTGTAGTACAAAAACCATTCCTACGGCTTCTCTCTCTATTGCCGAATAGTTTCTTTCTGCTTTATTTAGTTTTCTGTTGCTGTAAACTATGGGTTAGTCCATTCCTTCATTCCCTGGTTAATTTAAGATTGCTCCTATTGCTAGGCCTGATGCATCGATGTGTATATGGAATTTGGTCGACCAATTCGGGAACCATAGAATGGGTGCTTTGACTAGCTTCCTTTTTAGTGTTTAAAATGATATGTTGCATTCCTCTATCTAGTCGAACTCCTGATCTTCTCTTAATAGTTCTTCCAATGGACAGGTCATATCTGAATAGTACCTTATCAATTTCTTGTAGTATCTTGTATGACCAAGTAGTACCCTGACTTGTTCTAGGTTCAACGGTGGCTTTAAGTCGAGGATAATTTTTATTTTTGCAAATTCGACCTTGATGCCTTCTTTGCAGACAATATGTCCTAATAGTATTCCTATAAGGGTTAGAAATATGCATTTCCTTATGTTCAGAGATAACTGGATTTTTTGGCATCTTTCCAACATGAGCCTTAGTCATTTGCAGTGATCTTTCAGCATAGAGTATATTGTCCAATCATCAAAATATACTGCCATTTTTTTGTAAATATATTCTTGAAATGTTTTGACCATAATTCTCGAAAATACTACAGGTGCATTTTTTAGTCCAAAAGGCATAACTCTGTAAGAAAATGAGCCAAATTCACATATGAATGTTGTCTTTTTCTGGTCTTCTTTAGCTATTAGTACTTGGTTATAACCTGAGAATCCGTCTGTAAACGAGTAGCATTCATGTCTTGCGACCTCATTTAAGATTTCATCTACATAAGGTGTTGGAAATGGGTCTATTAATGTAACTTTATTTAAGTCTCTGAAGTCGACACAAATCCTTATCTTGGTTGGATCATGTTTCTTTGGTTGAACAACCATTGGACTTGCCCATTTCGATTGGTCAATAGGGTAGATAATTCATGCCGCAAGCATATTATAAATCTCTTTCTTGACTATCTCTTTGTATTTATGAGCTAATTTATATGGTCTTTTATTTACAGGTCAAACATCCAGTTTAATGTCGATCTTCATTTCACCCATTTCATGGACTAGACCTTTGAGATCTTTGTAGTCTCTAGCAAATACATCCTGGAATTCTTTTAGTAAGTTTACTATTTATGTTGTTTGTTCTTCACTCCAGTAGTATCCAATTTTTTCCATTTTTGGTCGACCATCATTTGAGATGTCGAATTCTCTAGTTTTCACTTTAGCATCTAACCATTTCGGTGCTTTTGCTTCATTGATTGGTTGGCTCCCTTCTTTAAACTATGAAAATGTAGCAGAAAAGTCTGCTGCAGTCATTTAGTTGGTGTCTTATTTGTCAGTTGTCTTGACTTTGAGTACTGTGCAAATTGGTTTTATTGTTTCTGAATGGTATGATTTCCATCGAAAGCTTTTCCCTTTCAGATTATCATTTTCTATTTGTAGTCTTATTGACTATGGTGTTGTCTTGGTTTGCATGTTATTATAGTTTATTTTCGGTCGGTCATGATTTTGTGTTAGGGTTTTGTTCCTAGTCGGTTCTATAAATGTCTTAATTTTTTTTGCAGTTTCGACAGTTTCGACTGACTTTCCATCTTGTGGTATAAAGCTAAAGTCTTTGATAAAATTCTCTCTAAGTTCATGCCATAGGAATGTTTCACCCCGAGCTTCTTCCATTTTGTACCATTTGTTTGGTAAGTCGGATAGCATCGATGGAAATAGGTGTGGCCATGTAGGCTCATCCTTATACCCAAGTCTTTTCCATTCTTTTTCACATGTCCTTATGTGGTCTTCCAAATCCTGCCCTTGGATGAACATAGGTATTTGGACTTGATTGGATAACCTTTTTCCTCCGAATCTTTCTATAAAGTAAGTCAAAGCTGTTGTCCATGTTTGCAATCTTGATTGATGGGTATCCTAACATCTAGCAGCTTGTCCTGTGAAGGTTTCCACTAAGCTTTGTAGTCGGCCATGTTCACCAATGTTTTTGGATACTTGTTCTATATGCATAACTGGTGATTCTCTTTCTTTGTATCTTGGGATTTGTTTGATGCTTACATTTGCTGGTTTTAGGGTAGGATATTCCTTGGTTTTCTGTTCAAATATTTTTGGGATGATGGACACCAAGAAGCATTGTTGGACTAGTTTCTTCTGCACTATTTGAATGGTCCAACAACCTCTTTCTTGTGTTTCATAGTTTTTGACTTCCCAATCATATAATTATGCATCTGAGTTGTATCCTACTAAATCTTGATTTCCTAAGTGAAGTTCACCATAGACATTAGGTTATGTGTGGTCTTCATTGTTTTTTATTTGATTTAATTGTCAGATGTCAACTTCTTCATCAATAGGTTCTATCCAAGGTTCTCCTTGGGATGGATGGATAGGTACTATGACTTTTTGTCCATTCCCTTTTAGTTTTATCCTTTCCTTGTCTAAGGATATCGATGCTTTCATTTTTATTCCCCAAGGTTGACCTACTAACGCTGGGAAGGAACTGGATCCTTTCTTAGGGTCAATAATTTCAAAGTCGACTTTGGTCGATATTCCTTTTATTGTTGTGTCAACATTTCTCCAAAATCTAGTAGGTTCTATCAGACCTTGGTCGGCTAATTTCAAGTATATTCCTGACTCTTATAGTCGAGGTCTACCCAATTGTTCCCAAGTGTCACGAGTCATAATGTTTACTTGTGAGCCGAAGTCAAGTACAACTTGTTGAACATGGTATCCTTCAATTTCTAGGTCGACAAGTGGGTCGACATCACTTTTGTCCTTCTGGTTTAAAATGCATATGTTTTTTGTTTGCTTTTCTGTATTATTTTTGTGTTTCATATTATACAATAAGTCAATGAAATGAGATATCGCTTTATCATCTTGTACTAAATGTATTAATTCGTTAACTGTGCTTTGTCGACTATCATCAGCTTCTTCTTGTCGAGCAAATTCTTTAAATACATTCGTTGCGTCTTTATACAGTTATTTTTGTTTAGCTGGGTTAGGATAATCATTCTTTTATTTTATTTTGCTTATGCATGAATTATCACTCCCAATTTTTGTCCCTTGTCGGGTTACTATATGCAAATTCTTTCTATTGATTACATCATGTTTTTGAACACATGATAAGACATTAACATTTTTCTTTTTATTGATTTTATCAAGCATAGTAGGGAAATCCTTTAATGAGTGATCCCCGACTCCACAGCTAGTACAAAATTTTAAATTTGTTATGCCCTTGTATGGGTAGTCTGCATATCGATGACCTTCTTTGTAGCATGTGAAACATTAGATGGGCTGATGTGGTCAGTTGTCACGATTCCCAGATAATCGACCTCAACCTCCATATCCTCCACGATGGTTGTCAAACCGATGCTCATATCTATGGCCTTCATATCTTTGATTATTCTGTTCGTTCTGAGCATTGCTTCGGTGATTATTATCATTGTTCTGTGAAAATTTGTTTGTCTGGTAGACTTCTTGGTAGTTTTGTTGATTTTTTAAATTTAGGTGACAGTCAACCGTGGCATGACTTTTAACTTCACAGATTGCACACCAATATTCTTTACCATTCTTCATGTTATATAGGCAATCTTTTGTTGTGTGTTCTCCATGTTCTTGGGAGATGTCGCAGAAGCACTTTGTCTGAAAAAATTGAACGTCTTGTTAGATGATGTCTTGTTGATAGTTATATTTTGTGTGTCTGGCCATTGAGCATTTTGTGCACTAGACATCCTGATTCTTAAGGTTCAACTCTTTCAATGATTTCTGCATGATTTCGAGTTGTTCTTCCAGTCTAGTATCTGTGGGATATGTTGGGAAATCTTCGTCCATATCCACTTGTATAGCTTTAGTAAGCACATCTTTGTATGTTTTAAACGTCTCCAAGATTATGTGCCGCTGATTTTTTGTGATAGACCTGCAAGGAACCACTGAATTAATAGTTGTTCATCAATTACATAATCCAATTGGCTAAGGAGGTCTTTCCAACGTTTGTCGTAATCTCAGATAGATTCTGCTGGCTTTTGCGATGTTGTTTTCAACTTTTTAGCTGCCAGATGTTTTTCATCTAGGGTTTTAAAGAGTGACAAAACTTGTGCTTTAATTTATACTTTGGATGCTTGAGGGGTTCTCTCAGTAAAGGTCATGTACCACGTTAGTGCTCTTTTCCTCAAGGCACCAGCGAACTATGCCATCTGTCAATGTTCAGCTGTGACCTGATTTTCCTCCCATGTCGACTCATAGATGAACCAATGTCATCTAGGATCTTTGTCTCCCTCGTATAGAGGGATATGCGTTGATCCGTGACCCATGTCGGATTCACTGTTGCTATCTTCTCCAAGAGGTGGTAGTGGTGGGGGTGGTGGTGGGGGGGCTAGTGGGATGTTTTTCTTGTCTCTTTGTGAAGAGTTGTTGTCAACCAAAATTTTGTTTCCATTGATTGTTTTGTTTTTCATTTCTTCTCCGACAAGCAGTCGGTTGGGGTCAACTTCTCCTGTCGATGTCCAACTGCAAATATTTGTCTACAGGTCCGACTGTTCTGTATTATCCAAAGCTGTATTTGGAAGGGAGGAGTGCTCCTTCATGTGTTGGGTAAAGTAAGTGGATACTTCGGTTGGAAGGGTACTCCTGAATCGTGACCCATTTTCCTTCCTCTAGTCGACGGATCACTAGATGATTATCATCATTTACTTCATCGTCTAGTCGAATCCATATACCAAACTCACCAGCNTCACCAGCTCTTGGTCTTAGGTCTTCTTTGATAGTGGCTTGTATCCTAGTACTCGAATTCGTTGGAGACAGAGGTCTTATCTCTTTGGGAACTTCTATTTGGAGAGCTTATCGCTGCTCTATCCACAAGTCTTCTTCCATGGGTGATGCCTCTTCATCCACGCCTTCTTCCTATCAGTCATGACCCAAATCTGGAGGATTTCTTTATTGGTTTGTCACCCTAGTACTCATTCCCCTTTGCAGTGCTATAACCCTTTCTCTTCTTTCTTCCCTTCTTTTCAGCCTCTTCTCTCTCTCTATTCTCTGTAAATCCATCATACCTTTATGTGTCATTGTCCATTCGATTTCCTTTTTAGGTTCACTTTTCATCACTGGTGATGGTATATCCTTTGTAGTCGACTAGAATCCTCTTTACTTTACCCCAACATACAACCAAATACCCCCCCATGGCCTGCCTGATGCTTTAGAAAGCTCGGATAGTTTTGTTTACTTGCTTAGGAAATATTCCCACTCCCTTTCGGCAATGAATTTCTCCCACTTCCTCTGTTTCTTTTCCCAGTTAAAATTTGGTGGTGGTTCGTGTAGTGATGGACAAGGTTCGACAATATGACCCACTCCTTTTTCTATTAGGAATTTGAACAACAAGGTCGGTAAGGAGCACAGGAACTGCTTCGTAAGGTCTATATAGAATTTCTTCTTAATGGTTTCTACCGACGTTCTTTCTTCTATAGCTTTCTCCTCGCAGAATTTGTTGGTGATCTTTTCAAACCACTCTGACAGGTTTGTTCTTCCCCCTCGAATCAATTTCTCTAACAGTTGTTGGTCCTTAGTCATTTTCGGCCTTTTCATCCAGAAGTTTTTTCAAAAGCTGGGGTACCAATTCTATGAACTTCTCATGAGTTTCAATGAAGAATTTTTCCTTCACCTGAGCAGTCGTTAATTTGTTTCTCCACACGTAATTCTGCAAATAATTTGCTATCTTACGCTCCCACCAATTCTCAATCTCCTGTTTTGATATCATCTACTCGTATTCATATCAGATATGTACTACCAGAAACAGTACCAATGTTGTAATCTCATGGATCACAGAGGGTTACCAATAATACACATTGAAGCATACAGACATAAAAGAGACAAGAAACAAGAACATAGATGTAGAATAACAGATTATATTATATTATAAGGGTCCATACAAACACAGAACTAAACCAAGTTGTCATCTGGCTCAACAGCCTAATATATATGATTTACAAACAGTTACATATAACTACCTGTCGGTTCGGTCAACCGACATGACCTTATGCAGCCGACCTAATCTCTAATTAGTTAGCCAATTGACTTAGTCGGCTTACCAACTAGCTCCCCCAACAGAATCAGGGCAGTGATCTGAGCTATATCCTGCTCCCTTGAGAAATTATCCTCGGTCATTATTCCTTTGAAGTAACTCGATAGTTCCTCCTCGACCTCTTCCCTAGTTTCCACCTGGGTCCTATCATCCCGCTTGATTCTATGGATCTTTGTTCCCAATATGTTATGAACCACAGAGTTGTGGAAGAATTTGGTATTCTTCTTCCCCTCCTGCATCCATTTGATCCGGGATTTCTGCTTCCAAAAAATATCCTCCTGATTCTCCCTGGGTTCCAGCTGGGTGAGGAGATATTTTTATTTTTATTTCATCCCCACGTCCCATCCCAGGTCCACACCTTTTTTCTGGAGAATTTCAATGTCCTGGATGAGCCTTTTCTTATCAGAAAAATGTTTCCAAAGTCCTCCTTGTTCCACGTGCAGATCCTAGCTTTGAGAGCCTTGAGTTTCTGCTGAAAGTTGTACATTCTAGTACCTCCTGTGATATCCATCTCCTGCCACCATTGGTTAACCAGACCTTTAAATTCCTTGTACTCCAACCAAAACTACTCAAAGCAAAAAGGCTTAGGTAGGAAGGCATTCCCAGAATCTCGGTTGAGGCAAATTAGCCAGTGATCTGAGCCGACAGCTGAGAGAACATTTGTCCAGATCTCTCCTGAACCCCTCGTGATATTTTTTGACACCAGGAATCTATCCATCCTAGAGGAAACAAGGTGGTCCCATCCCCTCCTATTGTTCCATGTTAACCAACCATGTCCGGTCTCTAGATCTACTAGGGAAATTTGGGCTAGAATCTCCCTAAATTCCTCCTAGAATTTGTCCAGTACTCTTCTCCCTCCTTTCTTTTCACCAAGGGAAGTTATTAAGTTAAAATATCCTCCTACTATCCATCTCCCTTCCTTCGCCAAGGAATCCACCCACCGAAGGTGATGGATAAAAGCCTCTTTCAGGGGGAAGGTGCTGGGGCGATAAATATTGGCAATCGTCCCAGTTGGCTGCCAAAGGATGGAAATTCCCCCGCCCCCATACCCTCAGCATCCATTTCCATTACACTGCATCCCTTCCATATTCTTTGGTTGATCTTCATTAAGGAATCGAAACTACACTTGGTTTCTTGCAAAAAAAATAGATCTATTTTTTCCTGTTTCATTTTCCTAGCTAGGGTCCTGATATTCCTTGGGTGATTACACCCCCTAATATTCCATGATATTATCTTCATTGGGTAACTTTACTTACTTCATAGAAGGCCTCCCGGATCGTCGAGTATTGACCTGATTCGATCAATCTTACTCCTATTTCTGCAATTCTTTGCTTGGTCGACTTCCTTCCTCTTTTCTATTCTTCCTCTGAGGATTTCTTCTTACTTCCTTTCTGGGGCTCTACGCATATCCCTAGCTCCTAATTTGCTTTGGAGATGATCATATATTTCTGAAGAAGTTCTATCTACCTCCTGGGGACATAACCCTTGCCTACCTTATTGCATTCCTTCTCTATCACGTCTAGATCTAGATCTCCCAGCTCCATTTCTTTTGCCTCGTCTTCCTCCATAATATCCTGCATACTGCTGTCTTTAGATTCCTCCCTCACTTCCTCTGTCTGGATTACCTGATTTTTATTTCGCTCCTCTTTTTCCCCCATACTCACCCCCTCTTGCTCTAGAACTTGGAAGGGGTTATTGCTCTCCATATATTTTTTCAATAGATCCTTCTGATTTCCCTGGCCCCCATTGTTTTTACCTCTTCTTCAGCTCTTTACCTGGGTGAAACCCTCACCGGTTTGTTTCTCTCCTTTGCATTCTAGAGCTGCCACTTCCTGAGACCCTTTTGGGCAATTCCTCCCAAAATGACCATACTCATGGTAGATCCGACAACGAAAAGGCAATTGCTCATATTCTATCTGCTAGATCCACTCCTCGTCATCCCAGTTTAGGCTAACAGCCTCCGGGAGATCCTTTGACAGATCCATGTAAACACATATGCGTGCAAACGTTGTATACCTCTGGATCCGAGTTTGCTCAACTACCTTCACAAATTCTCCTATTGAGTTGCCAATATCTTGAAGGATTTCCATGTCCTAGTACTCACTTGGGATCCCTACCAGTCTGATCCAAACTGAAGCAACCATCAGATCCTTCGATTATGGGTTAGAGCGCTTCTGGCAGGGCGGAGGAAAAGACCTGCAAAGAAAAAGAAATATGGGCCCCCCTCCCAGGAATCTATCTTGATCCTCCTGATTAAAGAATATTAAGGTGAATAAACCTTTTTCTTCTAGCAGAAGATCATAGTGGCATTTTGAATTCCACATGCTCTAGATCCATCACACCTGACCCTTCTCCTTTGGCCATACACCCACAAATTTTCCAATTAGGGTTTTCTCTTTCCATGTCTCAATATTTCCACAGATCGAGTCAGATCGGATCTGGACTTCCAGGATCGATTGATCCCTTGGAAGGTAGCCCCCTAGACCCAACTTTCTCCTCTTGCCATGCCCGTCCTTCTCTTCATTCAGATTATTATTGCCTCCGTCGGGCCCTTCAGAGGCATGACCTCGGACTAAAACAGCCTCCATGGAACTCGGGGGGTTTGCAACCCCTGTTCTCCGCCAAAACCCGCTTAGAGCGTATCCCCAGAACCACTTACTCGTCTTTACCTAATATCCAAGATGTACCATCTCCAATTTTGAAGTGTTAATATTCTACAAAATTATTTAGGGTTAAAAACCTACGACTAATGCAGTAGTCGATTCAATCTAACCACAAATCTAATCATATCACCAAATAAAACTCTATATATAATTATAATAGGGTTTTATAGTATAAAGAAAAAACTTCATATAAATTACCATCTAAGAAATTTAATACAGGTCACGGGTTCAAGGCCTTTAAGGATAAATTCTTTCCCATTAATCTATTAAATAACTAAAGCACACATCGAATCTCAAACAACAAAATCACCCAAGTTAGAACTTAACACCAACAAGATAGGTCGTAGCTGTAACTACCTTAGAAACCAGTTTAGCAACCCCTTTTAAATCTTATATGTAGCAGTTTAAACCAAACAAAAACCATTTCACGTAATATTTAAAACATAGATGTAATACGATTTCATCCACTTATTAAACAAAACATACAGAGAAGGGCTATTAAACCCTACACAAAGTAGCACCAAGATTTTTTAAACAAAGCATCGTTTAATACAGAGTAATATTAATAAACCATGTACAGTAGTGGTAACCTAGCAACATCCACATAATAATAATAAACAAATTATAGAGCAGTTCCAAAAACATTACAATGGTTTAAACCAAGAAGCAAAAATCACAGAGATTGATACTTTTTAACTTCGCTAATTATTGTTACATTAAGAGTTTCAAAAAACAACTGAAATACAACTTCCACACAGACTCTTGGTCTGTAAACAAAATAAGGATTTAAAATATTAACTATGTCACAACTCGAGGGTGTATAAAAACCACTTTCATCTCTTCCAAGAGAGTATACCATCAAATCAGAAGGAGGCCTAAGCAAGCCATAAATCCCCAAAATGAAGCTAACCAGACTTAAAACGAAACTATGTTTCTAGTTTACTTCCCAGGAGCATTTTGGTTTTCTAAAAGGGAGACAAATACATGAATCCATCGATGTAGCACATGAAGGCCTTCATTCACAAAAACCAAAAGGAATAAAAGGTGTAGTGCTCAAAATTGATATATCAATGGCATTTGATAGTGTAAGTTGGTTGTACCTAAGAATGCGAATGACACATCTAGGTTTTGAATATGCTTTCATCAAATGGATCTTACTTTGCATAACAACTGTATCTTTTGTGTTTTTAATCAATGGAGATGCATATTCTTTTTTGGGGGCTGAAATAGGTCTCTGATAGGGATGCCCCACCTCCCCTCTCCTCTTTTTGTTAGTTGCAGAAGGTCTAAGTAGATTCATTTTAAATGTAAGAAGACGGGGCTCTTTCAATGGAATTGGTGTCACACACACTCTCAGGCTCATCCATCTATTATTTGTGTATGACATACTTATCTTCTGCAATGGAATGGTGAGGAATGCAGAAAATTTGGACAACATCCTAAACCTCTTTGGGATCGCAACCGGTATGTTTATAAATGCACACAAGTAATCTCTCGCTTTAAGTTATTTTAAAGGATGATGAGGCTCAAAGGTATGTTGCTTTCTTCCCTTTTGAAACCAAATTACTTGTTGATGGTATCAAATACTTAGGGTTCCAATTAAAACTAAATGGATACAAAAAAATGACTAGGGGTGGCTACTTGCAAAGATGGGGAAAATATTAAGAGTTTGGATCCATCAATGGTTATCCAGCGATGGAAAATTGGTTCTCATTAAATTGGTTTTGGAAGCAATACCGGTTTACTGGATGTATTTGGCTTGGATTCCAAAAGGAATACTTGATAAAGCAAGGAGTATATGCTTTAGGTTCTTATGGTCAGGAAGATCATAATCTTTTGTCTCTCCCTACGCCACTCTAGAAAGCCTTGTTAAACCAAAGTCTCAAGGAGTATGGGGACTAAAACACATCCATCTGTTTCCAAAATCGTTAGCGAAAAAATTTGGCTCGAGAATTTTGTCCACGGAAAATATTTGAACAAAAGTTGTGATTCAAAAATACATTTGTCCAGATTCAATTATAAATTGGGTCAGGAATCCTTCAAAAAATAGAGTGGGAATATCGGTCATTTGGAAAGTTGTCCTTACTTCTCTCCCACTTATTGAAAGAGGTTTGGCTTGGAAAGTCAGAAACGGTTCTCAAGTATTCATTGGTTTAGAGTCCTGGATAGGATGCCAAAATAGACATATCCTCCCTCCTTAACTCTTACAACTCCTTCATGGACATGGATTTTACCATCTAAATCAAATTGTAGACCAAAACTCCTCAATTTTATGGCACTAGGGGTGGAAAAGTTTGGAGTTAATGGGGTTGTTTCATGATCTAGGAATACATTGGAATGAATATATATTTTCTCTAATAAGTTCTCATGTAATACTAATTGACATTATGGATGAACTCATTTGGTCCCTTTTAGAATAATGAAAACCCATTCCCATACTTAGGATATAAAATTTAATCATTTTGGTTAATTTCCTAGGTCCTACACTAGCTAGTTGGCATCCACTTGCATTCTTGTAGTCAAACTTGCATAAAATACCTCTAGGAGTGCTTTAGAAATATTCTGGATAAGATTCTGACAACACATCATAATGTGTAGTTTAGAAAGTGCACATTCCTTCCTTATCCAAAGTTTCATGCTTTTTCAACAACTTTTAAGGGAAAATGTGAAAGCTAGTTTTAAGGCAACTGCCTTATTTTTATCACAACTCGCCCTCCTTATTTTTATCAACTAAAAGCATGAGTTAGTCCACTTTCCTTCACTTATTAGCTGTAACAACTCATTCATCCTATTCATGACCTTCTTGACATATTATGAAAGTGTTTTATGCACCTATGGGGGATTTTGGCTAGTTAATTAAGCCTTCTTTTGTGCTGATTCGAATGGAATTTTTACGCATTTTAATCTATGATGTAACTATATATTTGGAAAAAACATTTTTAAATAAGGTTGGCTGATGTAAACTTATTCAATATAAGTTTGTGTTATGCACCACATACATTCTCTTTTTGAGTGAACCTATGCATGTTTTCAAGCAAATTTTGTGAGTTCAATTGATCTAAGATTGGGCTTAATTTTCCACATGGTATCAAAGCCTTGGTTAGCTCTATTTTTATCCTCCTCTATCGCTTTCTTTCAGTATCAGCATCATTCACTAGGAGCACAGCCCGTCTATACAAGGGTGCATGCAGTTGCTGAAGAATGGATCAATCTCACAATATCATCTTGACTCCATTCAACTACTTCGAATAGAAGGAACAAAAGGAGATTTTGGTGAGGATTAAATGCCTCTATAGAGTGACCATGGAAACTAAGGCTGATCCTAATGCAGCAATAGAGAATATTAAATGACATAATAGGAGAGATGAGGCATATGTTCTTTTGTGTCTCAACATTTCCAGAGACCTCCATTTCAAACTTCAAAATTTATTTGCGAATAAAGATGAAATGAGGGGACATAAACTGGAGAATGAGTTGATTTCACTAAGTCCAAACATCTTCGAATCCTTGCAAGTCTATTTCTCCGAGTTCAAATCATTGGTTTTGTTGATAAAATAGTGTGGTATCAATAAGAAAGATGAAAAACTAGTCTTTTCCATCCTTTCGAAGCTTGGCCTTGACTACTTAGTATTTGCTTTGACCTTCCATGCCACAAATATGAAAACTTGAAACAGGAATATGCCTTCACTGGAAGATTTAATGGGATCCCCGACATGGGGGAAAGACAAATTGGTCATTATGGATAGCAACAAACCTTTCAAATATCAATATTTGGTTGCTGGAGATTCAAAGGTGAATTCCAAAGGAAAGAAGAAGGATAAGAAGCCTCCTAACCAAAAAGGAGATAGGTCCAAGTCTCATGAGGAGTCCTCAAACTCCAAGAAGAAGAAATCCTAGATGAAAAAAGGTAAAGGTGCACATTAGGATTTGAACCCGAAATCCGACGACAGAATCCGACGACATCCGACGTATCATACGAATGTGT
The DNA here is from genome assembly GCA_001517045.1 of Pseudotsuga menziesii. Lineage (NCBI taxonomy): Eukaryota > Viridiplantae > Streptophyta > Pinopsida > Pinales > Pinaceae > Pseudotsuga > Pseudotsuga menziesii. The sequence goes on along the minus strand of LPNX010820452.1, from coordinate 526,656 downwards.
CAGATAGTAACGATGAAAAGTACTAATCCTTTTAAATTATTTTAGTGCCATCGAATTTTCAACACTAGGGCGAAGGATTTTCGACACTAGGGAGTAGTATCTCCGACACTAGGGATATTCCTACACTAGGGCTATTCTGACACTAGGGCGAAGGATTTTCGACACTCAGGCGTGGGATTTTCAACACTCATGTGTAGGATTTCTGACACTATGGTGTAGGATTTCTGACACTAGGGCTATGTCATCGGATTTCCGACACTAGGGAAAAATATAGAGAGAGAGAGAACCACAACTGTTCGGACACAATATTTCTTCAGAAACAAAGAAACCAATCAATAATTTCACAGCGGAGCCGATACAATATACCTCCACATCTGGAGGTCACGCAGAGGAGGTTTGCCGGAGGTCACGCAGAGGAGGTCGTTGGAGGTGCTGTTGGAGGTCAAGTGTGTTTACGCAAAGGAGGGTTTGCAATGGTCAGGGTTTGCAAAGGAAGAGGATTGTTTGGTTTGAAACAACCATTCAAGTCCCTCTACAATGAACTTCCTCATCTGAATTGGTTTGAAACAATCATTCGGGTCCCTCTACAATCAACCATTTTAGTAGTGCATGTCATCTGCACTTACTTTCGGCCAGCTCCACTTCAGCATTATGTTTTTTTAGTTGGGGGTTTTGAGATGTATCTCATAGCACTAGCACTACAGATAACATTACTATTGTGTTTTCGAATTCATAGAATTACAGTTAACAGGATTTCATGTAATTTGTAGCCTAAGCTTCTACATCATTTGAGTGCACAAATTACCATATTTGTAGTGATGATGTTGGTCTCACAGTGGATGGAGAGCTTTTTTCTTCTTGCAGCGAATGTGCATTTCCAATCTGCAGGACGTGCTATGAGTACCAGCGGAGTGAAGGTAACCAGGTTTTCCCTCAATGCAAAATGAGATTCAAACTCCATAAAGATAAGTGCTCTAGCTTATGTTGGGCAATGCCAGTTTACATATCTTACATCTGCTTAAATTTCTGCATAGTAGTATTTTTCTTGAGACCCTACAAACTGCTTCGTTGTTTTTTTCTGTACATTTGTCTGCAAGATATATTAGTGGGTTTTTACTTATTACGGAAATCCTTTCAGACCTATTATGGATGGCTTTCAAGTGGGATGCTCTCAAAATGGAGGACATGGGACCTGCTCTGCAAAAACTGAGAGTTTGATGGATTTAAGAGACAGACTCAAGAATCTCATTGAATTGTTAATCTCCAAGAACCTATGCCAATAACAATTTCAATATTGAATCGTTAATGAAAGGATCTCTTTACATTCAAACACTTATTGTTTTCAACTTTGTCACTTTTGAATACTTATGATAAATATAAATCTTTTGTAATCAATGGGATTAGTTTTTGGCTTTTTCTCAAAAACTTCTAATTCTAACTAGCTAGGAATGGGTTTCTTAAGGATATATTTTTATTTTGATGGGAAAAATCATAATTTCATTTCTTGCAAAACAAAATTACATATATCAGATACCCCTGGCATTCAAAATGTAACCTTTCTTAGGTCCTGTGAAGGGGCACTAAGATGCGATCTTTTAAAAATGTAGTTTAACTCAGGTCTTCATTTTCATGACCATAGTTTCTAAAAGATATATTTTAAGGCAGAGTGTTTATTTTTCTTATAATTTGAAAGAATTTAACAAATATTCATGTTTCTGATTTTGTGTTTTTTAGTCACATCTTGTTGTTTGAGTTTTTTTATTTGGTTTTTACTTATCCTTACATGTAATTACTTAATACTAGTTCAATTATGTGGTTATTTTTTGACCTAAAGTTTAAACAGTGCATATTTTAAACATAAATTGTTCCCATTTCTAGCATGTCAGATAACTATTTTTCCAAATGCTTTTTGCAGAGATTGGATTCTAAGTACGAATTGGATCCTTCAGTAAATAGTTTGTTATATGATATTGTGCGTATGGAGATTGAAGAGAAAACAGCCAAGGGCTCTTCTAGTTGCACAAATTCTCTACTGTGGTTGACAAGGTGAAATATGCTTTCGAAGCACATATTCATTTCCTCTTTTTGTATTGTAAGTGACATGCAACAAATATTCCAAATTTATCTTAGTAAGCTTCATGCTTGTTCTTTATTTGTTGTCTAACATGAATTTAGCATGCCAACACTTGCAATGAAATATAACCTGATTTTACCTTTGGACAAGCTTTCTCAAGAATTTTTAAAATTTTGATCTATCAGAAATATGTTTCTTTGCATGAGCATGTTAATCTATTCAACTAGATTGCATTGTCATTTCACCTTGACTTGATAAATCCCCTGTACGATTCAGCTTTATAATGGTATGCATGATTACAACAGAGTTGGAACTTGTGAGGACTTGGAAACTGTAATTGGCACAAGGTCATATACCTAGGATGTTTGCAAAGAACACATGACTAATGAAAGCATGATTATGTGGTAGTTTAATTCATTGGATTTCAGTTACAGTTGGCCAGGGTCAACCCATATTTTTAACAAAATGTGCTACTTAAAATATGTAAACACGAAGTTCACCGTTCAGGTTTTGAAATTGCAGTATATGATTTGAGTTGTCTACTTTGAATGAGGCCAACCTTTAAGTTTTTGTAAGTTAAAAAATTAAATACCCTTTCAAACAAGACCCTTGCAAGCCAGAAACCTTTTGCTTAGATTTCATGTTTGATGGGTTTCTATTATGCCAAAATCACCTAGGAATTTCATTTGATCCTTCTCCTTCCTAGGACAGACCACCACAGCTCAAGTAACTACGGGATATCACAAGATAACACAACAACATGTTCCCTACAGGCTTGAGCTAAGGTGGTTCTTTAAGGGTTGTAGATAACAAGCTACTGAGGGGATTATCAATTCTTTTTTCAACATCATGTTATCTTCCATGCTTGCAGTTTGTTATGATTTTTCAATGTTTTCTTCATTTTCCAATATGTATCTTGAAATTCCATGCCACCATAGGTTAAACAACTGTTGCTATTGTCAATGCTGATTCCTATGCATTCAGTGTTTGATGTTGTCAGAACTTGATCCTATGATCTGAAGGAAACTTGGATGTAGCTGGAACAACTATCTAAAAAGGAATGAAACTTAAGAAATTTGGATTGGCAACTCCTTGAAGTATTTCTTTTGCAAAAGGTGCTGCAAAAGGTTCTGTCTGTCACTCTATTTGACATTTGGAAACCCATGTAGATATGCAAATTTTCATTTTTCTACTTTACCACTACAATGGGTGACACCCATTTGCTTTTGTCTACTTGAATAATAACTTATGTAACTTGTAGATTCTCTAATTCTTCTTTTGTTTCCTTCTTTTTCTTGGGGTTCATTTGAACAGCCTTTGCCAAATTGATTTAACATATGGTTGTAGCTGAATTTTTAAGAACATGAAAAAATAATGGTAGCTAAAGGGGGAATTGTCTGCAAAATTCTTTGAATAGCGAGTGTGCTCAATTTTTCTTGGTCCAAACTCTAGACTCTATCCCCTCCATCTCCTAGTTTCATCTTTTTGTGAGTGTTGTTGTGTAGTCTCATTAGAAGTCTCAATATTTTGTTTGTTCTTTTGTAAATCTTTCTTGCATGAGCTCAACATTTGCTTTGTGTCGGTGACTCAGTCCCTTGCTGTAGTAGTGTTGAATATGCCAACAGTATGCTTCCCTCCCATCATCCTAGCATCATTGAATCCCAATGCAAGGCCATTTGGCCATCATTTGGATGCTTTGGCCACCTACAGGACAGTCTTGATATTTACTATCATAATACTCTTCTTGCAGCCCTATCATTTTTTCAACCTACCATTTAATCCTCCCAAAACCACCCTAACTTATCCTCTGATATTTCCCTCTACAACCATCCCATTTTCCCCTTAGAAAATCACCATCATAAGCACTAAGGACTGTCATAAGAACATCTTAAATGACAGAAAATTAAATTGCTTGACAGTCCACTTAGCTTCATAAATTTCCATTTGGAGTTATTGATTATCATTTGCATCTTTATTCGGAATTTCACTCTAGAATTGGCAACCTAGGAACAAAACTCGGGACTATCTATTCAGAAGCAACCTTCAGCCATACTCAGAATTAACTTGATAGTGGCATACAATTAAGACCAAAACTTGTTTTGATTTCAAAGAATACACCTTGGTGATTTCACACTCCTTCTCTTACCACTTGTCTTTGATTTGAAACATTTGATTGAGCAATGATATGTTACATTCTGGTTGATTGAAAATACTTATGATTTTGACAGTAGCATGATAACATTCACAACCTTGGAAATTACACAAAGAAGATTTAGATTTCCCTTTAAAAATTTGGTTAGATACACTTGTTTGGGTTGTTGATATCATTGGTTGACTGAAATTTCAATTTGGATCTGTCATCATATATTTTAATTAGGCTGGAAGTAACACACCTGCTCCATCATTTGTTGGCCATTGGAATTTACATTTCAAACTTTCTTATCATTTGGTGAGGCAGGAAATTTGTGTTTCAAGATTGAAAATTGTAACTTGTACTTGACTTTGCAAGAGAAAAATATGATTTCCAGCTTCACAAGTACATAGTAAGAATATGAAGTTTCCAGTCAACTTAATGGCCTAAATGGGTGTCCCAAAACAAATTTCAGCTTGCAAAAGGACAAGACACTTTAGTATTTATGGACAAGTATCAACCAATTGCTTTGAAGTTCAATATTATCACAACAAATGGACTGTCAAAGTCAACGTACATTCCAGCAAATGTAAAATCTCTATGACTGTCCATGCAATTTCCAGCCAAATAGAAAATGTCACTCAAACATGCCAAAAATGTAGATTCCATCTCTTGAAAAACTATTGATAATTAAGCTAAGTGCAAGAGCTTCTTTAGATGGGTATGATTAAATGAATAAGTGATAGAGCCCAACTATATAGGGCTAGAAATGTTTGCAAGATAAACAGTCCTCTTGGACTATGTATGTTCCCTTAGGGTACGATGTTGAGGGGGTTCTAGGTCCTGCGTTAGGGATTCATATTGTGAAGGGAATAGGTTAGTATTGTAGGTTTGAGATAGGATAATAAAATGACATCAAATGGCTGCCCCTCTATAAAATTACAGTCGATTATAAGGGAAGAGCATTTTTTCATTTGAAATAAATGGTGTGATTTATACTATATAAAGCACCAATATCTTTAAATTCTTAATAAACATCAGTGCTTGTAAAGAAAACATACACACCTGTAGAGGTTTTAAGGATATGATTACTTGACAAATGGAATTTCATCCAGAAAAATGCACCTAAAGCAGTACTCAACCAGCTTATCTTGAGCACTTGAAATGGATGGAAGTTTGGAACCATTCATTACAATGAGAGTGTTTTGACACTTGCAATTATGTTTCCCTACAATGGTTATGTTGTTGCCAGTACTATTCATGGTATTGGTAAAATCAGTTTTTTATATTGTTAAGATAAGATAATACTTTGATCCGCCTTATCAATTATAAAAGATATTTTGATTGAGCATATGTCCTACATCATCAATAGATGAAAGAATGAACCAATTAGTAATTTGGATTCTATTAGCGAGAAGCCCTGGATTAGTCCATAAATGAAAAATGTCGATAACTATACACAGGATGAGTATTGTACAAAATACTAATCAAACATATGTAACACGTTAGCATTATGAGTTTATCAGGGTTAGTTAAACAACTATTAGGCCAAGTATGATAAGAACTAACTGGAAGAAAATTGTTATCAAAACATTTCCAGTCATTATGGAAAATATGAGTAGCAGACACTTAGGAATTGTTTTCCAACAAATAGTCACCCAATCCTGCAACAAGTGTTAATCTATGGTTGATACAACTCCTAAACAATTTCTAGAATTCCTTTGCTGGTGATTGTCATAGGACAAATATTTCTAATCCATTTACCAATTACAAGCAATCTTTGTCATAGGGAAAAGATTTCTAGACTTCCTTTGCTTGTAATTTGTAATAACCCCATTAAGTTGGGATCACTTAGAATACTAGGCAATATTGGGACACAATATACTACAGAAGATGGACGAGAAAATGGCTCAAATGAAGACTAGACTAAAGGAAGATAAAAATTGTTAAAATAACTATAACAATACAAAAGGGGACTTACTTCCCTATAGTTGATTTATTGGTGTCTCAAGCCCATCTTGATGAAGAAATGGTTTCCTAGAAGATCAAGTTAAAACTCTTCCTAGATAACCAGTTTCAAAAAAAAAAACTATAAAGATAACCGGAGGGTTTTTATGTTATTAGATAAAAAATTTAACATGTATCACATGCGCTTGTGAAGACATCATGAGTAGAATCACAGTAGTGGTTTCCAGCTAGATAAAAAGCCTTTCAATTTGTTGGTGATGCTAAATTTTTTCCTTGTCTGTAATGACTGCGTCATTCCTAATTCCATATCCAGTAAAATGCTTGAGAACTACCTGCTGTTGTTTGATGACTTGCTCTCATAGCTTGGTGTCTTGTTTTGGCAGTTAAAGAAACCTCTAAGCCTAGAGCTTCATTATGGGCCCTATTTGAATTAGAGCTGAGTTAGAGCTAAGTTGGAGTCAGAGTCCGAGTTTTAAAACATTTAAAACAACAGCTATGACTGGAAAACACCCAAACTGGTCCGAATTGGTTGGCTCTGATAGCTTCGAATATAAATATGACTCTTAGCTTGAAATAATTTTTTCACTTTGCCATTCTCTATATCTAAATTAAATTCAGTTATAACTATTCCATATTGCCTTTTGAGTTACCACTCCTTTTGTTTATAAGCTTGCCTTTTGCAACCCTCACCTATGCTATATCCTTGTTTTTCCCAATTTACTGGGTGACTGTACAAACAATAATGTAAGTAGTAAAGATAGAAGTAACTGCAAAATTAATGGTTATAGAACTCAAATTGATAGCGAGGCAATGGAATTTTAATAAAGTTAGTAATGAAAAGTACTTTGGGGAGTTACCATCCTATATACTGGTATACAGGGGATACATCTGAGTATGGAGGTATATACTGGTACATAGACATGAGTATATACCATATACTGGTATGATTTTTCATGGTATTTCTTCTCCAACCTGCATGCTCTAATAATTGGGGATACATCATATAACACTATTGAACCTTAATAATAGAGGCATCTCTATGTAGGTCAGAAATATGGAAAACATTGAGGGAAGATTGATTCCAAGGCAAAGGTAAGCTTCCTTTTTTCCCTTGCTCTATAGAGAACACACAGCTAATCCATTGAGACTCTTGAATATGGTGAATCTGCTAAGCCATAGAAAAGGATTCTCCAATGCTCCAAGTATGGGGAATATATCATGCATTCTTGACCCCTGGTAATAGAGGATTCTTTGTGTAGGGTAGAGAAATATTAAAAACCATTGATGGGATTGATTCCGAGGTGGAGATAAGCTTCCTTTTTTTTGGCATCTTTGTGCAGGGCAGATAAATATAAAAAAACTATTGTTGGGATTGATTCCAAGGCGGGGATAAGCTTCCTTGTTGTTCCTTACTATTGAAGAGGAAAAACATAGCTAATCGATTAAGACTTGAATATAGTGAAGTACTAAGCCATTTAAAATAATGTAAAATGAGTGACTTTTTCCTTCTGAAGTATGGTGGGTCTCCCTGTTGTATTTGCATCACTTGTCAACCAGCCTGTGGAGGATAAATTGACACAGGTTTTCACATTGCAAATTAACATTCATCTGTCATGAAATCTGCCCCAAGTTTTCCACATTGCCCTTATTGCAACTATTGTTTTTGGTGCACTTGAGTCTGCTACCTCAATCGATGATTTAGGTATTACATCTTGTCCTTTTGTCTTTGTCTTGGATTTTTAAGTCTTGATGCCTATCTCATAATTTTATAGAAAACTTCTGTTAGCCAGATTTGTAGTCATGGAACCAAATCTGAAACCTGATGATGGGCTGAGCTACTAAGCCTGAAACATTGAGAAATTAAAACCTTACACTGTGTTTCCAAAATTCTGAAGCAGATTTGTAGCTATGAAATCAGATTGTATTTGGTTGTCCTATTTTTATTCTTTCTTGGCTTGTATAATTATGCAAGGGAAAAAAACACTATTAGATGCTTCTTAATAGAGTACTATTAGATGCTTCTAAATTAGCAACATTAGATTTGGAACCATAGGAGTGGCCAAGGATTGTGGTCTAGGATGTGAATTCTCTTTAGAATCTCCACTTTGTGCCAAATCTATAGATGAAAAACCTATAGACCTAGAAATATACTCCACAAGGCCAATGCCTTTCATGTCATATCCACTTGCCAACTTCTTCTTACATCATGCAATGTGCTTATCATTGCTACCGATAAGTATCAAATTATTTACATATAGCTACCTAGATTCCATCTATGTTGAATCCTCTTTCAAATGAAGAGACCTACATATCTTTGGTCCTGATGATGTATTAAAACTTAAACACATCCACCAAAATATATCAAAAGACAATGATATCTATAGCATATCTCAAAGTAAACTTGCCACTGAATACAATTTTTTTATTATTAATATACAGTATCCCATCGGTTATCCGACGTTCAATTTCTTCCAATCCGATGAAATTGCTATGGCTCCGACAGTAGTTTGTCATAGGAAATCTGATGGCCGTTCCGTAGGAAATTTGACGGCCTTGCCACAGGAAATCTAACGGCATTGCCGTCGGAAATTTGACGTCCAGGCCATAGGAAATCCGACGGTCGTGCCGTAGGAAATCCGACAACCTTTTCTTGGCTGTCGACTATCCGACGTTACGCCACCGATGACAAAAAAAATTGAGGGTGTTGAATACCCGATAGGTTAGTGTCGAATTTCAGACATGGTAGCCAACGGATTTTGGCCTCAAATTCTATAGTGGTGAAATGAGAAAGTGTGCATACTTTGGTAAGGGATTTCATCCTTAGATATCTTACAAGAAGAAAAAAAATAGATATGTTCACTCAACTCCTGGAAGAACACAACTTCTCACTTCCTGAAGATGTAAATAAGAAGGAAGGAGGATCAAGTTTTGAAGACAAGGCGATAGTTCATGTCCTAGTTGCAAGCATTGTAAGATCTCCTTCTTTTATAATTGATTCTGGGGCTTCAAGGCAGATGGTTTCAACAAGGGAGGCCTTCTCCTCTCTTGATTATTTGAATGGTCCAAATATTTTGTTGGGAGATAAATCAGATACTGAAAGTAAGGGTAAGGGTAGCATAGATTTTGACCATGGTACCTTCAATAATGTCTTGTATGTCCCAGGTCTTGCTGGTAATCTCTTGTCAATATATCAGATGACCCACACTGGGTCTCCTAAGAAGGTTGTTTTTACTCCCAATGATGTTTAAATATCCGAGATTTCAAAGGGAAGAGTCATTGCTAAAGGTTGTATGGACCACAGTTCGAAAGTGTACAAGTTCTCATACTTCATGCCCTTTTCAAACCCCTGTGCTCTCCTCACTCATGCTAATGAAGCCAGCAATATTTGGCATGAGAGGTTTGGCCATCTAAATTAAAAATATATTTCAAATTTGTGTGACAAATACATGTTCATAGGGTTTCCCAAGATCAAGTTTTCCAAAGGAGTCTATGAGGGTCACATTCTAGGAAAACACCCACAGAATAAGTATGAGAGAGTCAATCATGAGCGAACCTCTGCACCTCTTGAGCTCATCCACAGTGACATTTCCAGTCCTTTTCCTCATATGGCCATGAGTCAATGGTATGTCCTTACCTTCATAGATGAATTTTCTAGATATTGTTGGGTTTACTTCCTCAAGCACAAGTCTGAAGTTTTTGACCTCTTCAAGTTTTTCAAAGCCTTAGTTGAGAACCAGCCTAGAAGAAAAATCAAGATACTCAGATATGATAAAGGTAGTGAGGATGTCAAGTCTTATTTCATTCAATTTTTTTAATACGTAGATATCCATATGAATATTATATTCCTTATACACCTCAGTGGAATGGTGTTGCTAAGAGAAAGAATATATCCCTCAGGGAGATGGCTACTTGTATGATGGATTCTAAGACTTTGCCACCAAAGTTTTGGGATGAAGCTATAAAATTTGCATCCTACATCCAGAATAGGGTGTCTCACAATAATCTTGATTGAATCACTCATTTCAAATATTGGAGTGGACACAAGCCCGATGTGTCTCATTTCAGTATTATTGGCTCTAAGGCTTGGGCTAGAATTCCAACATAAAAGAGGAAGGATTTGGAACCCCAAATTCAAGAGTGCATTTTTTTGGGTATTATGAATATTCCAAAGGGTATAAGCTGATAAACATGAGCACTCAAAGAGCCTTTATTGAAAAGAGTGTTCAGTTTGAAGAAGAGCCTATGCCAGCAGCAGAAATTTGAGAGTCTTCTTCACCAGCACCACCTTTGACTGTAAGTGAAGAGGTTGATAAGTTTTTTTATTCCATTATGTATGATAGTTATGATTTAATTTCATATCCTAACACACCCACAAGTCCAAAGTGGTAAAAAACATGATTCATGCAACTAGGGAACTAGTTGGAAATCCTAATGATCCTAGGAGGACTATATCTCAATTCAAGAGTGCCCTTTCTATAAAGGACCCTTTCTTTGCTGAAAAGTGTTATCTAATGGATGAATCAGATCCAAAACCATATGAAGAATCATCAAAATATCCAATATGGAAAACAACCATGAAGGAGGAATACCATTCGCTCTAGAAGAATGAGACATGGGAACTAGTCAATCTCCCACCAAGGAGAAAGCTAGTCAAGTGCAAATGGGTATTCAAGACAAATTTTGTTGCTGATATCTCTCCTATGAAGTATAAGGAAAGTTTGGTGTCCAAGTTCTTCTCCAAAGTCCAAGGAATTGAATACAATGAGACCTTTGCACCAATGGAAAAGATGGATTCCATAAGAATAGTTTTGGCCATTGCAGCTTCCAAGCAGTGGGATGTACATCACATGGATGTGAAAAGTGATTTTCTACATGGATATATGAAAGAAGAGATATATATGCAATAGTCCTATTTTTTTTAAACTAATCCATCCCTTGTGTGCAAGTTGAATAAATCATTCTATGGGCTAAAACAAGCTCCCAGAGCTTGGTATGCCAAGATTGATGGCTTTTTGCTATCACTGAACTATAGTAGATGCAGTTCTGATACAAATGAATATTTGAAGCTGATTCATGGTTCAATTATAATTATTATTTTTTATGTGGATGGAATTCTGATCACAGGAATTTCCAAGAAGTAAATTGCCTCCTTGAAGGGTGCAATGAACATGCTTTCTCCATGACTGATTTGGGATTGTTGATCCAATTTTGGGGGCTTGAAATTTCCAAATTAGATCTTGGAATCAAGGTAAATAAGTAAAAGTATTCTTAAGACCTGTTAAACAAGTTCAACATGAAGGATTTCATTCCAAGAAATACTCCTTTCCTTTTAGGAGTTAAGTTCGAAGAAGTGTATTCCACTCCATTGGTAAACAACACTCTATATAGGCAGTTGGTTGGTTTTCTTCTTTATTTGACTCATAATCAACCTGATATATCTTTTGCAGTGAGTGTGGATTACATACACATGAATCATCCTCATGAAATCCATTGTAGGGCATAAAAAGGAATCCTAAACTTTGTACAAGGAACAAGAACTCATTGGATTCACTATTTTGCAAAATATGACTTAGAGTTAGTTGGTTTTACTGAATCTTATTGGGAAGGTGGTAACACTGATAGAGAATAAAATTATGCATATGTTTTTATTCTTGCAGATGGACCAACCATCTAGTCAAGTTAAAATAAAAACTCCATTTCACTTTCATTTACAGAGGCAGAATACAGAGGAGCTGTGAATGCAACAACTCAATGTTTGTGGTTGCAGGGTATACTTTGAGAGTTTGGGATTGAATATGAGACTTCTACAGTCATCTATTGTGACAACCAAAGTATAATTCAAATATAAATTGATCTAGTATTAAGGTATCTAACCAAACACATAGATATCCATATGCACTACATCAGAGGGCTTGTGCATGATTGGGTCATTGCCCTATTTTATTGCGCATCATCTGAGCAAGTTGCATACATCTTCACCTAGGTGTTTTCTTAACAGACTTTCAACAATATCAATTCACTGATGGGGATAGATGATCATGTGTTGAATACTAATTGAAGAAAATATTTCATACAGTTTTTTTCATGTCCATGTTTAAGGGAGGATTTTCCCCTTTGTGGTATTGCCTCTTTCCTTGTTTTGTATGGACAAACAGTATGTAAAGGGTGACTAAGCCTTGTTTATAGGCCTTATATTTCTAATATATTTATGATATATTTACATAAATCAGTCTTAAGAGGGGTTTTTATAATAATCAAAACCCATTCCCATACTTAGGATATAAAATTTAATCATTTTGGTTAATTTCCTAGCTCCTACACTAGCTAGTTGGCATCCACTTGCATTCTTGTGGTCAAAATTGCCTAAACTGCCTCCAATAGTGATTTGGAAATATTCTAGATAATATTTTGACAACCCATCAGACTACCCAGTTTAGCAAGTGCACATTCCTTCCTTATCCAGAGTTTCCATCTTTCTCAGCAACTTTTAAGGCAAAAGGTGAAATCTAGTTTTAAGGAAACTGCCTTGTTTTTGTCACAACTCGCCCTCCTTATTTTTTTCAACTAAAATCATGATTTATTCCACTTTCCTTCACTTATGAGCTGTAACAACTCATTCATCCTATTCATGACCTTCTTGACATATTAGGAAAGTGTTTTATGCACCTATGGGGGATTTTGACTAGTTTAGTAAGCATGCTTTTGTGTTGATTCGAATGG